>OZ007595.1:200541041-200951041 GCA_963931845.1 Maratus michaelseni
AGAAAAAACCCGGCTTAAACCTGGGAATAAACCGGGTTTTTTGGGAATAAACCAGGTCTTTTGGGAATAAACCTGATAATAAACCGGGTCTGTTGGAAATAAACCCGGGAATAAACCGGATTTTTGCAACTCTAAATGGGAATGACATTCTGAAGTTTACAAAGAAGTATGAATGCTTTTCTTTTTCCTTCGAATTGTTTACTGCACTATTAGCAAACAATGCAAAATTTAGGCAGTACTTGTTTAAATGTAAATATTATAAAAAAGAAAGAAAAAACTCAGCATTTCAGAAGAGTTTGAAAGATTATTCAAGTGAAAATAATTTCTTTTGTATACATTTTTCTCAATTCTATAACTTTTATTAGTATTTGCTCTCTAACTTAAGCAAAATAAGCCAAAACAGTAGAATACTTTATCGTGTTTTGGCTTTACTTCGATTCATAGTACTGAAATTATTTAAAATATATATTGAAGTTCATTTTATGTTTCATATTTAAAAAAAATAAAATGAAATAAGTATGTTATTTTGCTGTTTTTGCTTCATATTCAATGCTTCCATAAATAAACAAGAACGAAAAATCATGCGTCAAGCATAGATTATGTAACACTTTCCAACGCTTCCAAAATAATTTTACAAATCATTACCGTTTAATAAGCTGAAAGACAATATCTAAGTAAACAATTTGGAAAACGCATAACATATTTAAAAACTTAATTTCAGGAATTTCCAACATAGATTTTCTACATATAAAATATTCGAAAAAATATCCGAATACTTTTATTCAGCCCTGTATATGATCTATAGGCTTGTATATATATTACATAGGATGCTAAATTTTAGTTTAGTTGGGAAACGCGTAGCACAGTTTAAAATTCTCCTTCTGGAGTTTCTGTCAATAAACGGAAATGTGTTCGCGAACTTTTGTGCTGCCCTGTATATGATCTACAGAATTTATACACACCAAGTAATAGACAAAAAGTGAGTTAAATTTAAAATCGCGTTCAGTAACTTAAAACGCACTTCCAGGAATTATTGTTAACAGACAGTAGAGAATTCTTTTGTGTGTCCCTGTAAATGAACGATGACTGCTATACACACAATATTCTGTAGTAAGCCTCTTGTAATGCACCTTAGTGATATATATAAATTTCAATGCGTTTAAAATAGTGAAACATTATTTAATTAAACCGCAAACGATTTTTCTCCATAGACGTAATGTAACGGAATTCTTTTGACTGTCCCTGTAAAGTAACTATAAGCGCTATGCACACCCTATTCCATATTAAGCTTCTTGTAATGCACCTTAGTGATATATATCAATTACAATGTGTTTGAAATTGTGTAACATCATTAAAATAAACCGCAAATGATTTTCCCCCATAGACCGTAATATAACGGAATTCTTTTAAGTGTCCCTGTAAAAAAACTATAAGTGCTACACACTTCAGTTGAAATAGGGAACATGCTATAGATAACGACAATAACATATAAAAATTGCAGCGCAATCCGAGCATATTTATTCGAGCGGATACATGTCCGAGCACGGACAGACGGCAGACGGCCAGACGGCAGACGGCAGACAAACCGAAGTCATAAACACTTTTCAACTAGGTTGGAAAGTGTTAAAAGGTAAATTTAATATTTGAATTTCACTTCTATCTTTATTTATTATCATAAATGTCTTACATTAAAAAAATCGTAAAATTTTCTTTTCAATCTTATAATTATTAAACCCCTTTTGGACAATATTCTTGTGTCGTCACAGTTGGTAAAATGGTGGCGTAATCGTTTGTTTACGCTTTCCATTCACTAAGGGTTTTTTCGCTATTCCTCTTAGTCATGTTATTTTATTTTCACACTTATGAGCTCAGAAAGCAAATTAATGAAAACAAACGCACATATTCTTTCATTCTTTAATTATTAATTAATGAAAAATTTGATAAAAGCATGATTTGCAAAATTTAAATGAAAAATTTTGTGAATACTAAAAATGAACATTAAAATCAGGAAATAAAAGCTTATTTAAGTAAAATAAGTTTAATTTACATAATTTATAAACAAATCTCAATTTAAACACTTGAAATTTCACTGATTTTTTTAGACATTGGCTATAATCTAATTTGTCTTAACGTTGTATCTACTATATATATAAAACACAAACGGAAATTTCGTTCCGTTCCTTTATAACTCAAGTTCTGCCGAATGGATTTTGTTGGAACTTACACTGTTCGAGAGATAATTTTTCAGGGAAGGTTTTAGTATATAACACAACGTTCTACGTGTATTAGTTATAGAATTATGATAGAAAGTTCTGTTATTTTGGCCGAAAAGGTTACCATTGCTAATTTTTTGGCGATCATTACTGTTGCAGAAAGAAATGGAAAGGCTATACATGTCGAAAAATAAAAGAAAAACTGTTACTAATTTTATTTAAAAAAAAAAAAGAAAAAAAAGAAAGAAAGAAAGAAAGAGAAAGATAAAAAAAGAGTTTTGATGAGAGAATATTATAAAACGAAAATATTTAATTTAAACATGATTGGGAATGTTCGTAAAGCTTAAAAAGTTATCCAAGGGGCAAGATTTCTATATTGAAACAATATTTGGCGATGTATCTTTTGTTTTTAGCGATTTTGATTTTACTTTTGACCCCAAACAATTTAATTTTAAGCCAAAAGGTGTCTTTTTTTGTTGCAGAAAGAATTGAAATGGCTATACATCTGGAAAAATAAAAGAAAAAACTGTTACTAATTTTATTTTAAAAAAAGAAAGAAATGAAAAACAGTTTTGATGAGAGATTTTAAGACAAAAGGTGTTTTTTTTAAGTGTATGACTGCATTTTTACAGTTTTTTTTGGTACTTTTCGGTTAGCCGGGCGCCAGTGATATATATATACATGTATAGCTACACACATATATCTACACAAATACATGTATATACATACATATATTTACACGAAAACATGCATATACATACATATATATACACTTATATGTATGAATATACACACACACACACACATATATATATATATATATATATGTACATGTACATATATCACTGGCGCTCGGCTAACCGAAAAGTACCTTTTTTTATTCAAATGCAAACTATATTAATGGCAATATACTTCTATTTACTTCTACATATATGAAATTTCGTTCCGGCTGCTTATAACTCGAGTTCTGCTGAATGGATTTTCGTAGAACTTAAACTGTAAGAAAATTTTTCAGGGATAGTTTTATTGTATAACATATCGTTCTACGTAGCTTAGTTATAGAATTATTCTGGGAAGTTCTATAATCAGATCAATCCGATTATGAAATATTAGCCTTTTTAAAAGATTTTGCCGAATGGATTTCGATGGGACCTACACTGATAGGGAGTTTTCTAGGGAAAGTTTTATTATATAACATATCATTCTACGTTGCTTAGTTCTAGAATTATAGGGGGAAATTCGAAAATTGGGTGACCATTGTTTTAAATTAAATATTAGCCTTTTCAATATTTGATACCGATTAATAAAGATTAGCCTTCTGAAAAAGTTCTACTGGACGGATTTTGATGATAATTGTATTGTTAGTTAGATGCTATTTCAGGAATGGTTTTAATGTACTACATATTGTTCTACGTTGCTTATTCAAACAGTGATGTGTGAAGGTTATGTAGTCAGGTGAACCCGATTCCGAAAGATTAGCCTTTTTGAAAGTTTTTACTGGGCGTATTTTTTGAGACTTGCATAGTAGATAATTTGTAAGGATGGATTTAGTATATTTTATATCGTTCTGTTAGTTTTAGAATTATGTGGAAAAGTTCTATAATCAGATTATCAAAGATTAGCCTTTATAAAAACTTCTACTGAATGGATTTTGTTAGTTAATTTGTTTGCATTGTTAGTTCGACAATTTTTAGTGATGGTTTTAGTATATTGCATATAGTTTTATCATTCTTTAGCAAACCCTAACTGTAAATGACCAAATAAAAGAGTTGGTCCTTATCAGCTAAAATTATGACTACACATTAGAAAATATAATAGCGGAATGACTTCATTTTTCAGTAATGTGGAAGGATATTCCAGGTGGTAAATATACAGATTGCTTTTAAATACAAGGTCAAATTAAACGATATATTTCGTTTGATTCAAGGTTCATTTGTAGAAACCGACTAGCGCAGCGGGCGTAGCTTGCTAGTTGCTAATAAATTCGATAATTAGGCAAAATAAATCTGAAATTGAATGAATATTCCTTATGTTATTCAGATCTACTGAATACATGTCTACCGTTTCAGTAACAAAATATAAAAAATAAGCGAATTCGTCAACAGCATAATGCATTCAAATGAAGCGATTTTTCAATGTTTTCCCAAACAGCTGGTTTTTGATAGCCTCAAACTCAAAGGAAGAATACTGTCCATTATTTCAGTCTGTTTTTTGTTTTTACTTTCTGAAAAGATAGTGTAAGTAAAGTAGATGATAATAAAATAAATCATGCATAAATAATCATGAAATCATAAATCATGATTTATGAGTGTGTGGGAGTGAACACGATAAATCCCGAACGGTACTTCCATTTGAGCTCCCATTTGGCGAATCTGTATATATATTTATCTTACGTGGCACGAAAATAAGGCTGAATTTGTAACATGCCGTTTGGCAACAACCGTAGTTTCTAGAGCGACAATTCTGAGTGGTGCATTTTAAGGCCATATGATCCATTTAGCAAATCAAAATTCAGAGCAGGATCTTTGATTATACACAGCATGATATTTCGGCCGATGTAGCTTTTTTCGGCGAGGCATGTCACTGGTTCGTTTTACGGTCACGTAATGCATGCATCAAATCAGCTTTATGACCAACACAACAGATTCACACACAGAAGAAAACGTGTTTACGTCTGAGACTCTGAGAGAGATTGTATTTTTCACGTCTAAAGAACTTTAGACGATGATTGTTGATTTACATTGAACTATCTTACTATGAATCACGTAGTGTTTTTCGAAATTAATTTAAGCTGTTGCTGTACAATATTATAGGCGCAATGAGTTTTAAATTAATTGTGTTTCCAAGGTTTTTTCTTTCCAATTTTAAAATGATTTATGCCCATTGGTAGCACGAACTAAATGCATATTTGATTGTGTTTTCAACGAAGCTCTCAATTACTTTTTTATACTTAAAACAAAATTGTAAATTTCATATGTGTGAAATGATTTATGATATTACTGATTCTGGCTAGAGTTGATGCAAATAGTGGCGAGCGAGCGAAGCGAGCTGGGATCGCGTAGCGGCCCCAATGTGAATTGCGTTGCCATTCACGGAGGTTGGGGAGCGTTAGCAAGCAGGGGGCCAAGCCCCCTAGTATGTTTATAATTGACTAACTGCATACACAGGGCCGTAGCTAGAGGGGTGCCAGGGGGGTTCAGCACCCCGTGGAAAGTTGCCAGGGCCACCAAATGAAATTCTGTTTCAAAAATCCAAATGAAACTTTGTTCAAATATTGAACTTAGTTTGGGGGCTTTTTACAATTTTGCATAAATACTAAATTGTACTATTTGTTTAAAAACTGCATATAACTGCCCATTTGCACATACTAAGAATTAGTAACTTGTTGCTGATGCAAACATTGACTCTTGCATTAGTTATATAAAGAAAATTTTCATTTTGCAGTGTTTTCCATTATTAGCATAAAACAAATAATAATAAGGAACATAGTGCCTACAATACAATTGAATATGCACTAATTTATCTTTCTATATAATACTTTGATCATATATATCTGTGTTTGTGCGTGCATGTGTCAGAGAGCGAGAAATAGTACCAGCCCCCCCCCCCTACATTTTCTTGAGCACCCCCTATTGTTTACATCTAGCTACAGCCCTGTGTATACATTTTCGTACAAATTCGCCGGCGTATCAAGTATTTAATCTACTTTTAAGCGATTCTCAAAACATTTTGTAACAGATTTTATAGGGAAAATCACCAAGAAAATATGACAGTGTGTAACTAATAAATTTTGCTAAGATGCAATCAAGCACTAATAGCGCAGATATAATGTCACCCGTATCAAACCGAGAGGTTCGGCTTTCTAATCAAACAGATTCCATTGTGTTTTTGAGTTGATAAAATATATATGTGTAAAGCATGATTTTGGGCCTAAGCAAGCTGTATGAATATTAAAAGAAGTTATAAAGAGGGAAGTCGTGAATGGGGCACAGATATGACTTATGAGAGGATATTTTTTGGCGCATTTTTTTTTAAATTCTGAAAGCAGTAGCATTCTCTATACAGCTAAAGGGAAATTAATAATTTAAATACATTGTAATATATCAGGGGGGATCAAATGAAAATGGAACAGTGGGTATAATATGGTTTATTTTTCCATGAGTGTGGTAAAACTTTGTGTAGAGATAGAGCGGGAAGTAAAGAAGGCAAGTTCTACTGTGGGAATGGACTTGCTCTAGATAGTCACGCAGTAACATGTGATATGCGCTGTCGGTCGGCTAACAGTGTCGTCTGGCAGGCAATTGGTTGTTGTTGCTTTCATCTGCGTCTGAGGAATGTTGTAAAAAAAAGCAACGTAGTGTAATTCGTTATTTAGTGGTAGAAGGAGTTGGATTTTGTGAAGTGCATAGACGAATGAAGACAGTGTACGCAGAACATGCACTGTCATTGACTCGTGTGCAGGACGGACACAAACAATTCCGTGAGGAAATCTTGTGAAGTTTCCGAGGACAGTGTTGGAAACACACCGTATATCCCGGATCTTTCGTCATATGACTTTCCCATCTTTGGCCCTCTGAAAATTGTATTGAAATGTCGCCGTTTTTACTCGGACAGCAAAATCATGGACAATGTACGAAAGTGGTTCCGATTTCCGCCAAAGGATTTCTATGAGCAAGTTATTCACCGCTTGTAAAACAGTGGGACAAGTACTTTTAGAGATTATGTTTGAAACAAACAATATCATTTCATTCTGTGGCTTTTGTTCCGTTTTCATTTGATCTACCTCTAGTGATATGAAAATAATACAATACATACTGTGCAATTATATTTAAGAGAAATTTAAATTGACAATTTAATTTTTTTGTTTGCGTGCGACTGACTCATATAAGAAAATTAAATATGAATTTGGTATTAATCAGTGCATTTAAAGCACTAATACCAAGTGAGATTCAGTGCGAATAACTTAAAAATGTCGAAAATGCACTTAAGCAACTCATAACATTACAGTTCATACTAAGTATTCATTATTAATTAAAAGAGGTGTATCTCTGAAAACAGGACTAATAAAATATAACTAAGTATACAAATTTTCATTAATTAGAGTTTGGTATGCTACTATCATGTTTGACATACAGCTGTGCTAAATCGTTTACAGTTAAATGTGACCAATTACGAACACTCAACCTCAAACTGCGATTTGAAATTCGTAGCACAGTGATTAATGACCAACGTCCTAACAGTTAGAAAAGTTGTTGGCTTTAATAACGTGGGATCTTTGAAATAATAAAAATTAATTTTGTATAAAATATATTTTTACTTTCTTCTATCTATAATAGAAGAAAGCATTGTAATCCAAATTTTTTTCGACGGATTTACACGTTTTAGTGGTCAGAGATTCCATAAAACATGTTTTTAGAAAATGTCTGTCTGTCCTCATTGTATCATCGCAAGTTATATAAAGTTATGCGGTATTGAACCAAATTTTTTTCTATGTTTTGGGCTATGGATAACATGTCTCACTTGAATTTGGGGTATTTCGACGAAAGAGGGCGCGGCGATAGCGATTTTTATTCCATTTCTACTATTGTATCATCGAAAAGTGTATGAAGTTATGTCGATAATTGAACCAAATATTCTGTATATGTTTTTGACTATGGCCTGCAGTTCCCAGTTGAATTTGGGGATATTGCGACTAGAGGGGGCGCTGTGATAGCCATTTAAAGATGTCTAAATCAAAAAGATATACAAAAATATTAGATATCCTAAAATTATTTTGCATTAAATGTTTGGCCTTGATCCAGGGCTTCCAGAGCATGTTTTGTTTTGCCTCTGTCCTAAAAAATGGCTGAGATATAGCAAAATGAAATTTTAGGGTGGCTGACAGTTTGAAACAATACAGCACGATTCCTCCATGAACGGGTTTAGTTTGAGTTTTAGTGAACATGGTTTCGGCAAATTTTCTTTCATTGTTGTAACAATCATCGTTTCAACTTTTACATGCTTAACCCTATATATTTATATTCGCCAACGTCAAGTTCTTGCCAAAGCAAATTTTGAAGTATTAACATGTATGAGATAGAAAAAAGTTTTGGGATTGGCATATCCGATTAGTTTCCTTTATTGAAAGGAAACATGCTTAATTTGCCTGTCTAACTGTATTGAAACATCTATAAACGTATCTTCGTAAACGTTAAATGCCATAAGATTTAAAGTTATATGTATTAGAAATGTTTTGCGATACTCGTCTTTTTAACTTATAGATTTTTAGTGAAAAGATCAGCATTTACGAAGAAAAAAACAAATTACGATTGACTCATTAGGAATTCTTCCAAAAAAAGTAACCATAAAAGATAATTATAATAATATCATTTACACAGGCATGAAATAAGTTCTCTTACCAAAACACTTTCCCTTATAAAATTGTAAGCTCTATTAATGATCTAATAAAAGAGGAAATATATAAGGGACGTTCAAAAAGAAACGAGTCGGAGTCTGGAATGTGTAAACTGGTGACAGAATGGTAATATCGTTGTATCAGTAACACAGAGGGTTTCCGACAAGAGCGCGGAAGTCCACATGCCCGCCGCTAGAGGGTCACGAGTGCAAGTCACGTGACTACAAAGCTAGCAGAAGAATGCATCAGTCGTCCAACTCTCATTCGTGTTGTAACAACGCCCCCTAGATAAGAAAGCCTTGACACTCGTCACGAAAACGTCATACCAAGCAGGCAAAACAAAGAAAAAAATTCGAAAAACTCGCATGTTTCGATTTCGATGACTCGTGGAATTATTAACTATTAGTCGTAAACTATAATTATTAATTCTATGAGGTATCCGAATCGAAACATACAAGTTGTTCGAATTTTTTTCTTTGTTTTGCCTGCTTGGTATGACGTTTTCGTGACGCGTGTCACGGCTTTCTTATTTAGGGGGCGTTGGTTGTAAGCAGTAAAATGGATGCGTCAAAAGAAGAGCAAAGAGGTGTTGTTCGTTTTCTGACAGCGGAAGGAGTAGGAGGAACGGACATTCATCGAAGAATGTCACAAGTGTACGGTGAATACTGCATGTTCTTTGCAAGGGTCAAGGCGTGGCACAAGCGCTTCAGGGAAGGACGGGTTTCCTTAGCCGATGATGCACGGTCTGGAACACCAAAACGCACTACCGATGACATCGTCCAGCTGGTTGAGGGACTCGTTACACCATTTTTGGTCCCCTAAAAAAAGTCTCTGAGGGGCAAACAATTCACCTCGGACGACGACGTGAAGCAGTACGTACGGAACATCGCACGAGACAGCCATTCACCGCCTTGTGTCTCAGTGGGACAAGTGCCTCAACAGCCAGGGCCAATACTTCTGAAATACATGTACTAGTTTCTGTTCCTAGGTCTCCGGATCGTTACTTTTTGAACGTTCCTAATATTTTTCTAACAATGATCAAAACGTGTGTTTGTTGTAAACATTTTAATTTAATACTGACAATTTCTTTAAAAAAATTTAATTTTAAAGCAAAAATATTTCATAACATTTTTCTACAAATAATTTTCTAGAAGGTATTTCTACAACGAATTTAATTTACTGATAAAGGTGATTTTATCCTAGATTAATATTTAAGTAAAAGATTATGTTAAAAAGTTTAATATGAAAAATATCGCATAAAAATGGGAGAAATAATTTTTCAAACGTAGTTCGTGATAAAAACGTAGCTTTTAAAACCAGCGTATAACTAAGTATTGTGCTTTATGTTTCAAAATATTTTTATATGTGTTTATCGTTTTATTCAGAATTGTGAATAGTTCTATAAACTTTAATAATTCGCATCCTTTCTATTTTTAAAGCATTAGTTTTCAATTGCAATTCTCAATTGCCTTTTTTGACTATCTTTATATTCGGATATATTGAATATTTAAAAACGTTAGTTTAAGTACAATCATACTTAATTTTCAGTACTCACATGTGATAATTCAAGAAATTCAACCGTATAAGACTGAATTCATCTGTTTGAATAGCTCTATATGTTTCCGTACCTATCCAAATATCTCACTAATTACAGTTCATTAAACATAAATCATTATTCCACTTCATATAACTTCTTAGAAGTTCGCACTCAACAAACATTAATCATTGATTTATTGATTCTCCATATAGAAATATTAATAACATAGAATTCCTAGACTCGAAATCACTACAGAATAATACATTTTAATTTTCGGATTGGCTCGATATTACTAATTGTACGCAAGTTGTAGTTTTGTTAACATTTTACCTTGTTTTCTTCTATTGAACACTGCAGTAATCTTGAAATTATCTCTGTACATGAATAACAATATTATGCTCACTTTTATGATTAAGGTGATTCTTAGATAAAATGTGGATAAAATTTTCACACTAAATTTTTTTTTAAAATCTATTAAATTTGTTTAGATAGAATAAGATTTCGTTAAAGAAAATTAGTATTATTTAAATGTATTCCAAATAGATTAACATAATTTATACCTATACAGGGCGTTTAAAAAGATTGAACCGTGTTATCTTTAACCTGTTGGAGATCTGTAATCTCTGTAAATTGCGAAAGTGCTCAAAATAAATTAGCAACTAATATTATGTAGATTTAACAATCCTTCCATTATTGTTCAAAATTTTACACTTTTTAGGTGCATTCGTAATTATATAAATACGTAAGCACCTATAGTCGTCGTATGGTCCGTCCGTCCGCATATAACAGTGCAAAAACTACCCAACCAACTACCCAATTTCGTACTATAACTAGTTTCAGTGAAATGAATTATATCGTCTGTTATTATGATATGATTGATTTCCGTAATAAAATAAGTACATTTTAAGTTGGCAACATTTTATCTTTTGTTGACATTTACTGAAAATTCCAATGGGAATCTTAAGCCTAGCTTTGAAAATTTCTGAACAACAGTTCTCCCAACAGTTTGAAATTTAATATGTATAATCGTTGCAAAATTTTGTCGAGTCATTTCAAATTTTATGAAAATCGAATCAAAACTTAAAAGATATTAATAAAAATATTTATTAAGTAATTCTGAATTTTTTAAAAATCTGTACTTCCTTGTTATAGCAGCTTCCGAGAATTAATCTTCAAGCGACCGAGATGTATCACCAAGTTATCGGATATGTTTGACGTTATAGTCATATATGAGATATATGACATTTTATAATCTCCATGATCAAGTTATAGTCACATTCTTCATTCTATTATATCCTGTCATACTTAATTAATTCAATCATATCTCATGAAAGGTAATGATTTTAGGTTGCCATGGTGATTACGTCCCATTTAAGAATTATAGTCATATTATTTCTGTATTACAGAATTAAAAAAACTGAATTTGTATATTAAAATTGTTTAATTATAAACAATCATATAAACTACCGACAGTTTTTTGGATAAATTTTTCCGGAGACATAGATATTAAATGAAAAAAGAATCTAAATATGGATTTCAAGTTCAGAAATTTTCAAAGCTAGGCTTAAGATTCCCATTGGAATTTTCAGTAAATGTCAACAAAAGATAAAATGTTGCCAACTTAAAATGTACTTCTTTTATTACGGAAATCAATCATATCACAATAACAGACGATATAATTAATTTCACTGAAACTTGTTATGGTACGAACGTACCTCATTTGTCACGTTTGACGTACAATTTCCAAGTTGTTCTTTTTTCGTTACCCGGGCGCAGGTGGTAAATTTGTTAATCTATGTTTCACTTCCTGATATAACAGAATCACAAAGAAATATGTACACTGGTGAGTTTCCGATGACAATATAACATTGTAATATTTTTAGAACAAAATTATAAATTTATAATTTAGTTTGAAGTAATTTTGTATTAGCCGGCCGCATGTGATAAATCGCCAAATATTCTGTATTATTTCGACTCTTTACAAATTACAACAACAGTGCAGTTAGTTATGCGTCAAACACAAGTGCACTAAAACAGGCAACTGGTGGTGAAATTGTAACAATGAAATATTTTAAACACTAAAAAGTAGAAAATAAAACATAAAATAAATAGTGCGATTACTTTTTTAAATACGCTTCTACCAATTAATGGTTTAATATTAATTAAATTATGATTATACGTTGATAAAATGATTTAAAAATTCTGACTATAGATAGTTTAAATAAGCAGAGTAAAAAAAATAATAAGGTCACGAGTTCACCCTTTATACCCAGAATTTAAAAAACGGTCAATTTTCCATAATCGGGACACAGGCCAGATTAATGTACTATAACAGAAATTTTTTTATAAAAACCTGAATAGCAGTCATGAAATTAATTGTTTCATACTATTCAGAAAATGAATGCAAATTTTTAGATTTTTTTTACTATGCAAACATATGGGATTAACTGTAAAATATGCTCTAAATTTAGCATAGGTGTCGACCTAACGGGGGCGACGGGCTTAAGTCAGGCAAACCTCTATCAGTAATTTTTAAAATGTTATTTTGTCTTAGTTATTTATCACAGTGATTTTCATCAGACAATAAAACTTTTTAAAATTTATGACAGACTTTGTGCCTGATTGCCTATTGCGCTCCATTGAAGTCGGTGCCTGTAAAATTTAGTAATATTTCTTCTAAAATTTTTTTTGCCTGTTTTTAAATTAAAATATTTGTGAGAGATTGCATTTAATCGATTAATATATACACACACACACACACACACACACACACACACATATATATATATATATATATATATATATATATATATACAGGGTCATTCATAATTCCCTCCGGGGTTTCGAAACGTTATAGTAAAAAAACGAAGACGAATATGAAAAAAAGAAACATATGAAATTATTCCGAAACTATTCAAGTTTTACTTACATACATTACAGGTGTTCTATGTGTGAACCCTTGGTCACACGGCATACATCCATGCGATAGTCCAGTTCCTGCCATACTCCGTTTCTTTAAATTTCCGGTACCACACATGAATTGTTTTGTCAGTTGGTCCCTGTTTTCGATATTTATTACGAAAGGCCCGTTGAACTGACACCACTGATTCAGATTTAAAGAAACGGAGTATGGCAGGAACTGGACTATCGCATGGATGTATGCCGTGTGACCAAGGGTTCACACATAGAACACCTGTAATGTATGTAAGTAAAACTTGAATAGTTTCGGAATAATTTCATATGTTTCTTTTTTTCATATTCGTCTTCGTTTTTTTACTATAACGTTTCGAAACCCCGGAGGGAATTATGAATGACCCTGTATATATATATATATATATATATATATATATATATATATATATATATATATATATATATATATAATGTTAGGTATTAGTTGTATGAATTAAAAATTCACGAGAAACTGGAAGCTTGTTAAAGATGGTGAATAATTGCAGTTGATATATCTATAATCATGGCGAGAAGTGTAGGCAATGAATATACCCATTAGGTAATTTCTCCATAAAGACTAAGCCAATTTTCCAAATAAAGCGTTTATTCAAGCATAGAAGACATGAAGAAACAATTTCCACAGTACGAAGATGTTTTCTAAAGCCGTCGGGCTTGACTATAAATCATTACATCATTTAATTGATCTTAAATAGCTAGTTTAGAAATTTGCGAATTACAAAACACCAGATAACCTTTTGATCAGCACTTGAAAACAAGACAAAATTATGAATTCTGAAGTCTTGCAATCGCTTTTTGTTAGATGCGCGGATAACTACACAATTGACGTAATACGTACACGAACCAATCAGTGAGATGTGAATATTGAGAACTGAGCGGCTAAGCGAATGATGCGAGAGGGAGAGGTTTTAAGGAGAAAGAATCCCAGATCTTGTGGTGCAGTGTTTTCGAAGTAAAAAATCTAGCGCGCGAAGCCAGCCCCGTGGAATAAAAATACGTAACAACAAAATGGCTTTTAAAAACATTCGAAATGAAAAACTAGCTTCTCTCAGAAATTTATAGACTGGATAGTTGATAAAATTTACGAATTGATCTAAAGTTTTAGATAAAGATTTTGAATAAGACAATTATTATTATACGCGTTTTGAATTTTAAAAGGAAATTAAATAGGAATAAATATTATTAAAAAATAGTGGAATAATGAATATGCCAGAATTTAGAATAATTTAAAGGAATATTGCGAAGTAAAAAATGTTATATAACATATATATAAAAAGACGAGTCTCACGTCGCCAATTAAAAACTGGAAAAATTTTCTTCGTACCAAAGAAATTGCCCAGAAATCTGTAGAAATTGATAAATTAAAAAAAAAAAAAGCTGACAGATTTTGACCACCCACCACAAAATTTGAGTAAACTAGAAAAGCTACTTAATTTTAAACTTTTGTGATATTAATGCTTTCTCATATTAAATGTTGTTAATATTTCATTTTAATAAAATTATTAAGAACTGCATTTAACATTAATCCGCTAGCATCAGTTAAAATTAACAATAACGTAATGATAATTAAGTTGTAAGTGTTAAATCATCACAATAAGCAGGGTGTACAAAAAAAAAAAATAAAAAATAAAAATAAAATTGAAATGAACTTTAATTTGCAAAAGTGGTAAAAATAAGATAAGATTTAAGATTATGTTGGTGAAATATTCCTGCCATTAGTTTTAAAACGTTACACTTTTTAACACTTTCCAACCTAGTTGAAAAGTGTTTATGACTTCGGTTTGTCTGCCGTCTGTCCGTGCTCTGACTCCCGTAAATATGCTCGGATTGCCTTGAAATTTTTGTATGTTACTGTCGATTACTATAGCATGTTCCCTATTTCAACTGAAGTGTATAGCACTTATAGTTTTTTTACAGGGACACTCAAAAGTATTCCGTTACATTACAGTCAATGAGAAATAATCGTTTCAAGTGCATTTTGATGATGCTACGTCATTTAAAACATAATGAAATTGATATATAATTATGAAGCGCATTAAAACATACTTTTTGTTGAATATGGGGCGCAAAGAATTTATTATTCATTTACAGGGTCAAACAAAAGAATTCTGTTACACATCGTTCAATGGGGAAATATCGTTTGCAGTGTAATTTAGTGATATTTCACTATTTCAAACATAATGAAAATTATATGCAATACTGAGTGCACTATAAATTGCTGTCTTGTGTGCGTGCATTCCGTTTATTTACAGCGACACACAAAAGATATTGCTTACAGTACATGCGCGATATTTACAGTCTATGTGTGATAAGTGCGTTTTCAACTTTGGTTTGCGTTTTTAAGTTTAACTAATTTTTTTTTATAGTACGTGTGTGTTTATAAACTCGGTTGATCATATACAGGGCTACACAACGGGAATTCGTAAGTATTACAGACTTTGGGAGTGAATTGCTTAGGTGTAGTTTTTAATAGTGTTTACGCCAGGGGTGCAAAAATCTAGGCGCCAATGGGCTGATTCCCACCACTAAATTTTATTAGCATTCTTCGTCAAATTTTATTAGTGTACTTCGTCTAAATTTTATCAGTATTCTTATTAGGCGAAAAATACTAAAAATTTAGTGGTGGGAATCAGCCCACTGGCGCCTATATTTTTGCACCCCTGGTTTACGCATTTTCTTGCTGAACTATATTTAGTAGACTAATAGAAGTTTGCGGAATATAAATAAATTCATATACAGGGCTACGCTAAGAAAAAGATACTTTGTCGTTTACGGTTGGTAATTGCTGCGAGTGAGTTTTAAGTTGCCTTTTAGCTTAATATGTGGTGTGTACAAAAGTCTTCAGATAATATACAGGGCTGTACAAAAGATTTTGACTGCATTTCCATCCATTGGCGAAAATTGCTAAACGGAAATATTCTAACTGAACTAAATTTTATCTATGTATCCACATCTATTGATCCTATACAGGGCTGCACAAAATAATTCGACTACTTTTTTGAAACTGGAAGGTAATTTCGAAAACTGTTTTTTCAATGCGTTACATGTTTTCTAAACTGTTAACTAACATATCTTCTTCCACCTTATTTAACGGTGAAGTTTCGTTACAGTTTTCTGGCTGTGTTGGAAAGTGTTTCATAATCTATGCTTGATGCATGATTTTTCGTTCTTTTTAAATTATTATACGATCTTAGGAAACTTATATATTATATTTAGAAAACATTTCTCCATGCTTGGACGAGTAAAACAGTAAAAATTCCGATTTTACCCATCGAAAACTCGCGAAGATATGATAGTTTGTTACTTATGAAATTTCGTTTCTTAATGGCACTAAAAAAATCGTCTGTGTGTTTTTAAAGCTAGAAAGCCCCAGAACTTCAAAATATCATAAATCTATCAGTTTTTGTCGAAGCAGAAAATAATTTGTACAAATTTACATGACAGAGCATGCAAATTTTTTTTTATAAATATAACTTATAGGGTCGAGGTATCGTTTAAATATTTAAAAGTGTTTTACTTACCCATCATACGTAATATATGGTAAGTTTTGTAATCGTTTTGAAAATTGAAAAATTTTTTTTGACGGATTTACACGTTTCAGACACTGGAGATTCCGAAAAACATATTTTTAGAAAAAATAATTTGCCGTCCGTCTGTGTGTCTGTGTGTCTGTAAACGCTCTATCTCCCGAAAAAATTGAGATAGAGACTTGCAATTTGGTATGTACTTAGTATGTAATAATGGGAAGAAGCCTATTTCATTTCAATAACCTTGATTAACCGGAACTATTTTTTTCGGACTCTCGAAATATTCGTTCTGATAAAAGGAACATAAAAATTTTCGAAATTGTTTATTTTAAGAAATGAATATAAAAGACAATAAAAAAAACACAAATTTTGCATAAAGCATAAAGTCGATCGGATAATTAGTTGCCGAGATATTTGGATTCCTATTTCCCACACTGTTCGATTTTTCATGACCCTGTATTTCATCCAAATTTCACTTCAAAGATATATTTTAATTGGAAATTTGACGCTTAATTAGATGCAGTAAACCGCTAATTAATAGAATTATTATTTTTGGAGTTATAAGGATGTTCCTTTCAAGCAATTCAGTAATCGAGCCTTTAAAATTTATGACATCACCAAGCCACGATTTTATTTGAATTGCAATGCATTTTATAAATAGTTTACACATTTTTATTTTAATATTTTACATTATGCATATCCATGATGGGTAGGTATTACGGTGGCCCCCAACGACTAGTTTTTAAATAATGTCATGACTACTTCATCCGCTTGTTTTAAAATCCTACCTTATTTTTCAACACTTTTGGAATTGTCACTGCCTATGTATCTCCGACAAGTAAACATTTAAAGCTCATTTCAATATTTTTGGACATCATATATAGATTTCAAGTGCAATAAAGCGCAAGATAAAATTCAAGTGCAACCTTTGACCTAACCTCTATGCCCCATTTTTGATCTTACAACATTGCCACCACTGCTTTGGATTCTAAGCAAGTGACAAAGTCAAAATGACACCGAGTTTCTTTTTGCAGGAAACGTGTTCTGTAATACATACTAATAAAGCTCTCTGGTAGACAAAATTCCTATTATTAATCCATGGAAGTGCAATATAATACAGATTGTATTTTACTTGAAGGAATGCTAAATTAATTACCTGGAGTTAAAAAAATTTATTGCAATTAATCGGAACATATTTATATAAATACACTATATGGCCAAAGGTGACCGGTCACTTGCGATTTTAGACGTTTCGTTAACTATCTAGAAAAATACATGAGGAATTGACCTGAAACTGCAGGTGTGTAAACAGTACTGTATACTGTATAGGTTATGTATTTTCGCGAAGATTTTTTCACGAAACCCCATAGGGAACTGTCAACAAATTGAAAAAGAACGAATATCTTTTGGATAACCCTGTAAAAACTAATGCAGCAAAGGCGTTCAAACTCGATATTATTAATAAATGGCTTATTGTAATATACTGTGTTCATTTTTATGAGGATAGCATGTATACTCGTAGAGAAATTAAGGTTTTTATAAAAACAGTCCCAAATTTCGCCTAGTTTTTTGCTTATAATTTTCAGAGTTCTTAATATAAAAAAAGTTCTTTTTAGAAAATATGACAAACAACATTGTACATAATACTCTGCAATCAGAATTAAAAAATAATAAAAATTGGATGAAAAATAAGCAGGTTTACTAAAAAATGTTTCACTGCGCATGCGCGAATGCAATCCAAATATAATATGCATAATGTATTGGCTAAGTATATAGAGCAACATTTGTGCAAGTCTCAAAATCATAGCTTGAAAATTCTGAAAATTATCGTCGATAGAATAAGCTCGAAATCCGTTGTTCCCAAAAAGAAGCTAAAAGATGAGGGATTGTATCAAATATCTGTTGATTAGTGCCAAGATAGCGTACACAATATTGCACGTGCTGCAATATTAGACAGAAATCATATTTCAGCACCAGTTTTTTTATGGATAATTTTCGTCATATTTGGATACAACCCCTCATATTTTTGCTTCCTTTTGGGAACAACGGATTATTCTATCGACGATAATTTTCAGAATTTTCAAGCTATGATTTTGAGGCTTTTACAAAAGTTGCTCTATATACTTAGCTAATACATTATGCATATTATATTTTGATTGCATTCGCGCATTGAAACATTTTTTAGTAAGCCTGCTCATTTTTTATCTAATTTTTATTATTTTTTATATCTGATGGCAGAGTATTATGTACAATGTTGTCATATTTTCTGATAAGAACTTTTTTTATATTAAGAACTCTGCAAATTATAAGCAAAAAACTAGGCGAAATTTGGGACTGTTTTTATAAAAACCTTAATTTTTCTACGAGTATACATGTTATCCTCATAAAAATGAACACAGTATATTACAATAAGCCACTTATTAATAATCTCGAGTTTGAACGCCTTTGCTACATTAGTTTTTACAGGGTTATCCAAAAGATATTCGTTCTTTTTCAATTTGTTGACAGTCCCCTATGGGGTTTAGAGAAAAAAATCAACGCGGGAATATATAAACTATACTATACTGTTTACACACCTGCAGCTTCATGTTAATTCCTCATGTATTTTTCTATGTAGTTAACAAAACGTCTAAAATCGCAAGTGACCGGTCACCTTTGGCAATATAGTGTATTATATCTGTTAATTAGGTTAAAATATTTAAAGATTATGTTAGTCATGCTGTTTGTATATACAGTGATCTCTTACTTATACGCGATACACGGAAATCATTTTTCAGCACCAGTTTTTTTTAGGGTAATTTTCGGTCTTCTTGAATAGCAGAATTTATAAATCGAATTTTACTGTTTTAAAATAGTGGTATGAAAAAGTAATTACTGAAGATCGCGTATAAGTGAGAGATCACTGTATATAGTCCATTTAAAGTTATGTTTATAATCATTTGGATAGTTTAATTTGCTAGCTGAAAAAGGCGGAACTCTGATTAATAGAGAAAAATTTGGGAAGGAAATTAGTTTAAATTATAAATATGTATTGTTTTTGTTTAAGAGATGGCAATAACAAAATGGTGTTTCTCTTATATAAAATGGAAACAAATTGTTAAGTTTTGGACATGAAAACTCAACTAAAATTGTGGTTATTCACTTTCGAAACATTCTTAACATCTTAACATACCCGTCCTATATACCTCGGTAGATATTTGGTCGTTAGAAAAACACTACCTTATCACATCCAATTTCTGACGCCTTAGCGATATAGTTTTGTTGATTATTGCTCCAGAAATTAACTCTGCTTTACTAATTCTCATGTCCTAGAATCCATTAAGGGGATATCTAGGTAGCTTGATGGACGATGTTTTATTTGGCGAAATTCTAAAAATTTAACTAAAAAAATATAATATTAAATGTTTTCCAATATTTTTTCCGGTATAAACGTCTTATTCTGTTTAGTTATTAAAAATCATTTAAGATTTTTCATTACCATTTTGTGCACAACAAACAGAAATGTTACTTCCCCTTTACATATTATTTAAAAAAAAGTAAAGTTTTGGACGTGAAAAGCTCATGTAAAATTGATTTCAAAACTGCTCTATTATAAGTTGAAAAATTATCTGAATATCAAAGAAATGTTTTTCGTTTAGTGCAATTACCTTAATAGAAATGTGCTTTCGCTATCTAAGATTTATGACTATAGAATTTCCTAAATGTAACATCTAGCATTTGATGTACATCTATTTAGAATTAGAAGATATTACGTTCATCCATTTTAAGTTTATACCTATTACCGAATTTTTTTTTTATCGAGTGAGTAGTGGATTAATTCAATTTTTATCTATATTTTATTCGGAATAATTTATTTGTTATTTTCCAGGGTTTTTTAATTCCTCATACCAGTAGTTGTTCATTCCACAGTTAAAAGATCTCATACTTTTTTAAAATATAAAAATAATCAAAAAGAATATTTTTGTGATTTTAATTAACAAAATTACAATGAAGAAGGTTATGCAATTCATTTGCACGTTTTTATTTATTTATTTTTACATATGTCCACGTATAATTCATACACGGATCATTCACACATCTTTTCATTTGTTTTAATCGAAAATGTTTTGTTCTGCTCATGGTCTCGATTCAATTTTATTAAGATCTACAAATCAAATTTTTTCTATTTTATTTGTATTCTTTTCTTGTATTCTTTGACTTTATAGGCTTTAAATTTCTTTAATATTGACCAATTGTGGCAAATTTCAAGTATTGTGTTAATATATACAGTATGATTTAACGTTTTTAAATTAGTCGTCGCATCGTGTGCAGTTTTTTTACTCTGACACGTCAAAAAAATTAGCATATAATCGTTTACTGCACGTGAAAATGTGCAATATTGGGCACAATGAGAATTAAAATTAATGTAGATTAGAGCCTTGCATCGGGTTGGGCAACACGAATTTACATGAACTCTACCCATAGTCCGGATCGAGTTTAGGTTGCGTTTCGGGGGGACTTGAAATATAATTTTCTTCTTTGGGCGGGGTATAATCGGATATATTCAGGACTCTAATTTGGACGACAATAAAGATTCACCACAAATACAAAGGTAAGAAAACATATCTGGAAGTCGTTTTCCTATTGTTTTCTTAAAAATTGTTTGTGATTATAGAATTTCATAAGTGCATCGCCTAACATTAGAACCCTTCTGTTTACAATTATAACATACTGCTTTCATTCATTTTTAGATAATACCCAATAGCGAAATTCCTTGATCAATATCATTGAAAAATCTTAACCCTTGATTAATTCCATCTTAATCTGTAGTTCATTCGAAAAACTTTATTAGTTTCTTTATTAGGGTAATAATTGATATAGTTTTTAAAATACGAGTGTAAATTTCTTTTAACATATAACAATTAGGTCTACGGAAATAATGTTCACAGACTGGACTTCTTTTTTCGTAAATTATTTGCAACACACTAAATTGAATGATACTGCTCAATTCAGTTTTGTGTAATTAATAATACATGTTATAATACTTAGTTTTACTATTTTATAATTTTTAACTGATTTTATTGTGTTGATAGAAATAGAGTGATGTTCATGAATTTTTTGCATTTACTTAAAAAAAATAAATATATTAGACATATAACGCTTCTAACATGTTGCTATTTTTAAAATGACAAACAAGCATCTATTTCACTCCAAAGATTTTTTTTAATGCCATCTGTTTAGTTATTTAGAAGATACTAACTTTCTCTCCATGGACATGACTCTATTTCTTGTGCCAATAGTTATTTCTGAAATAAAACTATAACTATGCAAGAATTTTTTTGAAATTAAATTTGGGATTAAATTTAAAATGCACTGAACAAAAAATACACATTGTATCATAAAAAAAGTGTTTTAGACTAACGTCATAGATCTAGTAAATGGATCAAACTAGGGCTGTGACAAGTCACTGACTTATTCACTTATCTAATCACTGATTATTTTTTATGGAAAATTATTATTTTTGATATTTAATTATATACATGTACTGGACGATAGTATCACACCAACATTCCATTGCAATATTTTGTCCATAAATAAATACTATGTGACATTTTTTCTAAGTTTCTAAGAAAATGATCTGTATATATTTTCTTCATAAAATATTACAAGAAAATCCCTAATAATCTATTATATTATGTAAAAGGTCTTAATAATGTGCTTAATCTTAATACAATATTAATATAATCTTAATTAATGTAATTAATCTTAAATAAAAGTATATCACGACACGTTTCTCCTTCAAAGATAGTAATATCACAATAACGTTCATTAATTCTCTTAACCAATTACTTGTGCTCAAGTAAGTTCAGAAAATTATAAATGACGCTTCACAACGGTTATATTGTATAATTTTTAGATTACCTTTACAGGAACCATTAACTAGAAATTCCCGATATTTCCTAGATTCTTATTATTAAACTGTGTAACAATCATCAAGTAAGGAACCGACATTAATAATATATTTATCCTCTCTAGTGCATCAACGAATCTTAGAAACTGATTCAGTAAAAATTTCCCGTCTATGAATATATATTCGCTTATATGATGTGTGGTTTCATTCCTAATGTTCGGGAATTAATAATGCATTGAAATGCGGGAAATAAGTTTTATTTGAACTTTATATTTAAATAATAATAAATAAATCTGAAGATAAATAAAAATTTTGTGAAAATATCATTTCCGCATATTGTTCAGATTTGAATTTAAAAGATTTAAATATAAATCGCCAAATAAACATCGACATGCACACAGACATGCGACAAAATATTTTAATATCCTCTCTCAATTTAATATCTTCTCTCACATTATTAAGCAATGAAATTCCATTACAGTATTCTAGAAGTGTTAGAAAGTTTTTCATAATCTATGCTTGATGCAGTATTTTTCATTCTTGTTTAAACCCTTAACTGTTCGGCTTTTTCGACACCATAAACTAAAAATAGGACCGATACACCACTTTTTCCATACTAAAATATTTGTTTTATTTAATCAAAAAATGTCTGTCAATTAATAAAGCGAAGATTGCAATTAAAAATTAGTGGTGTCCAAATGGGTTCGGGCAAGAAGAGTTTGCTTGTTTTGCTACTAAAAGTTTTTGGACACCACTAGTTTTTAATTGCAATCTTCGTTTTATTAATTGGCAGATATTTTTAGATTATATAAAACAAATACTTTAGTACGGAAAAAGTGGTGTATGATTCCTATTTTTAACACTTTCCAACCTAGTTGAAAAGTGTTTATGACTTCGGTTTGTGTGGCCGTATGGCCGTCTGCCGTCTGTCCGTGCTCTAACTCCCGTAAATATGCTCGGATTGCGCTGCAATTTTTATATGTTACTGTCGTTATCTATAGTAAGTTCCCTATTTCAACTGAAGTGAGTAGCACTTATAGTTTTTTTACAGGGACACTCAAAATAATTCCGTTACATTATGGTCTATGGGGAAAAATCATTTGCGGTTTATTTTAATGATGTTACACAATTTCAAATACATTGTAATTGATATATATCACTAAGGTGCATTACAAGAAGCTTAATGTAGAATATGGTGTGCATAGCACTTATAGTTACTTTACAGGGATAGTCAAAAGAATTCCGTTACATTACGTGTATGGAGAAAAATCGTTTGCGGTTTAATTACATAATGTTTCACTATTTTAAACGCATTGCAATTTATATATATCACTAAGGTGCATTACAAGAGGCTTACTACAGAATATTGTGTGTATAGCAGTCATCGTTCCTTTACAGGGACACACAAAAGAATTCTCTTCTGTCTGTTAACAATAATTCCTGGAAGTGCGTTTTAAGTTGCTGAACACGATTTTAAATTTAACTCACTTTTCGTCTATTACTTGGTGTGTATAAATTCTGTAGATCCTCTACAGGGCAGCACAAAAGTTCGCGAACACATTTCCGTTTATTGACAGAAACTCCAGAAGGAGAATTTTAAACTGTGCTACGCGTTTCCTAACTAAACTAAAATTTAGCATCTTATGTAGTATATATACAAATCTATAGATCATATACAGGGCTGAATAAAACTATTCGGATATTTTTCCGAATATTATATATGTTGGAAATATATGTTGGAAATTCCTGAAATTACGTTTTTAAATATGTTATGCGTTTTCCAAATTGTTTACTTAGATGTTATCTTTCAGCTTATTAAACGGTAATGATTTGTAAAATTATTTTAGAAGCGTTGGAAAGTGTTACATAATCTATGCTTGACGCATGATTTTTCGCTCTTGTTAGTTTATGGTGTCGAAAAAGCCCAACAGTTACGGGGTTAAATATTATTTCAATGTTGATTTTTCTGTGCTAATATTTCCCTTAAAAGTATTTCTATATTTTACTTTTCAAGTCAGTTTAATCTCGAAGGAGTCGTATTTCTTTCTCTATATCGTTTTCTTAAAAGGCTCACTATTAAAGATTTACGTCTGTAAAATCAAAGTGCATAATCTACCATTAACTCTCGGGCAAGTTCAGCGAAAAGATATTAAGCTTATTTATTATGAAACAGTATCCACGAGAAAAAGTCCAAACTAAAGATAGTGGTTTCATTTCATCTTATTAATTATTTTCATTCTGCTAGAAGATGTAACAAGATGTACTTACTAACGTATACCTCGTTCGAAAGATTTAAGAAAATTCTTTGTAGAGAACGTCACAAATATCTCCATTACTTTCGAAAATCTAACAAATATATATGTTCAGTGAATGGGATTTACCGTAATTATAAAAGTCTTTCTTCGTGTACATTTTTAAAAGTACCATTATATAATTTATGTTGTTAAAGTAATAATATTATTATAATATAAGATGGAATTTTTATTGCTTTTTTTCTAATTTTCTTTATTAATGGAATTTTTGAGAAATGATGTGTTTTTCATAGTAGATTTACTTTTGTATTTCAACTTTGAATAGACTATATAAGAGATAATAAACGTCAAGACAAATAGTTGTTGGATGGGAAATCAGGGTAGCAATGCAGTTACGCAATCGAAAATACATGATGTTTCACTGCACACTGAACTCAGATTTCCATTCTTAACTTTAAGTATAATTAACACATTGCAACACATTTTTAAAGAAACATTTTTATATCTTCAAAATGTGATAACATTATGAAAAGCGCTGAAAATGGGCGCTATCCGTGTTTAACCCTTTTCAGGAGCAAAGTATACTTATGTTTCTAAAATGTTGAAATCATTGAATCACACCGGGATTTAACAGTAAATTTATTTCCAAATAAGTAAAAGTGTTTCTTCACGTATATTATAAGAGCAAAATTTGATTCGAAAGTTCCGGTGACATTGTGGGAAATAAAATTAAGTGGGATATAAAAGGGTCTATCCAGAAATAATATTCCCAAAGAACTCAAGCCGCACGGGAAGGTGTGAGGCGAAATACGGCACCGTTCTACGCACAGAAGATCATGAATTTAATTCTTAAACCAAAATTAAAAATAAAAATCAGTACAACCAAACTAAAGTTTGTGAATATAAAAATTTGTTATGTCTATTAAAAATCAGTATTTACACAACCAAACATCCGTAGTAAAAAATAGTAGTACGTAAAAAATTCACATCAAATAGACATAATAATAATCGAATATGAAACGAAACTTAGCATAAAAACGCAATGACAACAAACAATTTTAATATATCTAAATAAGAAATAAGAGTTCCCCTGTTAAAGTGTTGAGGCGTTCAATAACTATTCGATTTCGAAAAATATTTTTCTACTACTGTTCATTTTTTTTAATGAAATTTAATTTATCATGTTGCTATGGTAGCAGACGATAAAACGATATCTCTGGAATAAGGGAATAAATAGAATAAAAAGTTTTGTTGGTGTTTGTGATAAAATGTGTTTCTTTATTTTTTAAAAAAGGTAATAACTAAGCGCAATTAAATAATTACCCGCGAGGAGGCGAGCAGTCAAGTGATCAACAACAAATCACTAACTTCGACTGTTGGTATGCATAAACTGAATACGGGCTCTGTACTTTTATTAGGAACATAAATTTAAATTTTACGAAAATTGTTATTCTAAAATAGTGGTATTACCTATATAAAACAGTGAATAAACGTTACGGGTGAAGCTAAAAATGTTAAATTTATTAAAGGTATTTAGTTCTGTTGAAATCCGAGCAGTAGATTTGGATTTATTAATAAGGAGGGTCAATTAATGAAAAAGCTGAAGCCCGTTGGCACGCGATCAAGTAAAATAAATATGATATTTAATAAACAGTCGTTTACTCCCACCCCTCCCCATCACCTCAAATTTAACAAATAATCTGTTAAATTAAGTTTTCTGTATTAATATTCTCTATCATACTAATATATGTCATGTAAAAAAACCCTTAAGCCCAGCTAATTATCATTCATTAAGTCGATTAAATCCTTTAAAATTAAGTTTTTAGCATTTGGCAACGGTTAATAATTAAGTTGATTGTCTGCATGTCATATAATGTCTGATCCATCGAATTTAAACACTCGACTCGCAATTGCAATGATCCCTACCTCGATTTATTTAATGACTTCAGCGGAGATTTTATACAACCAACCAACCTAAGATTTAAAAAAATGGTATTTTTGATGAGATAGATCTCTTTGTGGATTTTAATTAATATTTAATCTATCAAAAATCTATTTAAAATTTTCGAATTTTTTGCCCTAATCGCTCATGTGTCCCCTACGCGCAACCCGTGTGCCAAATTTCGTAGCCCTGCGCCCTGTGGTTTCCCATTTTATGAGGTTACATAGATACGCGCACGGATTTTAATAGTATAGATAATAATATGCAGGAAATATATATCATATTTCAATTCATTTTGTTTTTGTTTTCTTACAATTGAAATATTTTAAATCATAAATCATTGGACAAAATAATAGTTTAATTGAAAATGTTTATATTCATAGTGAAATTATTTTCTTTAATAACTAATCGCGGTTTTGTGGGCGTTGGAGAAGCGGTTATTTTTATTTAAACTTTTATTTTAATATGTATAAATACATTTATATTAACTAAATTAAAATATCATAAATCGAATAAAGGAAAGCATTGACATATTATTATATAGAGAAAACATACTATGCCTTACCTTAACTTCTAATGTCGCTTTGTTGAGGCATTAAATGACATAATAGATTTCTTTTACGATAAAATATAATTTTGTAGCATTTTATTTTCACCGTGAAGACTGTTTATGATAGTATCTTATTACTTCTGATTGATATAGATACGTGTAGTTGTTAAAACAGTCATTCGTTTTCGTCAGACTAATTCGTTCAGTATCAGAAATCTATTAGAAACGGAAGATAAAAGTAACAGATGGACGGAATGTCACCTTTAGGTAATTGCAAATTCTCGGTAAGTTATTAAGCTAAGAAGAAATATTAAGTCCAAGTGTATATGGAAGAGATTTAAAGAATATAATTTTTTGGAAACGTGACTGGAATATTACTTTTTTCCAGGAGTTTAAAGAATATTTTTCTATTTTTTTAGGGGAAAAAATTAAAGCTTTTATATTTTCTTTCTAAATTAACACTTTATAGAAGTTCAATAAAAAAATATTTTAAAAGATAGGAGAAAGTGGTGGCACCTAGAGATATGGTCTGTCTTAGGATACCGCATATTTGTATATTTAGGGGGGGGGGGGGGTTGTAGAGCAAATAAACACAACTCATAGATATTGAAGGAGCAACTTCACAAGAGTGTAATATGAAATTTATGCCAGGAATAGATTATAATTTAAAACGCTCACTTTGCTTTGGCAGTGCTGTATCATTTTTAGTACATTCCTTTCAGTATTTAATTTGAATAAAGAGTAAACGTTATAAAAAGAAATGACAACCGTTTAAAATACAGACGTTTAAAATGCTATTAAGCGTTGAAAACAAGCATAAATTGTAAAATATGACAGGAAATGTATCCGTTTGAGACACATTATATAAAAAATAATTCACTCATATGTCAGTAATGAGACAGGGTATACGGATTCAAGATTAAAAAAAATATTTTTAGTTCTTAAAAAAATATATTAATACGTAATTATGAATATAAAATATGGCAAAAAAGTAACGATATTTTAGTGGCAATATCTAATTTATAATAATTTTCAATATCTGCGAAATAAATCACAAACTAAAACATATTTAACAACGTTTTAACGCACAAATACGAACAAAAATGGCACAAAAAATCACATTCGGCCGTTTGGAGGATTCTTGGATGCCTTTACTCAGTGCGGAAAACAAAAATTAAAATGGGTTTTTTAAACCCATTTTAATCTTTTTTTATTCCCCGCACTGAGGAAGGGGATCCAAGAATCCTCGAAACGGCCTAATGTGATTTTTTGTGTCATTTTTGTTCGTATTTGTGCGTTAAAACGTTGTTAAATGTTTTAGTTTATGAATTAAAATTCGCACAAGGTGTTTGATTTATGGTTATTATCTGCGAAATAGTTTTTAATAAACTACTCTTCATGATTTTATTTTGTTATGTAATAACAGATCAATTTTATTACCATGTATCAGTAGACCAAATTCTTATTTAGTGAATAGTGCATCTCAACAGTGTAAACAACCTCTAAATCAATGCAATTTTTAATCACGTTATTTATGCGGCACATGAGCACGTATTAATTAGAAACATATGATGTAAATCTACAGACGTAATAGTGTAAATGTTTTATATTGGTTATATGCAAAAGTAAGTTCCGTTTTTCAAATAGATGGCGTAAGTGGTCTTATATGTGTTGTGTGAATCTCGTAATACATGTTTTTGAGACGTATCTCCATAACCTTCAAAACGTAGTATATGATCTTTGATTAAAGTGTAAAGAACATAGTTTTTTATTCAATTTAAAATGGATAGTTTTGTGCCAAATAATCGTCATTTGCGGGAAGTTTTGTTATACTTTTATAATTTAAAGAAAAGCGCTGCTGGAAGTCATCTTTTACTTGCAGAAGCTTTACGGTGAACATGCTTTTTCTGATAGTATGTGTAGAAGGTGGTTGAGGCAATTTAAAGAAGGTTAATTCGATTATGAATACGCAGGACGTGAAGGTGCAGTGGTGGCCAAAAGTTTGGACATTTTTTGAAAGTTTCATGTTTTTCAACTTTGTGTGCTTGTAGAATATATTAATTTTCACTTAAATACAAACGTTTATATATGAAATTGAAGGTAATTTAATGTAGAATTTACTAATAAAAACAGTATTACAATATCTGTATTACAAAAAAGTTATTCTCATTTTAGAAGACCAAACAAACAGAAATCGTTTTGAATAAGGACGTATTTTGTAATAAAAGCGTACTAGCCAATCACAAACACTGTTCTGAGGACCAATCAAATGTTTGTAACTATAGTTTAGGTTATTTGGATGGTAAAAGAGTTATTGTTGTGGAAATATTTTGCGGAATGATGCATACTAGTACAATTAAATAGAGTATTGCTGTTTTTGAATATTTAAAGTCCTTTTTTTTAATTAAACTAATTTTAAACAATGTCATCAACAAGAAGAACTAACAGGACATCTACAAAAAGAAGCCGAATTGTCATATTGAGAGAAAATCGTCTCTCTTATGCTGAAATTGCAAGACAAGTTGGTGGTTCAGTGACTTGTTCTGGTGTACGAAAGTTCTGTTTACGTTATGAAAAAACGAAATCAGTGAAAAATAAAGTCAAATCAGCCGAAAAAAATGCACAAGTGCTACTGCCGATAGAAAAATTAAACGGCTATGCCTTCAAGATAGAAAAATTTCATCAGATGCCATTAGATGTGAAATAAATGCAGTGGGTATTGCAGTAAGTTCAAGAACAATAAGAAGAAGGTTATCAGGATTTGGACTACAAGCTAGAATTCCAAGGAAAAAAACATATTTAAATCAAAAGCAACGCGAAAAAAGAGTTAAGTGGGCAAAAGAACACATTAAAAGGTCAGAAAATCAATGGAAGCAAGTAATCTGGAGCGATGAGAGTAAAATATCGCTCTTTGGTAGTGATGGTAGCAAATACGTGAGATGTAGAGTAGGAGAAGCACTTCATCCTGATTGCATTGAAGCAACTACAAAAAACCTAACAAATGTCATGATTTGGGCATGTATGTCTGCAGATGGTGTGGGCTGAATTCAAGTGATTGATGGCATCCAGAATGCCAAAAAATACATCGAAACTGTCCTGGAACCAAAATTGATACCTTCCATCAGGGATCTCTTCCTCAACAACGCACCATTTATTTTCAGCAGGATTCAGCTCCATGCTACACAGCAAAAGTATGCAAAGCATGGTTTCAAAATAAAGACATAGATATATTACCATGACCAGGAAACAGCCCTGATCTCAATCCAATTGAAAATTTGTGGCGACGTTTGAAAATTCTTGTACGAAAAAACGTCCATCCAATAAAAGACAACTTATTGAAGCTATAATTGATTCTTGGCACCATGTGATTACGAAATATGAACTCCAATCACTCGTTCACTCGATGAAAAGACTGTGAAGCTGTCTTAAAAAAATAACGGTTATCCTACTAAGTATTGATTGTGTAAGTATCACTTTAAAAAAATGCAAATCTAAGATAGATCTTACTATTAGTTGCATAACGTTGTTTGTAATACAGATATTGCAATACTGTTTTTATTATTAAATTCTGCATTAAATTACCTTCAATTTGATATATAAACGTTTGTATTTAAGAGAAAATTAATATATTCTACAAGCACACAAAGTTGAAAAAAATGAAACTTTCAAAAAATGTCCACACTTTTGGCCACCACTGTAGATCGAAAAAAATATGAGCAACTGAATCCTTGTGCAACTGTTACTGGCGAAGTCTACCAACGACAACTAATGCGTTTGAAGCGAGCTATTCAAGAAAATCGACCAGAATGGGAGAATAGACACAATAAACTCATTTTGCTGCATGACAACACAAAACCACACACTGCAAACGTCATTAAAACATACTTAAAAGGGCAGGACTGGAAAGTTCTATCCCACCCTCCGTATGTGCCTGACATTGCTCTTTCAAATTGCTATTTATTCCGATCGACGCAGTCAACCCTTCAAGATGTACGATTCCCATCTTATAACAGTTTCAAAAATTGGCTTGACGAAAGGAAGGCTTCAAAAGACAACGACTTCTTCAGACAGAGAATCCGTAAATTTCCTCAAAAAATAGGCAAAGGATGTGGCTTCTTCTGATGGAACATACTTTGAATAATGTACAACTTTTATATACCTGCTAAATAAACATGTAATTTTAACGAAAAAACGGAACTTACTTTTGCACATACATATATATATATATTTTTTTTTTCCCTTTTGCAATTTCGCTGACTTAATCACTGATTCATACACATATTCTACATTTCTTTTAAAGTATAAAAATATGACCTGAAAACTATTTATCTACACTCAAAGCTCTTTGTCGTATGTAATGAAATTTTCTCAAAGATCGAACCTTAAACTGATAATATGAATTAAACAAGCAGCCATAATAATTAGTTTAATATTTTTTAAATTTATTTATTTCAGCATTTTATCTTCAGCTTAGCTGTTTAAAACACATTTTTGAAAAAATTTACTAAAGTCGATGATGCTTCTTTCAGCATTGACATAATAGAAATGCATCGAAAAAAATCCCACCACATTACACTGTCATACAAATTTATTTCAGAAAATTCCAAAGTATATGAGTTAGCAACATAAAGATATGATTTAATTAGAAATAATTGCATTAAATTATGTTTTTCCAAAATAAAACTACTAAGTATAACATTTTACAATACTTTTATTTAAAAATTAGTTAATAATTTATTTAACAGTAATAAAAATTCAAAATATTTTTATACACTAAAAACAAAACTTTTCCTTTCCAATATATTTTCTTAACTCCAAAGAAACAATTGAATTATTATAAAAATACTTTCATTATACTAATTCAATATGAATAAACATAATTTAAAATGTTGAATATTTAAATTCCGTAATGATAACTGCTACAAATGGAAGAATATTTTCAAATTCTTGTTTTTAATTACGTTAAGAAAAGCAATTGCAAAAAGTAACACAGATCGTGTAATGTTAATATAATTATTGAATGTTTTCACTGGAATATAGATGTTTTCAATGCGAGTTCGATGAAATACCCTTAATTACTTTTGAAAAGTAAACACAGCTCTATGTTTTAGCAGTAATTTTTTCAATACATTATAATTTAGATTTTAAGTAAATTACAAGAGCGCTTTAAAACTTCCAATCAATTAGTCTTATTATTTAGGTATCTTCAAACAATTCCAGCGTAAATGTCTATGATAATTTATTTATTTGTTCAAAAAAATAATATGTTTATTTACATGCCAGCAAAATATACACATCTGAGCGTTTAAAATCAAACTGGTGTAAGATCACTAATTAAAAAACAATTTTAGGTGAAGCGTTAAAATCTAGAATTATCCAAGTGCAGTAAAACCTCTGTAAACTGAATTTTTATATAACAAAATCCTATCTTAAACGTAAGCTTTTGATAAATTAGTCTTATAAATTATTTATATTCAGCTAATTCATGTACAAATTAATATAAAAATATTTATATAATTATCTTTATTTTTTAAATTTGACACTGATGATGGAGCTTTAGAGGCTCCGAAACAGCTGTTTGACATTTTATATATTTTTATTTGTGATATTTTAACGTTGATCATTTATTTTAATGAAAAGACGATAGTTCAGTCATAAAAATTAAAGTATCATATCTCTGTGTGTTTTGGTCGTAGAAGAATGGTATTTTTACTGTTGTACTTATCAGAACATGGAAATAAATTTTCTAAATATATAAAGGTGTATTCAATAAATATCGACCCGGAGCCTGCTACGTCCAATCGTTTTTTTAAATTTTAGCAGTATTGCGGGAAAAAACTGCCAACTATATGTAGAAACTATTCCGTACGCGTTATTGACACAAGAGGACGTGTGTGTACTGGCTTGTGGCGAGAAGGTGATTAAAAGAGATCCAGCGCCGTCCAAAACGCATTTCATGTTCTACCTTTGAAATGGAAGCACCAAAACAGGAACAACGAGGCGTAGTGCGATTCCTTACAGCAGAAGGATGTGCAGGAACGGAAATTCACAGGCGAATGTCTATTGTTTACGGGGAACATTACATGTCTCTTTCCAGAGAGAACGTATGGTGCAAGCGTTTTCGCAAAGGCCGAGTATCAAAACGCATTTCATGTTCAACCTTTGAAATGGAAGCACCAAAACAGGAACAACGAGGCGTAGTGCGATTCCTTACAGCAGAAGGATGTGGAGGAACGGAAATTCACAGGCGAACGTCTATTGTTTACGGGAAACATTGCATGTCTCTTTCCAGAGTGAAGGTGTGGTGCAAGCGTTTTCGCAAAGGCCGAGTATCAAAACGCATTTCATGTTCTACCTTTGAAATGGAAGCACCAAAACAGGAACAACGAGGCGTAGTGCGATTCCTTACAGCAGAAGGATGTGCAGGAACGGAAATTCACAGGCGAATGTCTATTGTTTACGGGGAACATTACATGTCTCTTTCCAGAGAGAAGGTATGGTGCAAGCGTTTTCGCAAAGGCCGAGTATCAAAACGCATTTCATGTTCAACCTTTGAAATGGAAGCACCAAAACAGGAACAACGAGACGTAGTGCGATTCCTTACAGCAGAAGGATGCGGAGGAACGGAAATTCACAGGCGAACGTCTATTGTTTACGGGAAACATTGCATGTCTCTTTCCAGAGTGAAGGTGTGGTGCAAACGTTTTCGCGAAGGCCGAGTATCGTGAGCAGAAGACGAACAACATGGAACTCCAAATCGTGTTAGTGATGGCATTGTCGCGAAAGTGGATGACATGATTCGTGACTCAAAACATATTTACGTGAAAAAAGAAAATCAGTCGGGCGATGAAGTGTAGGAGAATGTTCGAAATTGGTTCTTGCATCAACCGAAGACTTTCTATGAGAGGGGAATATCTCGCTTAGTGTCACAATGGGATAAATGCTTAAACCATCACTGTTAATATTTTTTAATAAAAACAATTGCTGTTGTCACAGGTGTCGTTATTTATTGAATTCACCTCATAACTTATAAAAAAAGGAATTGTATAAAAATTTTAAAAACGTAACCTTTTCAAAATTAATAAAATCATAAAAATATATCATCAACATATTCTGAATTACTTTCTTAATTTGAACATTTTTTTCAATTTACACTGCATATGTATCGCCATCAGGTAAAACATAAACGTGCGTTTCGATGTTTTGGGGATACCTTTTATGTTTTTCGCTCAAAATTGATGAAAAACAATTAAATCTTAATGGATTTTAAGAAACTCGTGTCCCTGTTATATTTATCTGATATTTCAGCAAAAGAAGTAATTACTTTAAATGACATTTTCTATAATAAATAATAGATTTCTAACTGCTAATGAAATACAAAGTCTTACTTGAAACATAGTTGTTAAATAAGATTTCAGACACTCCATGGGTTTACTATAAATGCTTAAAAAGCAAGTTTTCTGATACGTTTTAAAGCATACACGAAACTGTATTAAACTATTAATTATCTACGCATTAAATATATAAAAATCTTGAAAATTACATCATATTTTAGAGAGCATAATATTACATTATTCAACATAACTTTTAATTATGCGCCATATAATAATCTAAAAATGAAAAATTTTATAATAATTATTACAGGAATAATAATATGATAGTGTCCATCTCAGAAACTATTATCTTTCCCTAAAATAAAGAAATATTTTCGTTGTATATAGTTTTAATGTAGTACAATTTTTTAACAGACATTTGCATCTGGTTATGCAATAAATTAATTTACGTTAATGTGTTTAATATATAAATCTGAATATATAAAGCTCACATTTTCCCAAAACATTACATCATCCTTCCTTGTAAAAATTTTAAACATTAGACTGGGCCTACTTCTGATATTACTTTTTCTTTCAAATGTTGTAAGGTATGGATGTTGCGAAGATTCTATTTATCCGTATTAGAGGTGCAAATTTTTAGGCATAAACATTTATTTTTCGGCTTTATGGCAAATGGCGTTGATCTAAGGTCTCCAGGGTAAGTTCTTTCCGGTAATTTACTATCACTTTTCTACTTCGATACAGTTCTTAACTGTTCAATCATCTTTTCATATTTTTCTGGATCTTCGTCTTGTTATTTTTAGGTAGATTTCGTAAGAAATACTACCTATTACATTCTTCCCGGTGTTGGAATTTCTGAAAATTTTTTGCGGATCTGCGCCGATCATGACTGCAAGAACCCCAAACCACACACAGTTCAAAACTTTATCTATCTATCTATCTATCTATCTATCTATATCACTTTTTTATGGACACGATAACTTCAATAATTCTGCACAAATCTCTTCCAAACTGATACATAAAATCAAGAGGCATAAAATCTCGGTCAAGTTCGTTAATGGGCAAAATCGGACAAAGGGGGGTAGTGGAATGAGGGGGAGCTTTTTGTAAAAACAGAAAAACCCCATAACTTCTTAATTATGATACGTATCGAATCCGTTTAAAGTTATTATTACTTCTAGGAAAAGAGCCGAAAATTTATGTATGACAGATTTTTGATATCATTAAAAATGGCCTCAAGGAAGGTAAATTGGTGTTTAAGAAGAAAAAAATTCATAACTTCGTCAATTCACAAGATATCAAATCCGCTTAAATTTATTATAAATCCCCATAATATTATATACAACTTTTATACTGACAAGTTTTTTTTATAGGGCCAACCATTACAGCAAAAACAAATTAAAAACAAAAAAAATCCCTGCCGACTCCGCCTACACACACAGGTAGCTTTCGAAGCGCACGGTCCCAACTGCCGCATCCTGGCAAAAATGTCATTATTCTGCAATTCCCAATAAACTGGCGCCCCACGGTCTGCGTCTTTGAAATCTACCTGCGCTTGTAGGTCGAGCCGTCAGGGATTTTTTGGCTTATATTGAAGCCCATAGTAATTTTTGGAAGAATTCTTATCATCCTATATTTTTGCATTTGTAATCCATAATTACTGTTCAGTTGGATCATCCTGTAGGATGTTAGATTTATTGTTTATTTCTTTGTTTCGTATCGTCTAAAATCTTAAAATTCTATATGATATTCTTAACCTTTACTGTTGCTAAATGTTGAAATGATTGAATGACACGAGAATTTACGAACAAATTTATTTGAAAACAAGTAAAAGCTTTTCTAAACATACAGTATGAATGAAAAATTTTATTACAAACCATTGTTGAATTTGGAGACTAAAATTAAGTGGTTTAAAAATGGAATTTTTATTTCGGAAAATAAATAATAAAAGCAGCATCCCACAGAAAGCATGGCTAGTATATATTACAAAGAAAATTTCCCAGTAAAGATATCTGATTTCGCTCTGACTCTGTTCATCACAATTTAAGAATCTAAAGAAATATATCCAGTTTTTGACGAATGTGTATTTTTTTCGTTGTAACTTCTGCTACTTCAATTTAAATTTTAAATATTTTTCAAAAATAAAGTTTTCTTTAGAATTTTAGAAAATCTATAAAATCAAACTCTCTAATTAATTGTATACAAATACTGAAGATAAAAATTGAATTTATAAAAATGAATACTCTATTAGAATACTTTTGCATTTTGTATTCTGTAATACAATTTTAAAACGCTGTATTTTAATGGTAAGATTGATTTTATTCGTGATGGTGGAACATTTGTAGAGATTAAACATATATCTAAGCAATATTGCTATAAACGTTATTACTTTACATATACCTAAATAATATTGCTATTGCTATCTAAACAATATTCAATATAGCAATATTGAAATATTGCTATACGGAATAATTGCTATTATTCAGTAATATTTGTGTGTTAAAAATGTGCAAAAAATTTCTTGAACAGCTCATGTAAAATTGGTGTCACCCATGAACTATTTAAAAGTGTTTTTAGATACTCTTTAGAATGCAACGTTTCCATTTTAGAAATAATAAGTAAATTTCTGTTCAGAAATGACATAAAATTGAATAACAGAAGTAATTAGACAAACAGGAAATAAAATTCATGCGTCAGGCATATATTATAAAACATTTCCCAACACTAACAGAATATTATGAAGAAATTTAATTTTTTTTTATTCAATGAAATTAGATACCTAAAAAAAATTTAAAAAACACATAAATGAGTAAAAATCCATCTTTTAGCAATTGCTGTCTATATCTGCAAATATGTGCGAATTCTTTTGTGCAGCCATGCATATTATCTATAGAATTTATACATACCACGTAACGTAATACACATTAATTTAAAAAAAAAAAATGTATACCACAGTGGAAAACCTATTTCATGCAATTAATCGATCATACTCAATACTGTAACTGGATTCTTGTGTGGATCTCTGTGGGGATGATAAATGAGCACTCCATAAGTGATTCGTATGAATCTCATTATGTTTGAAATATCGTAACATCAATAAAATGCACTGCAAATGATTCTTTCCTATGGACCATAATGTAATGGAACTGTTTTGTGTATCCCTGTAAACGAACTATACACACAACACATTTCATTTTCAATACCGATCATACTATAATTAACTTCAATACAATATAAACATACATGTCAATTCTAGCATATTTACAATAGTTACAGCACAGACAGTCGGCAAGAAAAACAGCCAATCAAACCGAATTCATAAATACTTTTCAACAATGTTAGAAAGTGTTAAAATAGCAAAAATTAAAGTAATGAACAACAAAGTGCATTTTCTGAACTATGAAATCGTAATATATGCAAAGTAAAGGAAAATTTGAAAATTAACAACTATGAAAATGAAAACCTATTTAAGAATGATAACCAATGAATGAAATTCATAATACTTTAAATAACATTCACCATTTCGAAATTTCTTTTTTTAATGAAAAACAAAACTTTTATTGCGAAAATTTGAGAGAAGAATAATAGAAATATTAAAATACAAACTTCAACGAATAAAGTCAATGACAACAAGTGGTCGTTGACAATACAAAGAAATTAAAAACACATAACGTACGGGAAAATCTCAAAATAAAACAACTATGAACAATGAAAAACTACTTGAATGTAAGTTAATAAATCCCAAATGCGAAGAATAAATAGTCTCTTTTGAATTTACTTGTATATTTTACCTTTTGTAATAAACATTGTTTCATGCTTCTCTAAACTTAACTGGAAATTAAAAGTTCTAAAATTAAATCTCACTGTTTCAAACTGTATTAAAAGACAATAAGTAAATATGATATTCCAAACTTTGTAAAGAATATGTTTACGTATTATTTACAAGGGATATTTGGGATGGTAATTGTTTACAAAGAAAAGAAAGCACTCAAGACATGTTTGTTTATCTGATACATAAGGTAAAGCACACTATTTGAATGGAATTTAAAAGAGTATTGAATAAAACATATTTCCAATGTAAATATTTTGACGTCTCGACTTTTTGAGGCACACGTAAATAGAAATCTTAAAAATGAAGAATTGTGTTTTAAGATATGCTTTCCCTCTTCAGAATATACGGAACTTTTCCAATATTTACAGATGGGTGACAAAATAATACGAACACTCATGAAAAATGGTGAAAAGAGCAATATCTAGAAAAATACATGAGGAATTAACCTGAAACTGCAGGTGTGTAAACAGTATAGTATATTCCCCTGAAGTTATATATTCCCGTGAAGATTTTTTCCCGAAACCCCATACGGGACTGTCAACAAATTGAAAACGAATATCTTTTGGATAAACCTGTAAAAACTAATGTAGCAAAAGCGTTCAAACTCGAGATTATTATTAAGTGGCTTATTGTAATATGCTCTGTTCATTTTTATAAGGGTAGCATGTATACTCGTAGAGAAATTAAGGTTTTTATAAAAACAGTCCCAAATTTCGCCTAGTTTTTTGCTTATAATTTGCAGAGCTTTTAATATAAAAAAAAGTTCTTTTCAGAAAATATGACAAACAATATTGTACATAATACTCTGCAATCAGAATTAAAAAATAATAAAAAATGGATGAAAAATGAGCAGGTTTACTAAAACATGTTTCACTGCGCATGCGCGAATGCAATCAAAATATAATATGCATAATGTATTAGCTAAGTATATAGAGCAACTTTTGTGAAAGTCTCAAAATCATAGCTTGAAAATTCTATAAATTATCATCGATAGAATAAGCTCGAAATCCGTTGTTCCCAAAAAGAAGCAGAAAGATGAGGGGTTGTATCAAATATTTGTTGATTAGTGCCAAGATAGCGTACACAATATTGCACGTACTACTATATTTGGATACAACCCCTCATATTTTTGCTTCCTTTTGGGAACAACGGATTTTGAGCTTATTCTATCAACGATAATTTACAGAATTTTCAAGCTATGATTTTGAGACTTTCACAAAAGTTGCTCTATATACTTAGCTAATACATTATGCATATTACATTTTGATTGCATTCGCGCATGCGCAGTGAAGCAATTTTTAGTAAACCTGCTCATTTTTCATCCAATTTTTATTATTTTTTAATTCTGATTGCAGAGTATTATGTACAATATTATTTTTCATATTTTCTGAAAAGGACTTTTTTTAATATTAAAAACTCTGCAAATTATAAGCAAAAAACTAGGCGAAATTTGGGACTGTTTTTATAAAAACCTTAATTTCTCTACGAGTATACATGCTATCCTCATAAAAATGAACACAGTATATTACAATAAGCCACTTATTAATAACCTTGAGTTTAAACGCTTTTGCTACATTAGTTTTTACAGGGTTATCCAAAAGATATTCGTTCATTTTCAATTTGTTGACAGACCCCTATGGGGTTTCGTGAAAAAAATCTTCACGGAAATATATAACTTATACTATACTGTTTACACACCTGCAGTTTCAGGTTAATTCCTCATGTATTTTTCTAGATATTGCTCTTTTCACCATTTTTCATGAGTGTTCGTATTATTTTGTCACCCATCTGTATATTAATGTTTTGTCTGTTTAATAAGTTTTTTCCGCATTATTATATCTACCTTTAGAAGAATATTTACTTGAATTTAAAAACATATTCTGTATTTCAAAGTACTAAACAGAAAATATTTAATCTTTTAAATGCGTTGATTATGAAACAAATACAGGATTGTGGTTCCTTTAATTTAACACTTCCTCCATTAGCAACTATGAAAATGAAAACTTATTCAAGAATAATAACCAATGAAAGAAATTCCTAATACTTAAATAACATTTATCATTTCAAAAAAAATTTTTTTAAGGAAAACAAAATTTTTATTCCGAAAATTTGAGAGAAGAATAATAGAAATATTAAAATACAAACTTCAACGAATAAAGTCAGTGACAACAAATTGTCATTGACAATACAAATAAATTAGAGTCACATAACGTACGAGAAAATCTCAAAAAGAAACAACTATGAACAATGAAAAACTATTTGAATGTAAGTTAATAAATCCCAAATGCGAAGAATAAATAGTCTCTTTTGAATTTACTTGTATATTTTACCTTTTGTAATAAACATTGTTTCATGTTTCTCTAAACTTAACTAGAAATTAATAGTTTTAAAATTAAATCTCACTGTTTCATAAAACTAAGAAATTAAGTAGTGAATTGCAAATTACTGCATTAAAAGACAATAAGTAAATATGATATTCAAAACTTTGTAAAGAATATGTTTACGTATTATTTACAAAGGATATTTAGGATGGCAATTGTTTACAAAGAAAAGAAAGCACTCAAGACATGTTTGTTTATCTGATACAATAAGGTAAAGCACACTATTTGAATGGAATTTAAAAGAGTATTGAATAAAACATATTTTCAATTTAAATATTTTGACGTCTCGACTTTTTGAGGCACATGTAAATAGAAATCTTAAAACTGAAGAATTGTACTTTTAAGATATGCTTTCCCTCTTCAGAATATACCGAATATTTTTCAATATTTATATTAATGTTTTGTCTGTTTAATAGTTTTTTCCATTATTATATCTAGCTTTCGTTGAGTATTTAGTTGAATTTAAGAACATATTCTGTATTTCACAGTACTAAACAGAAAATATTTAATCTTTTAAATACGTTGATTATGAAACAAATACAGGATTGTGGTTTCTTTAATTTAACACTTTCTCCATGGAATTTGAAAAAATATTTGCAAATTAACAACTATGAAAATGAAAACTTATTCAAGAATAATAACCAATGAAAGAAATTCCTAATACTTAAATAACATTTATCATTTCAAAATTTATTTTTTAATGAAAAACAAAATTTTTATTCCGAAAATTTGAGAGAAGAATAATAGAAATATTAAAATACAAACTTCAACGAATAAAGTCAGTGATAACAAATTGTCATGGACAATACAAATAAATTAAAGTCACATAACGCACGGGAAAATCTAAAAAATAAACAACTATGAACAATGAAAAACTATTCGAATGTAAGTTAATAAATCCCAAATGCGAAGAATAAATAGTCTCTTTTGAATTTACTTGTATCTTTTACCTTTTGTAATAAACATTGTTTCATATTTCTCTAAACTTAACTAGAAATTAAAAGTTCTAAAATTAAATCTCACTGTTTCATAAAACTAAGAAATTAAGTAGTGAATTGCAAGGAACTGCATTAAAAGACAATAAGTAAATATGATATTCAAAACTTTGAAAAGAATATGTTTACGTATTATTTACAAGGGATATTTGGGATGGTAATTGTTTACAAAGAAAAGAAAGCACCCAAGACATGTTTGTTTATCTGATACATAAGGTAAAACACACTATTTGAATGGAATTTAAAAGAGTATTGAATAAAACATATTTCCAATGTAAATATTCAGACATCTCGACTTTTTGAGGCACATGTAAATAGAAATCTTAAAAATGAAGAATTGTGTTTTAAGATGTGCTTTGCATCTTCAGAATTTACCGAAAAGTTTTCAATATTTATATTAATGTTTTGTCTGTTTAATAGGTTTTTTACATTATTATGCCTAGCTTTTGTTGAATATTTACTTGAATTTAAAAACGTATTCTGTATTTCAAAGTACAAAGCAGACAATATTTAATCTCTTAAATGCTTTGATTATGAAACAAATACATGATTGTGATTCCTTTAATTTAACACTTCATTGAATTTGGAAAAATATTATACTTAAAATAACTGACAAATTAATAATAATAATAATTATTATAATTCTTTAATTTACAAAAACTTTCAAATTATTTTCTTTTCAGAAAAATAAAGTACTAAATTTTTACTGAAAATAGAAAATGTTATATGATTTACCCATTATGCACTGACGTTGCGTTTTCGCAGCATTATGTTTCTTTTTAAGGTTACACCAGTTTTTAAGATAACACTAGCTATTTTTTTATGATAAATATTCAACTTATTTCATGCGAGAAACACCCGTTGTAAAGTAACATTTTGGTTGCTATTATGTAAAAGTGGTATGAAACGTAATATTTGTATTTTATTGAGAAAAATAGTTCGGTTCTTAATGGGTTAGTTGGAATTTTAAATGACGAAACATATTAACATATTAATTTATACCGTAATTAATATTTATAATAATCGTATATATTATTTCTCCTGTCAACATTCCTTTTTCTAAGAAAATACTAAACGCAGAGCAACGAATGAGATACCATATGAAAGGATTTTGAATAGGCTTCTGACATAGCACAAATACATTTTCCTAAAACATGTTTTTTGATTAAAATTTGCTGATAATTAAAAATTAAATCGGCATTGTTTTCATATATGAAATTAAACGTTTTCCTGAAATTAATGTTGCCAAAAAAATAAATAAAATACCGCATTATTTCGTGTCAGAAATAATTAAAAAAAAATGTAAAATAAAGATTGCTGTACGGGTTTATTATATATTTGTGATTAAAGAGCAAATATTTAAATTCAAATGCTCAATTTATTTTTCTTTGTCCCATGTTTTTTCCCGAAACAGATGATGTTATCTTCTAATGCAGTTAAAATACATTTTTTTTTTTGCCTTCGTTATCAGCGATTAGTTTTTACTGTAACTTTGATGGGATAAATGAGGCGATATTCTGGCGACTAATGTTGTTTGCAGATATTTTTAGTCCTTATTTTTTATATATATAAATTTAAATATGCATTGAAAAAATATTAAAATACAGTGCGAAATCTTCGGACGGATACACTGGTATTATATTAGTACGCTTATTAATAATTAATAACATAGTTATTAAATATAAAAATAAAAACATATTTTTTAACTCTATGATAAAAAAAAAATTCATTTTGATCATTAATTACTGAATTATGAGTACATTTTTGAAAACATCACGTTATGTATTCGTATATAAGATTAAAATGGGAAACCCATTTCTTCATTTGGTGGTATGCTAATTATCATAGCATATCATGCATCATGCTTCTCTAAGCAACTAGCAAGTAAATGTTCTAAAATTAAAATTCAGAAAATACGCGTTTTATAATGCTAAAAAAATGAAAAAGTAATTACAATTGATTACATGAATTTTATTCCTTTAATTTAACACTTCCTCCATTGAATTTGCAAAAATATTATACTTAAAATAACTGACAAATATTTAAAAAAATTATAATTCTTTAATTTACAAAAACTTTCAAATTCTTTTTTTAGAAGAATAAAGTACTAAATTTATACTGAAAATAGAAAAAAGTGATATGATTTAATTGGAATAATTAATTGATGAAACATATTAATTTATACCGTAATTAAAATTTATAATAATATATTATATTAGTACGTTTATTAATAATATAGTTATTAAATATAAAAGTAAAATCATATTTTTTAACTGTAACATGGTAGAAAAGAAAACATTTTTTCCATTTTGATCATTAATTACTGAATTATGAGTGCATTTCTGAAAACATCACGTTATGTATTCGTATATAAGATTAAAATAAAAACAAGAACGAAAAATCATGCGTCAAGCATAGATTATGTAACACTTTCCAACGCTTCCAAAATAATTTTACGAATCATACTCTTTAATAAGCTAAAAGATAACATCTAAGTAATCCGAATACTTTTATTCAGCCCTGAATAGGATCTATAGATTTGTATATATACTACATAGGATGCTAAATTTTAGTTCAGTTAGGAAACACGTAGCACAGTTTAAAATCCTCCGTCTGGAGTTAAATAATACGGAAATGTGTTCCCGAACTTTTGTGCTTCCCTGTATAGGATCTACAGAATTTATACACACCACGTAATATACAAAAAGCGATTTAAAATTAAAATCGCATTCAGTAACTTAAAACGCACTTGCAGGAATTATTGTTAACATACAGTAGAGAATTCTTTTGTGTGTCCCTGTAAATGAACGATGACTGCTATACACACAATATTCTGTAGTAAGTATCTTGTAATGAACCTTATATAATTTTCAATGCGTTTAAAATAGTGAAACATTATTTAAATAAACCGCAGACGATTTTTCTCCATAGACGTAATGTAACGGAATTCTTTTGACTGTCCCTGTAAAGTAAGTATAAGTGCTATGCACACCCTATTCCATATTAAGCTTCTTCTAATACACCTTAGTGATATATATAAATTGCAATGCGTTTAAAATAGTGAAACATTATTTAAATAAACCGCAAATGATTTTTCCCCATAGACCGCAATGTAACGGAATTCTTTTGAGTGTCCCTGTAAAAAAAACTATAAGTGCTGCACACTTCCGTTGAAATAGGGAACATGCCATAGATAACGATTATAACATATAAAAATTGCAGGGCAATCCGAGCATATTTACGGGAGTTAGAGCACGGCCAGACGGCAGACGGCCAGACAAACCGAAGTCATAAACACTTTTCAACTAGGTTGGAAAGTGTTAAAAACCCGTTTCTTCATTTGGTGGTATCTAAGTATGTATATCATGAATCATGATTCTTTAAGCAACCAGCAAGTAAATGTTCTAAAATTAAAGTTCAGAAAATGCGTGTTTCATAATGTTAAAAAAATGAAGACATAATTACAGAAGTGAAGTAGGAAGAATCTCTCTATATTAAAAAAAAGTAACCACCGCTGCCGCCGCTGTCAATTAAGATTTTGTGCCTTGAAGTCTTTCTGGACTAATATCTAGAAAACTATTGCATGTAAAATTTTAAAAATTGGTAGTTTTATAAAGAAATGTTCGATAAACACGCTGAAGCAAACAGTTTTTAAATCGAAGAATTATTTTAAGAGATATTTAAAATCAAAGTTCGTCAAAACAGTTTTTTGAAAAAAGTTTTATAGGAACGAAAACTATCCGCAGGAATTTAACCATAATTTGTAAGGATATAGTTGACAAGTTTGCGGAGTGCAGACTGCAATCACTTTTTTAATTTGAGTAATTTTTTCATGTTATATTTCAATATTTTATTCAAAATTTTCATTATTTTAACGAAGATTTATTTCATATTTCATAAATTCCATTATTTGAACCGTTGCCAATTTTTTATTCAAAATTTTCATTATTTTGACGAAGATTTATTTCATATTTCATAAATTCCATTATTTGAACCGTTGCCAATTTGTAAATAGCGCACGTAATAAGATTCCCTTTCAATTAAGAAATGTATTTACACGAGACTATTAAAAACAGAAATAAAACTTTAAAATAATATTTAAATGATCACGTGTTAAAAGCAATAAATGTAGAAAATGACGTAATAAAAATATACTTGCGCGTGAATATTACAAAGAGAAATACGAGTAACTAGGGAAATTCACGTCACATTTAAAATGATAAAAAAAAACAATATTTCCAAACAATTTCAATTAATTATTATATTTTCATGAGAGATCAATTTATTTCGACATATCTTTTACCCATTATTGCAAATTTTAAAACAGCGTAAATAATAATATTTCCTTTCCAATGTCAAAATTCTTCTATTTGTTTATTTGGTGTTACAGTTTAACGATAGTTTTTTTTTTTTTTTTTTTTTTTTTTTTTATGAAAATTGATTGACGGGGTAATGGAGAAGTATCAAAAGACAAATAAGCGTTGAATTAAAAATTCCCCGATGAAAAAACTTACTCGTGTAACGCATCTGATGTCAACTGAAAGTGACGCGACGCCACGATTATGCACGTTTGGCGCTAAATCATATATTTTGGTGACAGTTACAGTTGTAATCTGTTTCAACAGCAGTTGATTCGACCTTAAAATCCCTCAGTCAAAGGAAAATTAATGGAAACCCCACTGGTTGTTTAATTATAATACAATCTTCCGTAATCGTTTTAGAGATGATCAAATCAGAGTGTTTTTAAATCATGCGGTGTCAGAACGGGGGTTGGCGAGCGCAGCTCGTAGGGGGCAGAGCCCCCTAGTTGGATTAAAAGAAAATGCGTAAATATCATGTTCAAATCTTTGAAAATAATATGTTTGCGTATAATTTTTACGGGATATTTGATATGTCATTAACTTAGAATTAAAAGAAAAAACTCACTGAAGAAATACTTGTTTATGTAGTAAATGTTGTAAAGCACAAATTTGAAAGCGCATTGAATGTAAACATTTTAATTTTACTAATGTTTAAGGCACATAAAAATTAGAACATTAAAAATGAAGAAATGTTTAAGATATATTTTTCACTTTAAAAATGAAGAAATGTTTAAGATATATTTTTCACTTTAAAAATGAAGAAATGTTTAAGATATATTTTTCACTTTCAGAATGAACGTAAATTTTCAAACTCTATATATTTTTGTATTTTTAGTAATTTATTTTATATGAATTATCACTAAATAATTGTCATTTCCCTGTCTTTTTACTTGAATCAAAAAATTAAAAAGGCAGTCATAATTTCAAGGTACAGTCCTGAAGAAAAACAAAAAGTGATCACTCCTTATTAACTCCGCCGCAACTCGTCGTAATACAAATATGGCTTCTAACAATTGATTATTAATAAATACTACTAAATAATGTTATACCTAAATTTGGCTTAGAGGGTCGTCTACAAACAGAAATTGTACCAAACTTTAAAAATTTCAAAAACTAGTATATAATTTTATATAACATTTGGATATTTCTGTAGATTTTACCGTAGGATACCCAACGGAGAGTCAATCAGTCAAGTACTTTAGTAATTTCGCAAGTTTAAATATCAAAAATCCTAATGTTAGATTCATTCTTAGTATTTGAAAAACAGATTGCACCGCTAATAATTTTTTAAGCACAACTCAAAAATCACGTAACGAAATTATCTGTAATATTACAATAGGATATTTAAAGATTCTAGGAATTGATTTCTGTTAACAAAACTCCATAATTTTTTTGTTTTGTTTTTTAATATAATTTGAAAATTAGTTTTCGAAAAAAAAATATGAATTCTAGCCTATGACTTTTTCAATACATATAAAATTGTAGGAGGTTTAAACAAGCGAATCTAAAATTAGAGCTCATTCCGCTAAGAGATTTTTGAGTTATCTTTAAAAAAACTATTTGCTTTGCAATCTGTTTTGAAATGGAAGGACAATGTAATATCTATCTATGATATACCGTCAGAGAGAATATTTTACTTTAAAATGGGAGGACTGAATTTTGTGCCGCTATGTTAAAATAAATGATCAACGTAAAAATTGGCACAAACAAAATTCATATAAAGTAGCAAAAAGCTGTTTCGGAGCCTCTAAAACTCCATCACCAGTGCCGAAGTTAACAAGTTGGAAATTGTACGTCAAACGGGACAAATGAGGTGCGTTCGTACTATAGCTAGTTATATAAATATCCATATCTTGAATATTTTTAATTCTATGAAATGAATTATATCGTCTACAGATTAATTTCTGTAATGAAATAAGCATCTCGGTCGCTTGATGATTAAACCTCGGAAGCTCCTATAACAAGAAAGCCTTGATTTAAAAAAAAAAAAAAATTATTCAAATTTCTTAATAAATATTTTTATTAATATCTGCTAAAGTTTTGATTCGATTTTGATAAAATTTGAAATGTCTCTACAAAATTCTACAAAGATAATATATCTTAAATTTCAAACCATGCGATTGGGTAGTTTTTGCGTTGTTATATGCGGATGGACGAACAGACGGACAGACAAACGGACGGACAGACAGACGGACGGACCAGACGACGACAATAGGTGCTACGTATTTATATAATTACGAACGCACCTAAAAAGATTAAAAACAGATTTAAAAGTTTAGGCCATGTAACTATGCTTGCGTCTCCGCTCGCGGCCAAGATGGAATGGCGATGAGTGTTTAAAATCAACAAAACGGAGCGGAGTCAGGAGTCCCATGTGACGGAGGATACCAATCAGAAGCGCTCCGCCAGTCTGGACGAGTTTAAGTACGGATGAGAAAAAGGGGGGAGGGGGAAGTGAAGAGAATGAATTAAAGGAAAGGTAGCCAGACATTTGAAAAATTTGGTGTACTGGACCTATCATTAACTAAGTTGCTGGAATTCTTCCATATATGATAAGCTTCCCAAAAATCAAGGTAGTAAATCGATGAGCACTACTGAATTATTTAACCATCTGAAAAATTAAATTTGTGATTGTTAGACCAGCAATGGTTAGGAATAGTTGAGCGTTTAATCGTTTAATGTCACAATTTTTAACATAGTTTTTATGTTTCCCCAAGCGGACCTTAAGATGTCGCTTAGTTTGACCTATGTGCATTCTATCACACTCGCAAGATATCTTGTAAATTCCCCAAATGGAGAATTCACATTGGAGAATTTCAAATTTCAAATTAAATATATTTCAAATTAAATATATTTAATTAATGCAAAAACACAATTACATAAATAAAGTTTTAGCAATGTTTAAAAATATTTCTCATCATTTTAGGATTTTTCATTAGGTTTATATGTATATGGAGCGCAGGATGGGAAGCTTACGTTATAAAATGATTACATTGACGACTTTAAAACCAAAGGTATATTTAAATGTATTTTTTGGATTGAAAAAAGTGCTAAAATATTGATACCGGAAAATAATAACAGGAAATATCTACTATATAAAAAAAAAAAAAAATTCTAGCATTGCTCTTGCGTGAACTTTTTATGTTGTAATCAAGCTGCCTAATTGTCGAAGACGATTAGATAGGCCTTAATATTTAAATAGAATGCTTTCCATTGGTCGAATAAAACTATCATTATTTCTTCAATAAGGAATTTTAAGCGCTGCGATTAAAAGAGGTTTTCGCGATTTCTCGATGGTAATCTAGAAAGTTAGTTATCTGTATTTAGAACCTAGCACTAACCTAAACCACTTTAATTACATGCAGTTTCCCTCTTATGATAATGAACCTCCTGAATAATATTTTTAAAAACTTTTCTCTTTTAAAGTATTTCCATTATTTATCAAATCCTCCGACGTATATAACACTTATATGCCTAATATACAATTCAGAGTAAAGACATATCTACTTATAATTTTAGATATGTTCGATAAAAAATTAAAAATGAATATTGCTGTATTACCAGGATTATGTTACTATGAATATGTTACTATGAATATTCATTTGATATCTGTATAACAGTAGATTGTAAACTACTATTAAATGTCTTTAATTAACTGAAAAATACAATTACACAAATAAAATTTTAGCAATATTTGAAAAAATTTCGTATCAGTTTAGGATTATTCATTGGGCCTATTTGTATATGGAAGTTTAGACTAGAAAATGAAACATCGGAGGTAATAAAACAAATGGGTATATTAAATGTACATTTAGGGATAAAAAAAATCTGCTAAGATGGCGATGCCGGTAAATAGCAAAAAAAAAAAAATAAATAAATAAATAAATAAATAAAAATAGCAATCCCAGAACTCTTAAATATGCTGTATGCCGAGCTACCTAATTATTGAAGACGATTAGAGAGGGTATAGTTTTAAATTATAATGCTCGTTGCAGAGGTACATACAACTTCCATGATTTCTTAAATCAGTGCCTGCGCAGATGTCGCTGTGGACTGCAAACAGCGCCATCTGCGCAGGCACTGCAACAGCGCCATCTGCTTGATCGCGGTCGACCTCTACCCAATGGTATCGATGTCTTACACGTTCGCTTTCATCTGCTATGTCGTCTTTCGCATATAGCGATTCAACGCTTCGTCCGTATGCAAAGCCCTGATTTTTTCATGGAGAGCTTTTTGAAGCTTATAAAGCGGTATGACAAATGTCTCAATGTACTTGGTACTTATGTGAAAAAATAAACTTATGTTTTATCTTTAATGTCTCATTACATTTTTTGTCTTTCACACATCCCTCTGTCCACAGTCGCCAGGGGAAACTTATTTTCCAACTGCCTCTCGTATATATATATATATATATATATATATATATATATATATACAGTGGCGGTCAAAAGTTTCCGGCCAGCATAAAAATGTTGGTTAATTTGTAAGTATACCCATATGAAGAGGAATCTCAAAGTGATACTTATACATTTTATTGAAATAATAGTTAGAGACTTATTAATGGAATAACAAATAAATATTCATAAATTTAACTGATAAAATTAATTGCAAAGAAAAACACATGTTCTCAAAAGTTTCCGGCCATCTTGGCAAGTTTGGAAAAAAGTGGTGTTATAATAGAAAATAATAGTAATCATCAACATTTACAATTAGTATTTAGTCGTCATATCTCTAGCAATAAGTACTGCTGCGCAGCGATGTGGCATCGATTCGATGAACGGTTGAAGATCGTCTATAGTAAGTTTTTTCGACTCGTCTAGCAATTTTTGAGAAAATTCTGCTGAATTGGAATATTTATAATTTCGCACACGTTTGTGAACTTTGTTCCAAAGATTTTCTATTGAATTCAAATCGGGTGATTGGGCTGGCCATTTCAAAAGCGAAATTTGTTTGTGCGAAAGCCGCTGCTTGACGAGCTTGCATGTATGCTTTGGGTCATTATCATGCTGAATCAAATAGTTGCGAAAACAATTTTTACTCCAATAAGACAGAAAATGGTCTTACAAGATATCCTTATACATTGCACTATTCATCTTGCCACGGATTTCAACTAACGGACCGAGACAGTTTCCAGAAAATGCTCCCCACAGCATAATGTGTCCTACGCCATGCTTCATTGTAGAAATAACATATCTACAAAAGCAACTTTTCAAAAGTAAAAAAAGCCAAGCGTAAAAAAAAAAAAAAAAAAAAAAAAAAAAAGGTTGTGGCTAAAAAATGGTGTGATATCAAATTTCCAAGCTATTATATTACTTTTTTAACTTTTTTCCATTAAATAAGTTATCATATATATAAGTCGAGTGCCTACGTATATGTTAATAGAAATCGTTTTCTCCTGTACTAAATACATCCTAACGAGTTTCTGAAAATTCAATTTTTTTCAAATTATGCATGATGGGCTTGGCGGCCATCTTTGCATATTATTCACAAAATTCTAAGCATCCAAATCCGTAGTTAAAATCCGAAGTTCAAAATTGTTATTTAAGCAAATATTTTAAGCGTTTCATTTATAGATTTGTATGCTCTGAAAATTGTGTCTTAAGATAATGATGACTTATCTTAAAGATTCATCTTATGATTTATTTTTTAGAGTAATTAATAATTTCAAACTAGTATAAATCACTTTCTCAAAATATCAGTCTTATCTAATTTATCTGTCCGTAGTTAAAATCTGAAGTTCGAAATTGTTATAAACATATTACATTGTAAACATATTACGCTTTTACTTTAGAAATTTGGGTGTTTAGAAATATGGAAAGATGGCCGCCAAGCCCATCATGCATAATTTGAAAAAAATTGAATTTTCAGAAACTCGTTAGGATGTATTTAGTACAGGAGAAAACGATTTCTATTAACATATACGTAGGCACTCGACTTATATATATGATAACTTATTTAATGGAAAAAAGTTAAAAAAGTAATATAATAGCTTGGAAATTTGATATCACACCATTTTTTAGCCACAACTTTTTTTTTTTTTTTTTTTTTTTTTTTTTTTTTTTTTTTACGCTTGGCTTTTTTTACTTTTGAAAAGTTGTTTTTGTAGATATCATTTCTTTTTTTTAAAACAGAATAAACATAATTTAAATAATCTAAACATAAGAAATAATTTAAAATTACATTTTACTTTCAGTCATTGTTTAAAAGGTTAACTAGAAATACCAGTAGATTTTTCAATTAAACTAATAACAACATACTAAATGTGGCTTGTTATAACACTTGTTATCCCCCGTTAAAAAATATCACTGACTTATCGATGAAATGAATAAAAATGGAATACGTACATAGCGTGTCAGCGCTGCATTTGAAATCAAACGTGATATCACGCTCTTTTTTCATTAGCACTAGCTGGCTTCGGCCCCTAATTTACTAGGGCCCCTAATTTACATTGGGGCCTCGAATCTTGTAAAACCTCGAATAAGATAAACCTCGAACCGAACGAACCTCCGACCTGGTTCCCCGCTGCCTTCGGAATCGGATAATCCCTTAATTTGCACATTGAATAGTATAAACCTCTAACCAAACTAACTTCCGACACGGGTACCCGCTGCCTTCGGCACTGTATAGCAGTCGTGCTGTGCACGCTCAAGTTCCATCTTCCACCACCAGGTAGCGCAATCTGTTCTGTATGAACCTCGGGCACTGAAATCGTTAAGGCTATAGATGTCGAGTCGAATGAGCTATACCCCGTCGTGATCTAGCCCATAGAACCAGTGATAGAAAAGTGCCCCCTGGTGGTGAAAAAACGAACTAAAATCGGAAAGCTCTATCGATTTCGAGTCAAATGAGCCATACCCCGTCGTGATCCGACCCATAGAAACAGAGATAGGAAAGCGTCCTCTGGTGGTGAAAGCTAATCGCGTTTGGGGGGCAAAAGGGGGGAATGAGCACCGGAGATTCATAATAGGATTAAGCGGTCACAGACATTTCCAACGATGTATCACATGAGGGGTATGTGCAAAATTTATAAAATACCCCCCTACATATTATGATTAAGCGTTCACGGACCTTTCCAGCGATATATCACATGAGAGGTGTCGACAAAATTTAGAAAAGTGCCCCCTGTGGGGGGGGATAAGAGGTCACAGACCTTTCGAACAATATATCACATGAGTAGTGTCGGGGGGGGGGGGGGCGCAAAATGTGGGGGTGAGACACCTGTGGTGTATAACACGAATAAGTGGTCACAGCCCTTTGTAACGATATGTGACATGACGGATATCGTTAAAATTTAGAAAAGTGCCCCCCCCCCTTGTGTAGGCAAAACGCGCTCCGCCCCTCCCTATAATTTTTGACGCGGCTTTATTTTTAAAATTTATGTTATGTGTTATAAAATATCGGAAAGTTTCAAACAGATGATTATTGACGGCCATTATCTACACATGGGATATAGGCCCGGGAGGAGTGCCCTTCGTGGGGGTCTTTCTAAGGGAACCTAACCCGTATTTACGCATGGATAAATCCACGGCTCGAAGAAAACCACGAAAACTCCGAACGATTAGGCCGACGGGCGCGATTGGGATTGAACCCAGCACCTGCCGTCTACCAGCTTCGAGAGCAGAACCTCTCAGCCACTGGTGGTGCTCAAAATTTATGAAATTATAGATTGTGATATTAGCGTGATATTAGCCTTGATACGTGATATTAGCCTTATTATACTTCCTAATTTTGTTCACGCCCCTCCCCATCCCCTCTCTGAAATGTGACGCGCCATTCTCTTTTATAACTTTTTTATCATGTGTTATAAACTATCTTTAAGTTTAAAGCAGATCGCATTGGAATTTAATATATTTGCTGAAATTACTATTATATATATAATAATATAGAAATAAACCCTCCTTTAGCTTTTAATTAAGATATACGAACAATTTTTAGAATTTCTGAAAGCTGATTTTTATTTATTTATTTATTTATTTATTTATTTATCTATTTATTTATTTTTTGTTTATTATTATTATTATTATTATTTTGCGTTGCCCTGTGCATGTTTGGAATTTCTTAGCAATTTCTTAGATTTACATTATTTTATTCAATTAAACATTGTACTGTTACAATAAATTTAAATGGAAACTTCACTTCTAAAACAAAAATAATTTAACAACTGGATTTCATTAATTTATAGGAAAATGACGTGATAGGTATTCCTGCGAACGAAATGCCTGTCCTTTACCGTGTTTTTTTTTTTTTTTTTTTTTTTTTAAAGAAATAAATGAATCACATTTAATTCATTTCAAAAATTTTGAGCCCCACCAGTGGCTGAGAGGTTCTGCTCTCGAAGCTGGTAGACGGGAGGTGCTGGGTTCAATCCCAATCGCGCCCGTCGGCCTAATCGTTCGGAGTTTTCGTGGTTTTCTTCGAGCCGTGGATTTATCCATGCTTAAATACGGGTTAGGTTCCCTTAGAAAGACCCCCACGAAGGGCACTCCCCCCGGGCCTATATCCCATGTGTAGATAATGGCCGTCAATAATCAACCCAACCCAACTCAACCTAATCAAAAATTTTGTTTACGTTTGGAAAGAAATTTTAAATGGCGATAACTCTTAATGTATACATTTTAGAAGGTACATCTTCCCTCAAAAACTAATTTATTTTTAAAGATCTTTCTAAAAACGTAAATTATATATTTAAAATATTTTTTAAAGCCACAACACTACGTCTGATTACTTTATTTTACAATATTTATAAGAACACGCAATTTATCAGACAATTAAATACACTAAACAAACATGAGTGAAAAATTGACCTGGGCCTGGACTCGAACCTGGGACCTTATGCGTACCATGCCGACGCTCTGCGACTGAGCTACCCATATCCATATCCATGACCGGCAATTTCTCATACTTATTCATGTTAGAAACAATCATCTGCCACAGTTTGCAGTCATATTTAATTGTTTGATAAAATGTGTGTTCTTATAATTGTGAAGTTTTATTTAAAAAAAAAATATCTTCAGAAGAAAATGGCTGACTTGCAGATGAAATTTGATGTGGTTATAACCTGTAACTGATTTGTGCTATTATAATACAGATGGTACATGGTCGTTGTCGGGTTTTATCTCTGTTTTGGCATAATTTTTTAATCGCCAAGTTAATTAACAGTTTTTTGCTAATTATGAATAGAAAGTAATATTTTTTTACACTGGATTTTATAAAAGCACATAGATTACGTAATTACTTGTCTAAAAATGCAATCCTTTTTTTATTCTGCCGAATATTAAGGTCTGTAGGTTGTTTGAAAAAAAAAAAGTTTGACGAAGAAAAAAGTGATCATTTCAAGTAAATCGACGTTTTTTTAAAAAATCTATATCTCTGTTTATAAATCACTTATGAAGATGGGTTTGGTCTTAAATTGAAGTAATTCTTCATTAGATTCTTCCAGTTTTCGTTTTTTTTTCCTGCGACGCTTGGTTTATTTGATATCTGATATTTTAATCTGGCATGTTTTGTCGATTTAACATTGCGAAGTTGATTACTGTAAGTAAGCAGTAGCGGTCTTGTCCAGTTCTTGGCGTTGTTTGTGTGGCGTTTTTTTTTTTAGCTTGGCTTGGCAGAGCGACCGCCCTGCTTGATATCGAATCACATATTTTGTTTTTAGGTCGTCGGACGTAGTGTCTTCCAACACTTAAAAAAAGGTTGAACTGCGATTCATCGGAAAACAGTACTTTTTTCCAGTTTTCACTTTACTAGTCTTTGTGTTCCTTGGCAAACGCCAGTCAGGCCCGCTGATATTTCTTTTTTTTTTTTTACTTATTAAAGGTTTTTTAACACCGACTCTTCCATAAAGTCCTACGTCACGTAAGCGTCTTGACACGGTGGACCGACTTATTTCAGCAATATTTTCACTCGGGTAAATCGCTTGATACTGCAACTGCAGTTTTATGCGGGTCATTAACTGCTTTTCTCCTGATAATTCTGTCCACACGAAAAGTCGTTTTCTGGGATCTTCCGGACCGTGGCAAGTCCTAAAAGCCATGGCCATCTTTATATTTTTTAAAATATCGTTCACAGTAGATTTTCCGATCGATAACTTTGCCGTAATCTCCCGAGAGGATTGCTCCTTTAGCGGCAAACAAATCACTCGTTTACGAGCAATAATTGTTGAACTTTTCAATTTTTGAATTTCAATTACGTTATTCACGTTGATTAATTAACAAACACTTCCAAAATAACACTTTACCGATAGCAACAACTAAAGAATGACGAATGGCCGGAAACCTTTGAACACGCAAATTTCGAATTCCTCCCCTTTGCATCAAGTGTCTTCAGTATTCAACCAAAATGGTCACGTGGTCAGAGGTCATTTGCATATTTGTAGCTTTTGGAGCAATTGTGCATCTTCTTCGCTGAAACGTTCTGGCAAAAAAAATCAGAGAAACTAATTGGCCGGAAACTTTTGACCGCCACTGTATATATATATATATATATATATATATATATATATATATATATACAGTTACAAACCTTTAAACGCATTCTACGCTGTTATTAAGTGCTAACGGTATTTATAACCTCAGAGATGCAATATTTATGATTTTTTAAAATGTTGATTTAATATTAACAAACGTATGGACAGATTTTTTTTAATTAATCAATTAGATTTTGTTTCGCATAAGTTGACATGTAAAACTGGAAGTTTATATTAACAATTATAAATTTTTACATAATGTAATTTTTTTTTGTGCCAATTGACCATGCTACAAGACATTATTTTTTCCCAAATAGCAAACAACTGGTTATGTCATAAAATTACAGTAATTTGGGGAAATATCTTTTTATTTTTATAGAAAATTTAATAATTTGAAATTATGTTTTTATTTATAGAAAATAACTTTTAAATAATCGTATAAGTCATTTCCGTCTAAACTATCGTTATCAGACCTTTAAGGCTGCTACTGGAAATTCCTTTTTAATTCTATCTCGCACCACTTTCTCAAAACAAAATTTTGTCACACACACTTTGACATGTGCAAGACAAATACACTCCAAAATTAATCTTTTTAAAATAGTGGTGCAAATATAATATAAAAATAGTTGCCAATGGCAGCCCTCTATTGAGTGGGTCAGGGCAAGAAAGTGCCAAGCCACATTTTTGGTGAAATAAATCTAACACTGTAATCTGTTGCTTAATATTGTAAATTATAATATTCAACATATAATTTGTGCCTAATGTCACTTGGTGGCAGCCTATGTGACAGGTTTCGTTTTTATCCCAGATGTTTATGCCCCCAATGAAGATAGCTAAATTACAAAACACGTAATAGTAATATCATTAAAGTAATGCTATATTGTTCACTCGTAGAACAATATCTATCAGAGCTATTTTGTTCACTCGGAGTATCTCAAATGTAACTGAGATATTGGCGAAAAAAAATTATGTTATATATCTTGATTTGAGTATTTTATCAAATTTTTAAATTGAAATATCTCAGAAGTTCAAAAATGTGGTTTGTCACTCTTTTGCCCCGACTCCTTCAATTCTGATACAGCATTGTGAAGTGTTTGTGCGTAATACTCACTCACATATTCTACAATTAGCCGTTTACTTTCAGTTTAATAATGTCACCAATGGCGCAGCTATCACAACATGGAAACGACATGTACGACTTTTTAATATGCTAATTCAAAATTACGCCTCATTCTGAAAAGTAATTATTGAGTTATTCTTACAAAGATATCCGCATTGCAATAAATTTTGCAACGATTAAAGTAAATTTAATATTAGTCTTTCCGAATTTCTCGTGTATAATTCATAAATTACATGACCGAATGACTTGCCGTTTGGTATCCGAAAGTAAACTTTGGAATATAATCTAAATATGACATCAAAATTAAATGTTACTATTGAAGTCTAATCTAAACTAGCGTCATTAGGCCATTCTGTTACAGCACTATAAAGAACTTTGTGCATAATACTCACTCATATTCCACAATTAGTCTTTCACTTTCAGTTTAATAATGCCACCAATGACGCAGCTATCACAACATGGAAATGACATGTACGAGTTTTTAATACGCTAATCAAAAATTACATCTCATTCTGAAAAGTAATTATTGAGTTATTCTTAAGAAGCTATCCGCATTGAAATAAATTTTGCAACGATTAAAATAAATTTAATATTAGTCTTTCCGAATTTTAGTCGTGGTACAATTCCTAAATTACATGACCGAATGACTTTCTGTTTGGTATCCTAAGATAAACTTTGCCAGATATTCTAAATATGACATTAAAATTAAGAGTTAGTACTGATTATTTTAAAATTTTATACTATTTATATATGTAGACGACTCCTTAAGCAAAATTTAAGTATAAAATTAATTAGTAGACATTATTACTAATCGAATGTTACCGGTCACATTTTAAATAAATAACTTGCGGTAAAGTTAATAGGGGGCGGTCACTTTTTTTCCAGTGCTGGTATTTCGTAGGTCCTATTTTCGTTAAATACTAAAATAACACGTTTAAATAAATTTAACCTTTTTTTGAATACAACTGGGTGGTGCTAGTTAAGCTTAAGTCGAAAGGTAGTCCACCCCGCCCAAGTTTGACCTTGATCTTGTTTGAAAACAACTACAAGCATAAAACTATCAAATCTGTACAGAATATTAAGAATAAATGGTAATTCCTAACAAAGGAAATGAATTAATATATCATAATATTAATAATATTAATAATGTTTAAATATATATATATATATATATAAAGAAAACAAATTTAAACTTTGATTTAAAATAAAATTACATGCATAAAACTGTCTGATTAAATCGTAATTGCTATTTTCAATAATAAATTTATTGGAAAATATACTAAGCACATAGTAAGGTTAATTATTTTTGTGGAAATGATTTAATTAGCATGTACTTTTAAAATATTATATACAAATAAATTAATAGTTTCATGAATTTCAAAATCATTAAAAAATTCAACTCATATTCATTTAGTTTTGACTTAAAGATTTTTTTTTAGATATATTATTAAAATATGACTACGTATGAAACAAGTTGGAAATTGTACGTCAAACGTTACAAACGAGGTGCGTTCGTACGCACGTTTTAGAATTAAATTCATGATATCCCGTGCGTAGAACGGGCTAAACAGCTAGTTAAGTATATATTTTATGACACTGTTCATACAAATATCTTAACTAGTTATATAAATATTCAGATATATATGTATCAGCTAGTTATATAAATATTCAGATCTTGATGATTTTTAATTCTGTGAAATGAATTATATCGTCTGCAGATTAATTTCTGTAATAAAATAAGTATCTCGGTCGCTTGACGATTTAACATCCATCGGAAGCTCCTCTAACAAAAAAGCACCGATTTAAAAAAAAAAATCAAATTTCTTAATAAATATTTTTATTAATATCTCCTAAAGTTTTGATTCGATTTTAATAAAATTTGAAATGTCTCGACAAAATTCTGCAAAGATAATATATTTTAAATTGCAAACCATTTGGTTGGGTAGTTTTTGCGTTGTTATATGCGGACGGACAGACAGACGGACGGACAGACAGACAGACGGACGGACAGACGGACGGACCAAACGACGACTATAGGTGCTACGTATTTATATAATTACGAACGCACCTAAAAAGGCATTTTAGTTTATGAATAATTCATTCATAAAATTCAGCAGGAACTGTTATGTTTTGTGAAACGCACATTTGCATATTTCATTTATGAAAAAGGGACTTTAAAAGTAATTCATTCATCCAGTTATATAAAATGGCGATTGAAAAAAATTAGAATAAACTTTATGTATGGAGAACCTCTGCTCATTTGTCAAATGTTGCATAAGTTAAATGACATTCTATACAATATATTGCAGTATATTCATATTCATAGCTTTAACATTTATTAGTAAAAATTCTTTGTATGTTTTAAATGCATTAAAAAATTGTACATGAAACAGGTTTCAATTTGGTACAAAATGTTTATAACAAATGTGTTATTCATATTCTAAAAATTGTTTTCTAATTAATACGGATTTGCATTGTAGTATTTTAAAGTAATTTTGAAGCTTTAACTAGACATTTTGTTCCCGTAGAAAATGGTTAATTAATCAATAAATGCAATTAAGGAAGAGTAAATTCAATATTCAGTTTAAAGTGGTTGGTTGGTTGGTTGATTTCCCGCCGCTTATCAACTCGAGGGGGATATAGGCCCTTAGGGGGGAGTGCCCTCCGTCGACGAGCGCCACAGGGGGTTGAACGCAATATGTCCAGTCTACAAGTTTTGAGAGCAGAACCTCTCAGTCACTGGTGGAGCAATTTTTAAAATGGTTATTTTTTAGCATTTATTAAACAAGAACAAAAAATAACTTTAAGCTATGTTTTTCAGAAGTATTGGATCACGTGGGTATAAAGGTCTTGGTCTGTTTAAATCTCATTTCTGGCATATACACTTCTTTACTCAGTTGGAATATTTTCAAACTGTAAGTAATTGCTCATATAAAAATATTTTTACTTTGTACCACAAATATTGAATTTTGAATAATGATAAAGTCTTAACTGTCTAGAACTCATCCTGAAATGATCTAGAACACATCATTGTGTTAAATGAATTTCAAAATGAGTTTTTTTTATGGTACTTTAATGTACTGTCGTTAAGAAAGGATTATAAATTCTATTACTATTAAAAAGATTCTATTTTATTTCTGTATATATTCCTATATATATACTAATTAGCCAGTTTATTTATATAATCTAAAAAGGAAAACTTATCGCTCAAAAATATGACTATTTCACATAAAATAGTTTCTTAATATTGATTTTTTTTTGTATTTTAAAAATTATTAAAATATCTCAACTCGAATTGAACCACTATAATTAGAATGTTTAAGGTATTATTCAGTTTCCGATAAATTTGCGTTTATACGACAATATCGGAAAAGAATTAAGAAGAGAAAAGAAATGATTTTTTTTAACTTTCGTTAGAATAATTACTAGAAATCTTGGGATAAAAGAAAAAAAGATGGTTTTGTCCAATAAATACGTGAGAGTAATATGAAATGCAAAATATTCTTTAGTGATTACCTACGGCTTGGACATTATTTTACATTAAAAAAAATATATAGTATTTTAGAATTTTATTTATTTTTTTATTTTCTTTCTTTAACCTGTTAACCGCGAAATAAACTTTTGTTCAACTGATATGCGTGATTACCAACGGGGCACACTTCCACCAGTAAAAAATAATAGAAACTTTTTCCTTATTCATGGCAGTAATTTTGCATGAATAGGGTGTTTAAATAAGACGAAAATTTCTATTAAAATTTTACTGGTACACGTAATGCGTTTAAAATAATACGGTAGTAGTTCGTGTATGACGAAATATTTCGTCATACCCAGTTAACAGGTTAATCTCGGATAGGTGGGATAAAGTGTCAGCGAATATTAAGTTACATTAACCCTTTCCGGCGCGGAGTAAGTCTGATTTTAAAATGATGAAATTATGGACTGACACCAGGATTTACAAAAGAATTCATTACTAAAAAGAAACTTGCTTATTTTCCCGTACTTTATAAAAGGAAAAAATTAATTAAATATTCTTGGTGCCGTTTGTCAGTTTTGGAATTAAAATTAGGTGTCCTTTTTTGTGGCCACCGCCCGCTAAAGGGTTTTAATGCAGTTTTTTGTGCAATTTGTCAGTTTTATTAATGACAATCTTTGTTTAATTTTAAACAAATGCCATTTTTCTTTTTTTTTTTAATTCTCCCTTCTGAGATTAGAGCTCCATGTTTTCGCGAGACCAGTATTCGTTTCATATAATTACGTAGTCCCATGTTACATTAATATTTTTAACCCTTTGCCTGTGGAATATATTTGAGAAAAACGTGCCAAAAATGGAATTTTTTTTTCTCTTTAACCCCTTGCTTGTGACGCCCGAACTGAATTCGGGCAACGCAAATGCGCCAATTTTAGAATGCCCGACCTGAGTTCGGCCAATAGAAAAAACGGTGTTTTTCTATTTCGTGAAGCCCGAACACAGTTCGTCCATTTCATAATATGTAATTTACCATTTTCCCAATAGATGGCGATACTTTTCCGCGGAAAGTTCGACAGTTACGTGCCATTTGTCGGATTTTTATAATTTTGCAGTTCTTCCCAAATTTTATTCAAACCACATTATGTTTGACAAGCAGGTATATAAATTTTTCGCAAGTTAAAAGTTTCTTTGTATCGTTTTTAAGCATTGGACGAACTGAGTGCGGGTTTCACGGATTTGAAACACCTTTTTTTATCTTACCCGAACTCAGATCGGGTATTTCAAAATTGATGCATTTGCGTTGCCCGAACTGAGTTCGGGCGTCACAGACAAGGGGTTAATGTTGGGATTGCATTTTTCTTTTTAAAAAAACTCTTCTTTCTGAGATTAGAGCTCCATGTCTTCGCGAGATCAATATTCGTTTAATAAAATTATGTAGTCCCATGTTACATTAATATTTTTAACCCTTTTGCGTGTGGAATATATTTGAGAAAAACGTGCCAAAAATGGAATTTTTTTTCTCTTTAACCCCTTGCTTGTGACGCACGAACTGAGTTCGGGGGCAACGCAAATGCGCCAATTTTGGAATGCCCGACCTGAGTTCGGTTAAGAGAAAAAACGTTGTTTTAATTCCGTGAAACCTGAACTCAGTTCGTCCATTTCATAATATGTAATTTACCATTTTCCCAATAGATGGAGATACTTTCCCGCGAAAAGTTCGGCAGTTTCGCGCCATTTGTCGGATTTTTATAATTTTGCAGTTCTTCCCAAATTTTATTCAAACCACATTATATTTGACAAGCAAGTTTTTTAATTTTTCGCAAGTTAAAAGTTTCTTTTTATTGTTTTTAAGCATTGGACGAACTGAGTTCGGGCTTCACGAACTTGAAACACCAATTTTTCTCTTTCCCGAACTCAGATCGGGCATTCCAAAATTGACGCATTTGCGTTGTCCGAACTGAGTTCGGGCGTCATAGGCAAGGGGTTAATGTTGGGACTGATACATTCTATGTACAAAACAATACGCTAACGACTGAATGGAAAGTGAGTGAAAATGACCAAATGTTAACGCAATCGTAACAGAATCACAGTCGTTTAGTTTTATGAATTGAAATACACATTATTTTACAATATACAGGGTAGCCATAATTAAAGAGTTAGTACTCAGCGTGCTCTGTACCACGATCTAATTGCGAGACTGTGGCCAAATTTGGTATTATGATTAAACATAACGTGGGGGGGGGGGGGGGGGGGGCGAAGGATTCCTCAAAAAAATTTTTTCCTAAATTCACCGCTAGGTGGAAATGTGGCGGTGTGTAATAGAAAAGAGAGTTCAAACAAGTTGGAAAATGTACGTCAAACGTGACAAATGAGGTGTGTTCGTACTATAGCTAGTAATATGTAAATGTAATATATATAGCTAGTAATATGTAAATGTAATATATATAGCTAGTAATATGTAATAATGTAAATATTCAGATCTTGGTGATTTTTTATTCTGTGAAATGAATTATATCGTCTGCAAATTAATTTCTGTCATAAAATAAGTATCTCGGTCGCTTAACGATTAAACCTTGGAAGCTCCTCTAACAAGAAAGCGCCGATTTCTTTTTAAAACAACTCAAATTTCTTAATAAATATTTTTATTAATATTTGCTAAAGTTATCATTCGATTTTCATAAAATTTGAAATGTATCGACAAAATTCTGCAAAGATAATATATCTTAAATTTCAAACCATTCGGTTGTGTGGACGGACGGACGGATGGACGGACAGACAGACGGATGGACCAGACGACTACAACAGGTGCTATGTATTTATATAAGTACGAACGCACCTAAAAATACAGAATCAATTCTGAAATAAAATTAACTTTTATTTAGCACATTTAACGATTAAAATCGATCTGAACTTTTCTATTACACAGAGCCACATTTCCACTTAGCGGTAAATTTTTGAACTATTTTTTTGCGGAATCCTTCTTTCTCCGTCTTGTTTAAGCATAACATCAAATTTGGCTCCAAGATCGTACTACAGAGCAAGCTGAGTACTGTCACTTTAATTATGGTCATCTTGTATGATAAGAAATATTACCCAATTTCCTATAAAACAAATCCTAATATTTGATAAATTTGATGTTAAAAATTTATAATTTTTAATCGTGGACTATTATAATTTGTGTGTTTAAGTTGCCGTTCAGGTTCCAATAGATTTTCGTTTACATGTGAGTATTGGAAAAGTATTAAGCTGATAAAAAACAAACTCCTTTTTTTAATTTTCGCTAAGAATAATTCAAAGAATTCTTCAGATAACGGAAAAAAATGAGAGATTTTTTCCAATAATTACATGACATTAATATCAAAATAAAATTATGCTTTCGTTACTTGATATCATTTAGGATCTTTTTTTCGAATTTGTTGCATTGAAAGTAAAATAAATAATATTAAAAGTTTTTAATAAAAATAAACATAATATGTGTGTCATTCAGACATTTAAGTAGCCTTCAGACATTTAAGTAATAAATTAATTTTCATTGTTGAATATTCCAGATATATATTTTGCTGAAACATTTTGGCAAAAATTTACTAAAAACAAAATGCATTCAATTTAATAGTTAGTGATTCAAATTTTAAATGGAGGGCAATAAAAGATTCTATGAATTTAATAGAATTTCTAAACTAATTTCTAAACTAATTTCTAATTTTCTTCTTTCACGTCATATATATTATATTGGATATACAAATAAAGAATATTCATAAATATTTTTAAAGTTATGAATAAAAATAATACTGAATTTAATATATATTCTAAAATTTAATTATTTATTGTCATTGCATATGTTTAGTTTATCAAGTTGCAATCCTTTGTTGACCTACCAAAGAAATAAATATTGAAATAAATTAAAATTATCACCAAACGTATGACCAAACGAAGATTTAATTGTAGAAAGAGGAAACATATTGCTTGTGCTGAAACATGTCGAGAGTGTTACATAATTTTTTTAACATGTAGTTTATGTTTTTATGAATTTTCTTTTTATATCATATTTGTAAACACCTTTTAGCAATTGAAAAATCACTTTCAATAGAAAATAAAGCAACTGGATATAATTTTCAGAGAGTTATCACTTCACCTTGACCTTCTAACTCGCTACTAGAAATAACCGTTACAGAAGACTTATCGTATTTGTAACAAAAGGTTTCAAGTAAAAAATAAATAATTAAATGAAAAAAAAAAAACATTTATTAAAATTCACAAAATGTCAACTTATATTATAAAGCACAAATGTGTGCGTCGCTCAATGCTGTCGTCATAATGATGCAGGCAACAATGTTGTGAAAGTGGATGAATGTTGCAACAATGGAGCTGTTGTTATAGTTTCATCGCCTTGCTCGGTCATCGTAATAATTCTCCTAGAATTGATACCTTAGTTTTATGGTATTTGCTGCCACCACCGGTATTAAACTGATACCAGACTTTGGAAAAGAAGTTCTCATATAAATAACCAACTAATAATTTATTGATTAAATTAATATGCAAGAAAAATGTTACAGTGATAGTTATTAATAGTCAATACAGCTTATTGTCACTTGCCGTATGTGATTGTCGAATAACAATCTCCTTGATCGCCCATTTTACTATATTTCATATGCACAACTCGTACATAAGTAGTAATAAATTCATTCTGGACCAAACTGTCCGATGCACATTCTCTCTGCATTTCAATACACTTCTCTGCGCTATTAACTCTGCAGACTATCCTCTATGCTCTGCACTGCCGACCCTCGCGTCCTCCGCTCTTCACAGTACACCAGATACTGTGGCGTCTTACACTCTTAGCTGCACCTCCACGAGTGATACGTCTCTCGCTCTCCAGGCCACACTCCAAATCAATGGGGCTATGAATCTTCAATCACGGAGCTTCCATACCTGTAGAAGCGTTTCTTATCGACCATTCCACCCGTGCATTCTTTTCGTTTCTTCGTGACCATTCCACCCCAGCATTCTTCCATGAACTCCAGCTCGTTAGGAATCCGTTGCCCATTGTATTCTTTTTCCAAAGCCGGATTACTACTTTCACAATGACCTCGTGAACATTCCCCCAAATATATAATCGGATCAGGGAAATTCCACTGCCAATCACATACGGAAGTTTTACAGAAAAAGAAAAATATATATCAGGATACAGTAATATATAATACTGAATAAATATAATTACTTAAATTAATTAGAAATATACAATATAAGTTTTGTTAAAGTCTGAAACCTGGCAACTGTGTTTTCAATTAAACAATCGTAACGTTATTTCTATGGGGAAAATGCAAGTTTTGGACCAACGTTGATCCCCATCGGAATCGATTTAAAAAAAAAATAATGTCCAATTCATGTATTGTACTCAAGCATACATATATATTTCAAATTCCAAAGCTCTACGTCAACAGTCTGTGGGTGAAAAATGAGTCACAAGATTTGACTGCCACATACATACGGAGATGTAAGTTAAAAGAAAGTATGTAAAAAAGGAATACCATTTCACTTGAAAAGTTATTAAAATATGTCTAACGCTAAGCTGAATAAAGTACAGTATTTTGTAGAAATCTTTTGCTTTTTATGACCTGAAAGTAGATTTGTAATAAAAATACAGATTTCCAGTCGAAGAATGCGGTTTATTTCCCGTATATTTCAGAAATACGACGCTCAGATTACGACCCGTATAAAAAACATATCAAATAAACTAATGTAATAAAATAATGCTGTACAAGTATCACTCAATCACTTTTTCCTCTCACTTAATATCACCTGTCATTAAAACTCAATTGTTTCTCTGGAGCACAGTTACTTATATATTTTTTCTCTTGACAGTGAGGTTTACTAAAGACGACATGTGGCTTTCCAGTATTTTATGGATATTTCCGCTACATTCCACCATATAGTTTTAATGTCGGAAATTTCTAGGTAAGTGTTTGGCGACTAAAATGATCACAAAAGCCTCAACGATGCCATGCCACTAAGATCGGCCGGTAAATAGTTCAGTATAAAGACTTCCATGTTCATATGTAGCTTCTCATTTTTACTTTCTTCTATCATTACAAGAAAAAAGTATTGGATTCATGAAAATTTTAGATTTCCGGTTTTCGACAGATTTATACGTTTTAGAAGGTCTCGAACACGATTTGACTGCCTTTAGAAAATATCTGTCTGTGAGTCTGTGACTGTCTGTCTGTATGTGACAAAAATTTTGTGGGCGCTCTATCTCAAGAACTAATGCACGATATTTAATAAAACTTTAGATTCAGTTAGTCCCTGATATAAATGGGAGATGATTAGTTTTTGGTGACTATAGCCCAATACGTGGCGCTGTTATGCTTCATTTTTCTCGATTTCCGCAATAGCTTTATCTCAAGAACTAATGCACTTATTTTCATCAAACTTTAGACTCAGTTAGACTTTGACATAAATAACCACTGATTACGTTTTGGTGTATATATCCCAACAGGTGGCGCTGCTGTACCACGTTTTCATGAGTTTTACGATAGCTATATCTCAAGAACTCATGCACGGAATTTCATCCAACTTCAGATTCTGTTAGACCTTGACATAAATAGATGCTGCTTACGTTTTGTTGTAAATAGCCCAGCAGGTGGCGCTGGTATATGCTGCTTTTTTCATTATTATCACGATAACTATATCTCAAGAGCAAATGCACGGATTTTCATCAAACTTCACATTCAGTTAGACGTTGATATAAGTTGTTCTTTATTAGGTTTTTGTCTAAATCTCCCGACAGGTGGTGCTGCTATGCTACATTTTGTAGGATTTACACGATTTTTGCAATAGTCGTCTCTCAAGAACTAATGCACGGAATTTAATAAAACTTTAGATTCAGTTAGACCTTGATATAAATTGGTGCTGATTCTTTTTAGTGTAAGTGAAACCTGTGTGAGATAGAAGAAAGTTTTGGGATTGGCACATCCTACTAGTTAATGTTGGACATAATATTCCTTATATTATGGAGGATTTTTGTAATATTACACAAGTTACTTTCTCAATATCACCAATAAATAACTTTATTTAATCATGCCTTTTAATTGCAGAAATGCACTACAAATGAGATTTTAAAACATAATAAAATGATTAACTTTAAACATTCATTTCCGTAATTAACAAGTACAGTATTCATCAATGTCAATATGTAGAGTTATTATTGATTGTCGTTGTTATTTCAAGCATTCTTTACGTTTTATATTTTAAATCACTTTAATTTAAAGATTCAAGTACTCCAATATGAGATTTTTGAAATTGCGATTTTTTCAAATGAAATCCATGTAAAACTTTCCAGTTAGATCATCAATTCAATTTATATTAATACATGTGTAAACATAGCTAGGTTTTACTGGTGTTAAAATCTACATTAAAAAAGATACATTTCTTTTTTGTTCAATTGTCATTTTCATTAAGAAAATCGATAAAATTTTGAATCCATCCAACTTTACTTTATATTTTTAGGTGCGTTCGTAATTATATAAATACATAGCACCTATTGTCGTCGCTTGGTCCGTCCGTCTGTTTGTCCGTCCGTCCGTCTGTCTGTCCGTCCGTCCGCATATAACAACGCAAAAACTACCCAACCGAATGGTTTAAAATTTAAGATAGATTATCTTTGCAGAATTTTGTCGAGAAATTTCAATTCTTTTAAAAATCGAATCAAAACTTTAGGAGATACTAATAAAAATATTTATTAAGAAATTTGAATTTTTTTTTTTAAATCGGTGCTTTCTTCTTAGAGGAGCTTCCGATGTTTAATCGTCAAGCGACCGAGATACTTATTTTATGACAGAAATTAATCTGCAGACGATATAATTCATTTCACAGAATTAAAAATCATCAACATCTGAATATTGATATAACTAGCTATAGTACGAACGCACCTCATTTGTCACGTTTGACGTACAATTTCCAACTTGTTATATAAAAAATAGGTACAACACAATTCATTTTTGTCATTGAATATGTATCTTCGACACATTTTAAAACATTATTCTAATACGTCTAATGGTTAGAATTTGAATAAAATGATTGCATATGTAAAATGTGTCTCATTTCAAAGAATCGGTTTGTTTAAAACATACGATGCATTCATTTTCTTAAAAATAAATCAACCAATAAGTACTTTCGAAAGTTACAAATCTGTCCTATAAATTCATTTAAACTCCAATTGAAATTCCTGACATTAAATATGGCGGTATTTAATGAACTAATTTAAATAATGGAAGAAGTTTTGGTGAAATTCTTATTGTCACTTTGCATTCAAAATAATTCATTATGGATGTGAAACTGGAATGACATGAAATAAATCGTCATGTGCTGTTTAAATTATTTCTACCAAAACAATTTTGAGAATTTTAATGAGATAACAAGTTCAAGGAAGAACATACGTAATTTTTATTTAGGCTTATTATTTTTATTTCTTTCAAGCATCCAAAGATTAATTTCTGTTCCTAATTTTTTTTTGTGACATAAATTGTCTCTTTCTCTATGTATGATTTAATTATATCCATAAATGATCTTTATTTTGAAAAGAAATTTAAAATCAGCTCTTGAAACTCATAGTTACATTGTTGTTATTTAAATCGTTTTTATTCAAGTATAAAAAATAAATAAACTTAGACATTTGTTAAAAAAAAAAAAAAAAAAAAAAAAAAAAACCTTATTTTATTAAATGTAACAGATATTTATTATTTATTTATTTATTTATTTATTTTTATTCAGTTTGAATAAAATTTTTATTTCTTATTTCTCTGTTTTACTTTGATTCTGATCGATTAATTCCCTAAAGCTTAAAAACAAAAAACAAACAAACAACAACAAAAAAAAAGAAAAAAACAGTTTATAAAGTTAGATAAATCATATTTATAAATGTGTAATTATGTTTCAACTGTAGTAAGATTTTTTAAAAGTATAAACAAATAAATTTAATTGTTAGAAGTAAAATAACTATCAAGAAGTTTTTGGGGAAATTTATTTTTTTTACTACTTCAGGACATATGAAAAATTAATTTTTTTACCTTATTTTATTTACATATATTTAAAAACCAGACGACGCTGTAGAATTTGTGAAGACATCAGAAGTTTTGTTTTCTTTGAATAAATTATTTCTTTCCGCGTGGTCTCATTTAAATACTTCAATAAATGATCTTACTTTTAAAATTTTCAGATAAAATTAAAATTAATTACTAGATTTTACAATGTAATACAGTTTCATATCTATAATTTTTTCTTCATGTAACAGAGTTAAATTTACATAATTAGCATTATTTCATACATTAAAAAACTAAGCTCTGCGTTTTTGTAAATATTTCAAAGATGCTTTTTCCAACATAAATTGGTTGTTTCTATATGCTCTTATTTAAATATCTCAATAAATATATATTTTTAAATAGTTAAGAGGAAACTTTGGGAACTGTGTAACATAACCCAATTTCATATTCAAAACTTTTTTCCATGTAGCAGAATTAAATTAACTTAATCAGAACGTAAAATAAATAAATAAATAAATAAATAAATAAAAAATAAATAAAAATGTAAAAGCTAACTTACTTTTTTAAAATTTAAAGTTGGTGATTTTTTTAAAAATTCAATTTGAATTAATTGAGTAATTTTATAATAGATTTTATCTCACTTCCGGATACGTTAAACTTATAAGACTTACGTGCAAAAGTGCGTTTCCGATGACGATAAAATATTTCAATATATTTATAATTGAATGTTAAGGCATTTTATATTTTATGTGCTGATTCTCTTATTTTGATTATGATTAATTAAATAATTTAAAAAAGAATACTTGATCAATCTACAAATAGTTTTAAAAACACTATTTAATCAATCTGCAAATAGTTAAAAAAAAACCTTCATAAATTAAATAAATCATATATATTATATTTAAAACGAAAAGCGCATTCTGTCAAATCCACATGAAAATCGTCTCTTTGCGCATGCGTCAACGTTTTTTTGAAGGCTCCTACCCTCAAAAACGGGAAACCTGATTGATTAACCCAACACTAACTTGTTTAGCCTAGGGGGATTAAAAAGGGTTGATTGAAAACGGATGAAGCCGTACCATTGCATTGAAAGTATAGGTCTTCTAATTTATTTTTGCTCTCAGGTTGAAAGCTAAAGCTTTTTTTTTAAAGTACTCATGTTTTCACTACTAAATATGCATATTTTTTCGCAAAATTTTAAAGGAAGCTTCGATACAGTTATATTTATAACCGATTAAAATGTCAGAGTTCGGAAGATGAAAACTACTTTTTTTTATTGCTATGTTAAAGGATCCGACGCGAAAACAAACAAACAAACAAAACAGCGAGAAGAAAACATTTCGTTTACAACTAGATAACAATATTTTTTCACGAAATTTTTACACCGGCTATAAAATCGTCTTATATATCACCAATAAAGATTTTAAAGCGTTCGTACAAAACGAACTTTTTATTTTAAATCTATGAAACGAGACTGGGTAAAAAAACAAGAAAATGAGCGCTTTTATCACTAAAGATCAATATTTTTTCGGGAATTTTTCATTAAAAAATATAATTCCATATAAAATCGAGTTAAACATGTAAAATAATAAAAACTTGATGTTATTTATTTATTTATTTATTATCAGCTGACGCTCGCCCGGGCAACGCCGGGCAAGGGTCAGCTAGTATATATTATAAAGCAAAAACATGTCCATGAGCAATGCTGACGTCATAGCCATGGTTGCAGCAACCACTGCCTGAGCAATCACTTTTGCTTTTATCGAAAATTTATTAGCTTCTACATATCGCACAATTTTAATTTTAACACTGTCGAATGGGAAGGAAAATGTACTTTCAAATGTTATTCGTTCGAAAACAATATCTCAGTTTACTGATTTTTTATGTTTTTTGAAATAATATTTAGAAATGATTTTTTAAAAATCAATTTTGAACGCGTGCTGTCCAATTTTGGAACCCATTTGTCCGAATCCATCCCGTTAAATATCCTACATTGAAGCTTAATACATTGTAAATAATTCCGCATTTGTTTCTGGTTAATATTCTATAACGAAATTAAAATTTCTTTAATACATAAATTAAAAAAACGAAAAAACACAAATTTAACGGCTATGTTATCGAAGTGAACGCTTAACCCTATCACTATGTCCTATCAAAACATGCCCTGTTGTTGCCCAGGACAAATATGCTATATATTTTTCAAATTAAAAAGAAAATAAGTACCACTTATATTTGTAAAGTTTAATTTTTACCGCGTGTTACAAACATTGTGATATGAGATGTCACCGGCTGAAACTACTCAGTGAGTGATAGATCTTTTTTGACAGCTTGTTGAAAGTGCTTGGGGTCCGCGTGGACCCCAGGACATAGTGATAGGGTTAAACGGTGGAATAAGGCACAATCAAAGAGTTCGACATTGCTCACGATACACGTTTGTATTCGTGAGAGTAATTCTGCATGCACGTTTCTCAGCATGGAAGGTGCTACGACGACGTAGATCCAGCAGACGCCAGCAGACTTGTAGGTGGAGTTGCATAAACCTTATCTTTTATGTAACCCCACAAGAAGAAAGCCAACGGAGTGAGGTCCGACGATCGTGGATGCCATTCAACACTACCACCATACCCGAAAATCGCTAAAATATACGTATTTTATCCTTCTATATTAAAAAAAAGTAATCTGGAACAGAGCCAAAAACGAAATGGGCCAATCAAATTCTGCGTAGATATTCCGGGTTATTCTCATTGCTTTTTTACTAGGGACTTTATTGAGGAGCTATTACTTTTTTTCTAGCCATCCTACGGATTCGAAAATCATACCACCAGACGCAAAATATAACAAGCTTTCAGAAATTAAAAAAAATATATCACGGTCGGACAATAAAAACTCAAAAAATCCTTAAAAATCGAGTAAAAAATCTTTCATTGAAAAAGTCATTTTTTTATATTGTTGCCCATTTCTAAATAAGAGCAAAGGATTATATTTTATCTCAAATAAAAAATGTATTTGCGCGAGACTATTCAAAACAATAATGAAAGTTTAAAATAATAATTAAATGATCACGTGTTGAAAGCAGGAAATAAAGAAAATTACGTCATAAAAATTGTGTTTACACATGAATATTAAAAATAAAAAAGATGAATTAAATGAAAAAGCATTATAACGAGTTAAATGAAAAAGCATTATAACCTGATTACAGAAGATAGTCGCCGTTCGTGATATCATCATCATCATTTTTTTAAAACAGGATACATTACCAGGTTTTAAGAGGCTGTGAAATCAGAACGGGGGTTGGTGAGCGTAGCGAGCAAGGGCAGAGTCCCCTAGTAAAATATATATATAAAATTTTCACTCAATAATCAATTAAATTAATAAAATCGCTAAAATTGATATTTTTTAACACCTTTATAAAAGTTTTTAGACAGACTATCTTCAGAAGCACGTCTCAAAGAGGATTTATTATTGCTATTGAGTATGTATCTTCTATACATGTTGAAACAAGATTCTTGTTCTGAAAAACAAATTAACAAATAGATACTTGTACAAACTCCGAAATTGCGTGTAAATTTATTTAAATTCTTTTTCAAATTTTCTAACATTGAATATGGCAATATTTATCGGAATAATTTAATAACCGAAAGAAGTTTTATTGAAAGTCCTACTGTTTTTTAACACTTTCCAACCTAGTTGAAAAGTGTTTATGACTTCGGTTTGTCTGGCCGTATGGCCGTCTGTCCGTGAACCCCTGTCGCGCTCGTCGACCTAACCGTTCGGAGTTTTCCGTGGTTTTCTTCGAACCTTGCGTTAATACGGGTTAGGATCCCTTAAAAAGACCCCCACGGAGGGCACTCCCCCCAGGGCCTATATCCCTCGTGTTGATAATTGGCCGTCATAAATCAACCCAACCCAACCCGTCTGTCCGTGCTCTAACTCCCGTAAATATATTCGGATTGCTCTGCAATTTTTATATGTTATTGTCGTTATCTATAGCATGTTCCCTATTTCAACGGAAGTGTATAGCACTTATAGTTTTTTACAGGGACACTCAAAAGAATTCCGTTACATTACGGTCAATGGGGAAAAATCATTTGCGGTTTATTTTAATGATGTTACACAATTTCAAACACATTGTGATTGATATATATCACTAAGGTGCATTACAAGAACCTTAATATGGAATAGGGTGTGCATAGCACTTTTAGTTACTTTACAGGGACAGTCAAAATGATTCCGTTACATTATGTCTAGGGAGAAAAATCGTCTGCGGTTTATTTAAATAATGTTTCACTATTTTAAACGCATTGAAATTTATATATATCACTAAGGTGCATTGCAAGAGGCCTACTACAGAAAATTGTGTGTATAGCAGTCATCGCTCATTTACAGGGACACACAAAAGAATTCTCTACTGTCTGTTAACAATAATTCTTGGAAGTGCGTTTTAAGTTACTGAACGCGATTTTAAATTTAACTCACTTTTTGTCTATTACGTGGTGTGCATAAATTCTGTAAATCATATACAGGGAAGCACAAAAGTTCGCGAACACATTTCCGTTTATTGACAGAAACTCCAGAAGGAGAATTTTAAACTGTGCTACACGTTTCCTAACTGAACTAAAATTTAGCATCCTAATGTAGTATATATATTCAAATCTATAGATCATATACAGGGCTGAATAAAAGTGATAAGCTAAATAAAAAAATTTTTTTCCGAATATTGTATAGGTTGGAAATTCCTGAAATTATCTTTTTAAATATGTTATGCGTTTTCCAAATTGTTTACTTAGATGTTATCTTTCAGCTTATTAAACGGTATGATTTGTAAAATTATTTTGGAAGCGTTGGAAAGTGTTACACAATCTATGCTTGAGGCATGATTTTTCGTTCTTGTTTAAATTTAGTTTTAAGCGTTCAAAATAATTCATTAAGATTGTGAAACCAAATAAATAAATAAATAAATAAATAAATAAATAAATAATATACTGTTTAAATTAACTCTTTTTGAAAACTTTCAAAATTTTAATGTGAAAAATGAGAAAAGTTCAAAAGAGAATTTACATACAATCTATTTCAATTTACTACATTTTATTTCCTTAGGGCGCGTAATTAAAAAAAATAATTTAAAAGCATCAAGCGTTGAAATTAAAAAAAAAATTCTTTGACATAAATGTTTTTTTTAATGTATGCTCTGATTTAATTATCTCCATAAATAATCTTTCTTTCAAAAGAAAAAAAAATCAGTTCGTGAATTTTACAGTGTAACACAGCTGCATATTTAAATCGTTTTCCTTCAAGTATCGTATTTAAATGCTGTTAATTGATTACAATCGATTTATTCGCCAATTGTAAAGTATTAAAAATAACATTTTATGCATCGAAATAAATCATTTTAAAAAGTGGGTGATATGTTTAATTTTAGAAGCTGTAATAAATTTCTTTATGAGTGATTTTTTAACAATTAAATCAATGTAATTTAATTATTATGAATTTGCATATCATAAATATGAGTAATATTATCCCATTTGGGATTTAAAAAAAAAGTAGCTTAGTATTTTAAAATTGTAAATAGATAGAAAGAGAGTTAATGTATTTCTTTTGAAAACAAATACTACACTTAATATAAGAATATTAATTTTAAATTTTCATAAGGTAGCCATAGTTAAGCTTCGAGAAATTTCTGGTTGGGTGTGTCTGGGTGAATTTTTGTTTGTAAAATTTTAAGCTTATCTCAAACACATATCAAGTATACTTTTCTTTGTAAAATAATATTTAATTATTTTTATAATACAATTTCAAAATTGTAGTTTGTGTGCCACCTTTGGCGCATAATGTTTCAAAGGTGGCCCATGTATTGAAATTAGTTTTAAAATGTGAAAAAGTACTCGGGAAACTATTTTTCTTACTATTATGCTCTGATGATGCTTTCTTTTTTTTATATATATTTCGCGTTTTTCTTCTTAATATTCTTATCTTATGACACGAAAAGACCTTGAAGGGCTTTTTGTGCAAGGTAGTTCAGAGATTTTCTTCTGGGAATCACTGACTTCTTTTGAGTGATCTCTGGTGTTAACAATAAATGTAATAATTTGTTTCAGATATTTATGTAGAAATTTTGAAAATTACCCTTACTACACCGATTTCCACACGAATTCTACTTTTGAGGGTGGGCTACTTTAGGAACACTGGCTTCACCCACCTTACTACACATGTATCAGTTTTTATACTTTGCAGAATAAATGTGACTTTATGACATTGATTTGCCTGTCTGTCTCTTCATCCGTCATCTGTCTGTCCGTCTCTCCAATTTCTAAGTCTCATACATATACTTGAATTTCCATGAAATTGATATATGCTATTCAGGTTCATTATTGCAATGTACCTGTTGATGATGAAGCATGCAGTGGTTAGACTTTGTTCACAGAAACACACAAAAGAATTTTGTAACATTATGGTGTATGGTAGAAAATTGTTTACGGAACATTTTAAGGATGTCTTTATACTTCAAATACAATGAAATTGATATGGATCACTGAGTTACACTACAATATGTTTTCTACAGATTATGGAGTGCATAGCATTTATTGTTCACGAGCAGGGAAGACCGAGCTATATGCTCGATAAAAATTAGCTTTGAGTTCAAATATCATGACCCATGACCAAAATGCCCCACTAATTTCGGAAACATGTGACCTATCCAAATAGTCATTTCGTTCCCTAAAACTGTAGAACACAAAATTTAGTTCAAATCGTCTGGGCCGTATTTAAGATAAAAATAGATTGACCCATAATAGCCCATGACCAAAATGACCCACTAGTAGAATTTTCTGGAACGTGTGACCTATCCCAACAGTCTTCTCCTGCCCGAAAACCCTAGGATGCAAAATTTAGTCTAAATAGTCTGAGCCGTTTTTTAGATAAAATTAGCTTGATGCTCAGTGACCCAAAATGACCCACTAATCAAATTTTCTTGGACATGTGACCTAGCCCCATGATTTTCTCGTGCTCGAAAGTCGTAAGATACAAAATTTAGTCAAAATCGTTAGAGGCGTTTTCTAGATATAATTAGCGTGACCCGTAATGTCTAAGAAATGACCCACTAATCATATTTTCTCGAATTTGGGACTTAGTCCAATTCTTTTCTCGTAATCCAAAATGGTAGGATACAAAATTTAATTAAAATCGTTTCAGCCGTTTTTTAGATAAAGTTAGCTTGTCTCTGATCCATAGTGACCCAAAATGATCCACTAATCAAATTTTCTCGAACATGTGACCTAGTCCAATGGTTTTCTGGTGCCCCAAAACGGTAGGATACAAAATTTCGTCAAAATAGTTAGAGCCGTTTTTTAGATAAAACTTGCATGTATATCTCCAACTATAATAAAGAAGCAAGTTTGTGTGTGTGTGTGTGTGTTTCTCTGCTGTGTTCTGAAGAAACCGCTGCACGCAGAGATACAAAATTTGGTGGGAAGGTACCTTTATGCATGTAGTTTTGCACCTCGAAGCCAAATTTTGGAATTTTTGAATAGATTTTTTTAATTTAATTTTTAATGCGATTTTTAGGGTTTTTTCACGTTTTGCTGCGATTTACCCGCATTAGTAACCGGAATCCGGTTCCAATCTTTTAGCCCAATATAGTAAATTTTATTCTCTTTTCAATAAAGTTTATGCGAAATTCGTACAGTGATTTTTGAATTTTTGGTGATTTTTTTCCCTTCGACACTAAGAAATTTTGCCAGAATGCTTGATTGGTTCGGTGGTTGCGCTTCCATTTCAGCCTCAGATACGATCAGAATCGTCATTCTTTCCCTCTTTTTAGCTTGGAGAAAGTTGATAATTCTTTACAGATAAAAAATCATGATTTTAAATATGCGAATTTTAGTGTTTTTTGACGTTTCTCTGCGATTTACCCACATTAGTAACCGGAATCCGGTTCCAAACTTTTAGCCCAATATAGTAAATGTCATCCTCTTTTCAATAAAGTTTATGCGAAATTCGTACAGCGACTTTTGATTTTTTGGCAATTTTTTTCTTTTGACAACAAGTAATTTTGCCCAGAACGCTTGATTGGTTCGGTGGTTGCTTCCATTTCAGCCTCAGATACACTCACAATCGTCATTGTTTAAAAACTCTTTTTAGTTTGGAGGAAGTTGATAATTCTTTACAGATAAAAAATCTTAATTTTATAAAGGCAAGGGCGGATTATTTATTAACCCAATTTTTTTATTAGATTTTTTCTTTTAGTTTCATTTTTTAACATTTTTTTTTCATGTTTTGCAGCGTTTTTTGTTTCAAATGACGTCACAAATCGCCCACTACAAGTCAAACACCATTGGAGGGCAGTTGTGATTGGTAGCTGATAGAATTATAGGCACAGCTGGAAGTCAACCGGGCAATTGTAATTGGCAGATGAAAGGTCGTCAGCTGGTTGCAATTCGAACAGCTAGTTGCGAATTTTTGTGATTTGTTTTATGCGATTTTTAGAGTTTTTTCATGTATACGTGATTTATGTATTTGATTTCAGAAATTAACAACGATAACTTACTGTTTTTGTATGTAAAAAAAAAAATTGTTTCTGTTTCAAAAGTTAATGATAATTCCTAATTTTTTAACGCCATTGGTTTAATTCTGTGGGGGGGGGGGGGGGGTGGAGGTGAGTGTTCGGTTGTAGTTTAAATATCGCGTTAATGCTCTGATCTTTCGCGTTACGAAAAATTAACCCGTTTGCATTTGAACCAATATAAATAGTTTAGCATTCGTTATAATTCAAATATTTGTTAACGACATTAAAGCATCATTAATAAATAAATAAAATAATATAAATAAAACTCAGACATCTCAACAGACATGTCATCGAACTGCTCGATTAAACCACTGTAATAATAAAATTATTAAAGCTGTTGTAGGTAGCAATCTTTGTATCAATCTTTGAGCAATCTTTGGAGATTACCTCGATTATTAATTCCTGGTATGCGTCAACTAGGAAAGTATTTCAACGCATTACTGAAAGCAATTTATTTGAGTGCATTATTGATATTTTTCGTATAAAATACTTTATTGTGTTATTAGTAGATAATCTAAAAATTTTATTAATTGTAAAAAATCTATTAGCATTTTCAATAATGAAAAAAATAGTGTTCACCTAAGTTCTGTAACCGTGGCAGCCCGGCTTGGATTCCCTAATTATTAAAAAGATATATGTTTGTGTATATGTGTTTGTGTTCTTGTGTATACAAATATTGTATACACAATATACTTGTGTATACACAACACAATACACTTGATGTGACACTATGACAATACACTATGAGTGCACAATACACTTGTGCATATGTGTGCTGTATACAAAGCTACACGATTTAGCCGGAAGGTACTTACATGTCTGAAATTATGTACATCGAAGTCACTTTATGGATTTTTTTTTATTAGATATTTTATAATAATAATATTAATCATTATTATTTATGCGATTCTATACGTTTTCCAGTGTTCGGGCGGAATATATACCACATTTGTTAAAGGAATCCGTTTTCAACATTTTCAGCCCAATAGAGTAAATGTTGTTTTCCTTTCAATAAATTTTGTCCTGAAATCGTACAACTGTTTTTTAAATTTTTAGGAATATTTGTAGGCTTTTTTTAGTTTAAAAAAAAAAATGGTACCGAAGAGGTTATTTCTCGGCAATATGAATTAATTTTAATATACATGGAAAATGTGATATACAGAATCATACCAAATAATGTCCAGATAATTCTTCTATCATCCATAAGTTCCTTTTTTTACCCTATCTTAAAAAATGATGTAAATGTTTTACGTGATATCCGCAACAAAAATAAGAAACTTATTAGAAACTGTGATAAGGATGATAATAAAATATAAGAGTTCATATTCTATAATTTTCCGATACCGAAAAAATATTTAAGAAAATTATTATATAAAATAAATAAATTTTGATCGTATATCCATCCAGAATTCGTTTCTTTTTAACACTTTCCAACCTAGTTGAAAAGTGTTTATGACTTCGGTTTGTCTGGCCGTCTGACCGTCTGCCGTCTGTCCGTGCTCTAACTCCCGTAAATATGCTCGGATTGCCCTGCAATTTTTATATGTTATAATCGTTATCTATAGCCTGTTCCCTATTTCAATGGAAGTGTGTAGCACTTATAGTTTTTTACAGGGACACTCAAAAGAATTCCGTTACATTGCGGTCTATGGGAAAAAATCATTTTCGGTTTATTTAAATAATGTTTCACTATTTTAAACGCATTGAAATTTATATATATCACTAAGGTGCATTTGAAGAAGCTTAATATGGAATAGGGTGTGCATAGCACTTATACTTACTTTACAGGGACAGTCAAAAGAATTCCGTTACATTACGTCTATGGAGAAAAATCGGCTGCGGTTTATTTAAATAATGTTTCACTATTTTAAACGCATTGAAATTTATATAAGGTTCATTACAAGAGGCTTATTACAGAATATTGTGTGTATAGCAGTCATCGTTCATTTACAGGGACACACAAAAGAATTCTCTACTGTATGTTAACAATAATTCCTGGAAGTGCGTTTTAAGTTACTGAATGCGATTTTAATTTTAAATCGCTTTTTGTATATTACGTGGTGTGTATAAATTCTGTAGATCCTATACAGGGAAGCACAAAAGTTCGGGAACACATTTCCGTATTATTTAACTCCAGACGGAGAATTTTAAACTGTGCTACGTGTTTCCTAACTGAACTAAAATTTAGCATCCTATGTAGTATATATACAAATCTATAGATCCTATACAGGGCTGAATAAAAGTATTCGGATTACTTAGATGTTATCTTTTAGCTTATTAAAGAGTATGATTCGTAAAATTATTTTGGAAGCGTTGGAAAGTGTTACATAATCTATGCTTGACGCATGATTTTTCGTTCTTGTTGAATTAAAAAACTAATTGTCTGTGTTTGACGATTAGAAATTGAAAAGATTAGCCATGAAACAATGGCGCACCATTTGGGCACCGCTAAATTTTCTCCTTAAAGAAATTTAAAAAAATTCTGTTCTAAATAAGACGAAAAATATTATTTAAATTTAACGGTGTAAATTGGTTCTTTGGTGCGCCACTGTTCCGTCACTGCGATTCGGAAAGTTGTAATAGTAGAAAAGAAACATATGCGACAACTAACGTGGAACATGTTGTATATATCGTAGAATAATTGCGAAATCCGGCTCTTTGGAAAGCTAAAGCGAGGTAATTGGAGAATCATCTCCCGTTCTATACAATCAGCCTGATATTTTTTTTAGGCTTATAGCAAAGAGCTAGATTGCGTTAGGCTAATTCAAAAATGACCATTTGTTTCTCAATCAGTCTGATTTTGACCAACTGTTTGTCCAAATATCGTGTTGCATCCAACCAGAACCTGAAATTCCATTTGAAAGCAACCCGCAACTAGACCTGAACATGACAAAAAAATTCGGATCGGGTTGCGATTCGATGAAAATTATTTTATCGGGTTCGGGTTGGTTTTAAATAGAATTTTCAGGTTCGGGTCGAGTTGCGTGTCAACGGAAATTATTTTGTCCTTTCCGGATCGGGTTTCGGTTCGATACAATTTTTTGCAATGTTTGGGTCGGGTTGTGGTTCGATAGAATTTTTTTTTCAGATTCTGGTCAGGTTTCATGTCAAAGGAAATTATTTTGTCTTGTTTGGATCGGTTCGCTGTTCAATGGAACTATTTTTCGGATTCGAGTTGACCTCAAATGGAATTTTCATGTTCGAGTTGGTTTGCGTGACAACGGAAATTATTTTGTTGTGTTCAGATCGGTATGCTGCTCGATAGAACTTTTTACTTGGGCTCGGGTTGACTTCAAATGGAATTTTCATTTTCGGGTCGTGTTGCGTGTCGACAGTAATTATTTTTTCGGGTTCGGATTGGGTTGCGGTTTGATAAAATATTTTGACGGGTTTGGGTTGCGTTGCGTTTCTATAGTTTTTTTGTCAGGTTCTGGTCAGGTTGCGCGTCGACGAAAATTATTTTGCCGTGTTTGGACAGTTTACAGTTCAATGGAACTTTTTCATAAGGTTCGGGTTGACTTCAAGTGGAATTGTTAGATTCGGGTCGGGTTGTGTGTCCATGGAAATTATTTTGTCGTGTTCGAATCAGTTTGCGGTTCCATGGAAATTTTGGCGGTTCAGGTTGACTTCAAATGGAATTTTCAGGTTCGGGTTGGGCTGCGTGTGGACGGAAATAATTTTGTTCTATTAGGATCGGTTTGCGGCTCGATGGAATATTTTTTGGGGGTTCGCGTTGATTTTAAATGGAATTTTTATGTTCGGTTCGGGGTGCGTGTCGACGGAAATTTTGTCCTGCTTGGATTGGGTTGCGGTTCGATGGAATTTTTTTGTCGGGTTCGGGTCGAGTTTCAGGTTGACTTCAAATGGAATTTTCAGGTATTCTTTCATTATATTCTTTCATTATTTCAGGTATTCGGGGACAACACAATATTTGGACAAACAGCTGGTCAAAATGAGGCTGATTAAGAAACAAGTGGTCATTTTTCAATTAGCCTAACACTATCTACGTTCTTTGAAAAAAGCCTAAAAATATCTAGCTGATTGGAGACAATTCTCTAATTAGCTCGGCTCTTTGCTAACAGACTGAGCCTGATTTCGCAATTAGTGCCACTTTTATTGAACCTAATTCACTAACTGTAGTAGTAAAACTAATTAACTCATTTTTTAGACTTTCTGTTTCTGTGTTAACTTCAAACAATATTTTCAGTTTATAGTCGGGTATAAACCGATAGATGTAGCGCTCTAATGTGCATAACAAAACAATAAGGGCTGCCACAAACACAGAGGAAAGACACAATCCCTTGAAGTCGTTTTATTTCACTTATTTTCTGTTTGCTAAAAATTACATGCTAATATCTTTTCTTTTTATTTCAAAATCCTTTATAACAGTATGCAGGAATTTGACATGTCCGGTAATTGTTATTGCACAAGGGAAATATAATTACTTAATATTTTAAAATAATTGTTGTAATGGAGAATAGATTCATTAGATGAGTTAAAAAATCATACAGTAATGCTTTTTAATTTTTTTTTACGCAACAGTTTGTAAAAATACATTAAAGTAAATAAAACAAAACTAGCTGCGTGGTACAAACTCGATGTGTTGCATTTAAAATGCAAGAATCTTTTAGACTATTTGGATGAAAAAAAAATAAAATTTTATTATACACCAGTGGAACTTTGTAAATCCAGAGCAAAAGTAAATCATGTTAAAAAAATCTGTCGAACGTGAAGACATGCGCTTTGCATTTTAATAATCACCATGGTACAGAATGTTGCATGGTGCGAAAAAAAAAGTTTCAAAATCTTGAAAATATATGTTGTTTGAAAACAAGTGAGAGGTTATCCTTCTATATGTAAAAAAAAGTAATGGTTTGGAAATGGACCAATGAAAATCTGCGTAGATACCGCGAAACGTATCTGATTGGCCAGAGCTTTCTGACTTTTCTTAGGGGGAATTAACATGAAAGTAGAGAATTTAGATAGGATAGGCGCTATTAGGGGGGTTACCAAGGGGAAGGGACCCGGGTCTGTCGCCAAGTTTGGCGCCAACTTGGCGATATATCGCCAAATTTGGCAGCCAAAATTAGCTGCCAACAGTGGCGCCAACTTGGCGCTATTTCCAGTATTTCGCCAAATTTCCATAGACTCCCATTGAAATCCAACAGCGTTTACTCGCTTGTAAAAAATCAACAAATTGAGATATTGCAATGCAACAAAAATTAATATTAGCTTATGAATAGAGCTTAATTGAACTATTTACATTATTTTTAAGCACAAACACTAACTATTTACAATATTCGTAACACTATATATACAATTGGTACTTGTTAGTTACTAGCTGCTACTAGCGCAGTTACTACCTTCGTACTATTACGATTGGTTAATTTTTATCTTTTTCTTTCTCAAATAATTGAGGTGATATGCTGGATTTGTTTGGTGATGGATGAAGCTGATTTTTATAATAAATTTAGGTTTCATTTAAATTGCAACAACAATTACGAAATGGAATCTAAAAATTGAATGCATAGAAAATAAGGGATCGCTAGGCGATCCAGAATGGAAACGCGAAACGATTACGTTTGGGGTTGGCTAGGGCGCGATTACGCGGGGGGTTGGTGAGCGTAGCAAGCAGGGGGGCCGAGCCCCCCTAGTAATTATAAAATGATAGATTTTATCTCCACACGACTTAGAAATGCTCATTGTGTCCACCATTTTATTTCTGTATTGTGTGCAGTCGCATCATTATGTTTGATGCAGCATGCAGCATGAAACATCAAATAAACGGGAATTTTACGTTACGGACGAGGTTCAGACTTCGTAAGGACTAGTGATTTTAAAATACCTCACAACTAGAAAGTTTAGAATGTGTTATGCGATCCTAATTCTTCATTGTGTAAGCGATATTCGTACCACACCTCTTTGGCGGTATTATCTGCTGCAGCGTGGTACAGATATGTCGAAATATTTCATTACGTTTTTAATGCCACACAAAACTTTTCCGTATCACAGTAAACATTAATTTTAAAATAGTCTAACTGTCAAACCCACACATCTTTTTTTTTTTTTTTTTTTTTTTTTTCCCATCATCTTTTGCCCTGATTTTTTGAAATACTCGGTATAATAGTGGGATAACTTCATGAATAGAATCGCAGAGATTTAAATTTTTTTTATATTGCTTGACAAGAAATGTAAATCCGAGCTATAGTGTTTTTCGACTGTGATATAGTGTGATATTAACATCTGTCTATGCAGTTCTAGATTTTTTTTTTTTGCAAATACTATACGAGTATAATGCCTAACAACATGAAAATAAAATTATTATTAATTTTAAAAACCAAGGTAATATCGATGTCTATCGAATTTAAATTTTAACAGCTGGGGATTAAAATATTTTTTTTTATCCCAATTCATGCTAAGCAGGAATAACGATGAAACAGGAATTAACATTTTTCAACTTCAGTTGTAGTGCTGTGCCTAAGCTTATAGCGGCCCTGGGAAAATGATTTTAGTCGCCATAGGGAAAAGTGTTTGGCGCCCTGGACAATGCATTTTAGTGACCCTAAGGCTGAATACTGAAAACAGTTGCATATAAACTCGTAAATCATTCCACCTTGCCTTTATTTTGCAAAGCTTCTGTGGGTATCAACAAAAGAAAAGGGAGTCTAAAAAAAAGGAAAGACGCGGAGATAAACATATCAACTACATCTTCCACTAAACTCTGACCTTTAGACTCCTGACAGAAGTCATGAAACGTCAAACAGAGCGAATGACTACAACAAACGTTCCGATTAGGAAAAAAGTATTTTGTTAGAACCTTAAGACATCCCCAAAGAACTATCGGTTTTCTATGGGGCATCCGTCAAACCAAAACACATTAGTTGTTACGAAAATTTACAAAAAATACAATAGAAAAATAATGTTATTGATACACTGTGACCATGTTTTCTATTTTAATGTAACAATATGCATGTAAACAATTCATCTCTTTGTAAGAATCACGAAAAATCGACAATAACGAAAAATAAATAAAAGTTAAAGCACATTCGTTTAACAATTATACAAAAAAATATTAAAAAATAATGTTGGAACAACATAAAGAAATTAAATAATATGAATTATATTAGATTTTGACATGAATACAACAAGTAACTACGGAGGAAAATCAGTCAAAAAGAAAGTTCTTATTCCCATTCTTCGATTGCAACCTCATTCTCGTCACGAAACCTTGAACAACCATAAGAACTCTTTAAAAATAAGTTTATTATCCCCCATTTACAACGTTACAACTTTGTGGACCAAGAGCGCCTTCATTTTAATCTAATAACACGTCACTAAATTAAGATACTTTTTCTTTCCTATTTTAATATGCCACTACAATGACTTTCTCTAGAACTACACTGAATTTTTAAAGCAAAGGCAAATGTAGTAATTGTTCAAGTCAGGAAATTCCTCATCTTAAAAAGAAAAATGGGCAATATTAAAAAAAAACTGAATAATATCTATATGTACTAATGAATATTTACACGGGACAGATATTTGTAATGCGTATAGACGGGCTTCTTATCGCTTTTCCTGCCTCCGGATTCGAAACTAGGTACTCATCAACAGTGAATTGTTACTCTGATCACTATACCACCTTATACAGGAATTGAACTTGAATTACGAAAGTGCAATTAAAGTTTTTTTGCGTTTCGTCACAACTGGAAAAGAACATTTCCGTTTGTTATATTAGAATGAACAATTCCATATTTAATGTTCCACGTATAGAGGTAAAAAGACAAATTTTCAGTTTATCCGACAAACAATTGTGATTTTCACTCAATAAGGAACTTTCCGTTACAAGTCAGAGATTTCACATAAACCATCCGTATATACAGTCGAACCTCGTTAACACGAAATCGCTTAACGCGAATTCTGAGGTCTCGTGAGATGAGTCTGAAAATCAATGTTATTTAATTCATTTAACCCCATGGGGACGAGCGACACGTATACGTGACGTGACGCATAAGATGCTCAGAATGCTTGATTATTCCCACCAGTTATTTTTTATTGTAAGCTTTGCCTTCTTTAATCATAGCATTTTTGCAAATCAATTAGGCGAAAATTTCTGTTTTGAAAAACCGGTGTTAAAAGATTAAAAATTCTGTAAAAGACGCTTGTAGCGAAGGGGTTAACAAAGCTTAAGGCAAAATTTCTTTTTGCTCCAAACTTAAAACATAATTCCTTACGCAATGATTTCGATATTTCAAACTTACATGTCACATCCTATTCACCAAAAGTGAATTTTATCATGGTTTGAAAAAGATCTAAATTTCTGACTAAGAACTGCTTTTCTTTGATCTCTGATATGTGCAAGTGTTCCCACATATATGGTATAACCATATATGTGGTTACATAGCTCATATGGTATAACCATATGAGCTATAGATCTGTCGCGATGAAATTTTTGTGAACGAATTTCGTTTTTGAAAATGATTGTTCCATTACTCCTTTGACTGTATCGACAGTGACATAAACCATAATCGGGTTATCTGTGAGTGAAAGAAGTGACAATCCCTACTTCACTACCTGACTTACATAACTGAAACTCTGTTCGCTGTTGCTCTGTAGAATTCTGTGAAAGATGAGTCGAAAACAGCAAGCTGTATCTTTAAAAAACAAGCAGAAAAATTTTAACGAATTTACTGTTAAAGTGCTGAAAAAAATCAGAAAATGCAGCAAAGTATGGGATACCTACAATTCTTCTACAATTGGTCCTCTCTACAAATTTAAAGAATCGTGAAAAGATTGAAGCGGCTTATGTTGCGCGCCAATTCAAACCAGTAAGAAAACTAATGTGTAGAAGAAAGAATGAATAAAATTAAATTGCTCTTTTGTGGTAGATAAAAGAAGCAAGAAATGCCAGAACTTTTGCAGTTTTGCAAGAGAAAGCAAAGGCTTCTGTTGATACTGTCGGTGAGAGTGATTTCATATGTTCTAACGGATGACTAACAAGATTTAAAGAGCGTCATGGAATTGTATGCAAAAAATATGTAGCCAAGAAACGGGAAATTGTTTCTTAGATATTGTTTTTTACGAGTACATTTGCATAGATGATGTGCTGAATTCGGCTGTGACGACAGACGAAGAAATAATTGCTGAAAAAAAAAAGATGACAACATTGAAGTGTCAGATGAGGATGAAGAAATTGACTCAGAACGGAAAAGTTTAGAGTCATTAAATGAATCTACCGCAGCATTGGAATCTGTACAACGTTCCCGAATCTTAGGCAAATTAGATGAGGTCCATACGTTCTTAACAGACATACTCTACAAAAACTGAAGCCAAAGACAATAACGGACTTAAAAAAAAGATTAGCAAGTAAATAAATTTATTACTGCATAAATGATGATTAATTTGTTAATGAAATTTTCTATTTCTTATCAATTTATGATTTTATGAGCAGGGATATATTTATAGGTTAATTTATTTAGTTTTTATATCTAACATAGATGGCGCCATTATTATGACGATTAACTCGAAATTTCGGATAACACGAAAAAAATTCGCAATCTCTTCAATTTCGTGTTAACGAGGTTCGACTGCATACGAAAATTATTTACAGTGTATGTAAGTACAGGGAGCGTATTGTGACGGGTACTTAGTAATGGACATGGTGGTAGATACAATGAGCCCTTGTAACTGTAAATCATGCGGAAGAAAGGTTTGTAATTTCATACTCATTACCACTCATTGTTTTCTTTACAATATCTCTCTATTGTTGAGATTTGGATATATGTTTTTCCATGCCATACAAACTTTCTCGTTATGGTGAATAATAAACTGAAAACCACTAATATCTCCGACAGATAACTTTTTTTCTATTGTATTTCTGGTCCCGACTTTTGAAGCACCAGATATGTTTATATAAATAGATAAGCTTAAATACATGTAAAAAAAATAAAGGAAATTTCTTTGTCATTGTCCATATTTATATACAGGTGATGCATTTTTTTTCATGCTACAAGAATAAAACCTGTTATACTGAATGACATACGTATTAACAACATGATGTAAATTAAGATAAGCATTTACAAGCGATGTGTTATTTCCGATTCAGATAATAAAATGTATTATAGTAACCTCTCATTATATCGTGCCTCTCTATTTCACTTAGTCGGATATATCGCTCTTTTTCTGTGTCTCCAAATGAAAAGAAAAGAAAATAGCCAAATTAATTTTCTGAATTTTTTTTCATCTATATGTAAATAATAATAATTGTCACCGTCTATCATTAATTTTATTGAGAAAATTATAATATGTGTATGACCTTTATAGAGACTGATGTAAATTATTGATTTAAAGATTACACCAAAAATAACTTTACAATAAAAAAAAGTTCGAAACGAAATATTCGCCTTTGTTTATTTACTATAAGAAAACGTTTTTTCATGAAAAATGATTTTAATCAATGTTACTAAAATAGACGTAAGATATAAATAAATGTACAAAATGTCTTAACCCCTTAACTGTGTAGCCCGAACTCAGTTCGGGCAAGAACAGTTTGCTTGTTTTGTTACTAAAAGCTTTTGCACACCAGTAATTATTTAACGCAACCTTCGCTTTATTAATCGGCAGACCATTTTCGATTACACAAAGCAAATATTTTAGTACGGAAAAAGTGGTGTGTTGTGCCTATTTTTAGTTTATGGTGTCAAAATACCTCCCACAGTTAAGGGGTTAAAAACTTAAAAATGTAAGATCTTAAGAGTACATAACACTCCTAGTGCTTTCTGCTTCAAACTAAGCTATTATCAAGGACCTTCAACCAGCGGAGACCACAGCACAGATGTTGTTCAAGACCAGAATTGAAAATGACAGGAGAACTCATTATGGAGATGCGCCGGCGGATGAACCCATTGTTGGTGAGGGGGAAATGGTACGAACTGCTCCAAGTAACGGGAAAGTATGGTCTCCTGTAAGTGTCATGATTTGTATTTCCCCCTCACCAACAATGGGTTCATCCGCCAGCACATCTCCATGATGAGTTCTCCTGTCATTTTCAATTCTGGTCTTGAACAACATCTGTGCTGTGGTCTCCGCTGGTCGAAGGTCCTTGATAATGGCTTCGTTTGAAGCCGAAAGCATTAGGAGTGCTATGTATTGATGCAGCACGCTTGATAGAAACCTGGAGCGAACTGCGCATGGGCGAAAATGGCTAGTCCATGTCAAAAATGGGGAAGTCCGTACGCTGCCTAAGATAAAGAGCGGGGATTTCAGATTCTTTCGCCGGGGCTATTCTCCCTACAGTGTGAATGGAATCGGAAGCATTCTGCCAACCGGAGTTCTTAGAAGTGTGGTTGAACAGTACTCTTAAAATCTTATGTTTTAAAGTTTTTAAGACATTTTGTACATTTATTTTTATCTTACGTCTATTTTAGTAACATTGATTAAAATCATTTTTCGCGAATAAAATGTTTTCTTAAAGATTACAATTATTCTTAATTTTCTGAATGTCCCCGAATACTTCTCGCATTTGGGTATTTTGTGCGTTTTCATGTCTCCCAAAAAACGCAATATAATGAGGGGCTGCTTATTTATTTATTTATTTATTATTTTTTTTTTTTTTAAGTGAAAAAAAAATCTGAAAAAATACAAATTAAATGTTTAATTAATTTTTGAAAATCCTGAGAGTATTTTATTGCTTAACTAATTTTTGATAAAATGATAATAAAAGTGGTGAAAAGTTGATTTCTTAAATATTTTCATTTGTTAAGCCCATTTATTCGTGTCATTTTAGTCATATTAATATTTGATTCAGTACAGTGTAAAAAAATGAAAAGAAAAAAGTATTATTTTATTTTACTGAAAAAAAAATTGTCAATCGGTATTCGGTGCGCCAGTAATTTTTTTTAATTTTATTATAAAACGTGTTTTTAACTGTCAAAAAGGGTATTCAAATGTTAAAATAAGAGAAAGTTCGTTAAAAAAAATCCTCTTGGCTTTGTTATGTTTTTACTATCAGCAAGGTTGCCAGTATTTTTCTGTCAAACATTTTCAATCTACAAACAAAATTTGACATTTTTATTTAGAATATGCTTATGCAATTACCCCGGAGTAGTTTCTGTGAAGTCTAGCACAAAATTGAGAAAATAATTTTAATTACACTATTTATTTCAAATAAAAATTACTTATAAAAACAAAATAAACAGAATACTTTGTGAAAAAATGGTCAAAAGAAAAACAATTAATTATAATTTTATTCTGAATCTGGAAAATTTGAAAAGTAATTATTTCTTTTATGGCTAAGCGCGTTCTTTTTTCGGTTAAATAAGAATAATAAGAAATATATTATTAAAAAATATATAAGTTGATAATAATCTAAAAGAAATATTTAAAAATATTTAAGAAAAAAGATTCAAATTGATAATTTTTTATTCTAAATTAAAATTTAAAACAAAATAGAAAAAGAAAAATATATCTACTTCCTTCGACATTTTTTAGAAAAGCGTTAAATACAAATGTTTCTTTGAAAATATTTTCTTCAAAACTTATTTATTTATAAAAAAAAAAATAAATACGTAAAAAAAAAATCGCAAAAATTATGAATAATTAAAGAATATTGTTTTTAAATCAGACTTTTTTATACAGTTGATAAAATAAAAATATCAAAACATTTAAACTACAAAAATAATAATAATAAAAAAAAAACTAATTTAACAAATTACAACGACCATTGGAAAAATGCAGAGGGATAGCGCGCAGTGTTCGGACTCTACCATAACCGTTACCTCATACTATAAGACATTTAATTTTTTTTAATTTAGCCCCCTATAAAATACTCCCTCTTATAGCAAACCTATTCGCCCCACCCTATTATAACATAGCTTTCCCACGCTAGCTATTACACCAAATTACTATAGTATGATCTCGGCAGGACACCGCCTGCTGCTGACGCAGAAGTCCCAATCCCTATCTACTGACTTCCCGTTTGGTATCCGAAGGTAGAGTAAACCGAAATATCCAAATATGATGCCAACTTAAGGTGTTAGCATTGATATTTTTAAAGTTTGGTACAATTTCTATTTGTAGACCATCACCTGAGCAAAATTTAAGTATTGCTTTAACTCTTGTTTAGATTGATGTCTGATCTAAAGGTATTTTGAGGAAATTAAAGTTAAAGACCACGTTTTTTGCTTTATAAGACGATTTCTCATCCAACGTCAATTTTTGAATTCGGCTTTTTTTTAATATCTGATAATTTGCATCTATCCTTTTTGTAACTTTAACATTTTTGTAACATTTTTATGCATTTCTATTGCCTATTCAAAGAACAATTCTTCTAAAGTTACAGAATTTCGTTAAAAACGCTTATAAATCGTACTCTTCTAAAGTTACAGAATTTCGTTGAAAACCGTTTAAATAGTAAAATGCGAACATCATTTGGTCCATTCTCGACCGAAAAGAACAACCATTTTCCCAATGGTTAATAAACATTTCGTGCTGCATCGCGATACCTTATCAGTACAAACATCTGCTGTCGAACGACACTGGAAAAGACCCTGAAAACAATCATAAGCAGTTACAATAGAAAGTTAAACTTTTAGTAAAATAGTGTACTCACCAGGTATATTACAAGATTCGTTTAGTGTGAAATCCTCTATGCGTGAAAACCAACCTTTAAAAAAAAACTCTTTCATAATGTTTCCTGCATCCCATTTTGACAATACCTGCACTCGCAAATTGCGGAATATGGTCTGTGTTAAGAGCATATTGTACAACTTTTGAATTCAATTTTCCATTTTGAAATGCAGATATGTGCTCACCAATTCTAGTCTCAAAAGATCGGCCGGATTCTCCTATATACACGGAATTGCACTTGCTGCTAGGGATTCTATAAACTACACCGCTCCACTTGGATATCTCATATCGAAATTTATGATTAGTGAAAAATGAAGCTAAATTGTTATACTATTTATATGAAGTAACAATACCAAAAGTTCTAAAAAATCTTGAAAGTTTTTCAGACAGAATGTTGTAGTAAGGAATGGAAATAAATAATATAGGTTTGACGCGCTGAAACAGTTTTATTTATATTCCTTACTATAACATTCTATCTGAAAAACTTTCAAAATTTTTGATTTGGAAATTTCTAATATTTTCAAGAAATGTTCCTTTAAAATTATGGCTAACAATCTGCTCATTATTTCCCACGAACGTTCTTGGATTTTCCTTTACAATGCATCCCGCAAGTCTGAAAAAAAACTATGACCAGAAGAACAATAGTTATTATCCATACCAAAGTTGAAATAACACAATGTTATGTGACTGGCCGTAATTTTCTGAGTGCTCAGCATATTTCATATTTCAGCGATTAAAACTTCTTGATTCGTTCAATAATTTTAAAAGCATTTTCGAAGGAAAGAAGGATTATGTTCGCAATTTTTGTGCTTCTATTGAATTGATTTGATAAATCACTAACAATTTTTGTTTACTTGCTGTCGTTAGTTTTATTATATGGTACATAATTTTTATATTTCAGTAGGGTCCAAGGAAATTAAAAGGTCATCCCTGCTTTAAAGTTTGTTCCATAAGACACGAAACCCACCCTGTGTATTTTTCAATTACAGTTATCAGTCACAAAAGGCCCGACAATATGTCAGGGACACCACCAGTGGCTAATTTTATATTCCACTTCTATCAATCACTACTTTTAGAGAAAAAACTTTTGTAGGTATTAACTCTAAAACTTGCAGAAATCTAAGCTAAAATTTCCTTCAAAAAAAGTGGTTCGAATAAAATTAAACAAATGTCTTCAGTGGTAGTCTTGAAAGTCATTACTGTTACTCTATATGGTGATAATGACTACGCCAAGTTAATTAGAATTTTTTTTTATTTGTTTAAAATAATTAACAAGTATTAGTAACTTACTTATGTTCAATCATTTTAAAATAATATTACTTCCTTTCATAATAAGATTAATGCAGTAAAAAAAAAAAAAAAAAAAAAAAAAAAAAAAAAAAACATATTCATTGAAATTTAAAATTTTAATTTTCAATTCCGTTCATATTACATATTAATATTACATTATGTTACAGGATTTCATTATAATTATAAACAAAACTACTTTGTTTCATTTAAAGGTTATTAATAACTTTAGGCGCAATATTGGATGGGCAGTTAAAAACAAGAACGAAAAATCATGCGTCAAGTACAGATTATGTAACAATTTCCAACACTTCCAAAATAATTTTGCAAATCTTTACCGTAAGGTATAAGATGATATCTAACTAAACAATTTTGAAAATGCATAACATATTTACAAATTCAATTTCAGGAATTACCAACAATATTAAAAAAAATATCCGAGTTCTTTTGTGCAGCCCTGTATATGATCAATAGATTTGTATATATACTAAATAGAAAGTTAAATTTTAGTTCAGTTAGGAAACGCGTAGCACAATTTAAAATTTTCCTTCTTCAATTTCCGACAATAAACGGAAATGTACTCGAGAACTTTAGTGCTGCCCTGAATACAATCTATACAATTTATACAAACCAAGTAATAGACAAAAAATGAGTTAAATTTAAAAACGCGTTCAGCAACTGAAAAAGCATTCCCAGCAATTATTATTAATAAGCAGTACTTTAACCGAATTATTTTTTGTGTCCCTGTAAATGAACGATGAAAGCTATACACACAATATTCTATAGTAAGCCTCTTGTAATCCACGTTAGTGATATATATCAATTTCAAAATGTTTGAAATAGTGAAACATTATTAAAATAAACTGCAAATGATTTTTCTTCATAGACCGTAATGTAACGGAATTCTTTTGAGTATCCCTCTAAAGGAACTATAAGTGCTATGCGCACCACATTCTATAATTAGTCTCTTGTAGCGCACCTCAGTGATATATATCAATTTCAATATGTTTGAAATTATGTAACATCATTAAAATAAGCCTTAAATGATTTTTCCCCATATACCGCAATTCTTTTGAGTGTCCCTGTAAAAAAACTACAAGTGCCTCACACTTCATTTTCAATACCGAAAATGCCACAGTAAGCCTCAATAACATATATCAATTGCATGACGATCCGAGCATATTTACGCGAGTTAGATCACGGATAGAGAGACAGACGGCAGACAGACGACAGACAGACAGACGATAGACATACAGCAGATAGACAGACAGATTGACAAACCGAATTCATAAACACTTTTCAACTATGTTGGAAAGTGTTAAAAAACGACTTTCGAACAATAAGTATATTTTAGAAAATAACGGTTTACATTAAGTATGCGATTAAGAAAGTACTAGTGAAAATAAAGCTCTTAAGAACCCGCATTACATTTAAGAAAACAAGTTTCGGTTTATTAATATATTATATTATAAAGCATTTAAAAAACTGTTCTGGTCTCTACATTTTGGAATAAATCGATCATTTATTGAGTATTAAAAGTATATTTTGCCTAGTTATTGTTTTTAAATGCATTAAAACCTATTCTGTAGAATTCATTTCTTAGCGGTTTAAATATATTTTCTGTTTTTGAATGTCTGTATGGTTCATTTGTAATTCTCAGAGACTAAAGTTTTAGATAAATAAATTCAAATTTCAATAGAAAGCAACTCAACTGTTATACAAGAATTCCTTGCGTCCAGATAGCTAATGTCTATAGCCTGATGTTCATTATATTTTGACACCTTTTAAACCTTTGACATCTGGGAAAAGAAGAAAAACAGTTGTTAGATTAGATTATATGAAACATGAAAATAAAATCATGCGTCAGGCATACGTTACGAAGCACTTTCCAACACATTCAGTGTAATGTAAAAAAAATTAACCTTTTAATAAAGTGAAATATAATATCTAAATAAACAATTTGAAAAAAGCGTAACACATTTGAAAACCCGATTTCAGCAATTGTCATCTATAGTCGGAGAAGTACTCGAATTCTTTTATGAAACCATGTATATGATCTATAGATCTGTATATGTTCTTAATTGTATGAAAAAATTTAGTTCAGTTAGGATGCGAATAATACAATTATAAATTCCCCTTCAGCAAATTCCATCAACATACGGAAATGCACTCGAATTCTTTTGTGCAGTCCTGTATATGTTCTATAGAATTTATACACACTAAGTAATAAGCAAATGTTTATACAATTTAAAAGAGCATATCACAACTCAAAACACACTTCCAGCAATTACCGCTCATTAACAATATTATAAGCGTATTCTTTAGCGTACCCCTGTAAATGAACGATAAATTCTATGGACACCCTATTCAACAATAAACATATTATAGTGCACCTCATTGATGTATATCAATTTCAATATGCTTGAAATAGTGTAACATCATTAAAATATATTGCAAATGATTTTTCCCTATAGACTATAATATAAAGGAATTCTTTTGAGCGTCCATATAAACGAACTAAAAATGTTACACACTTCATTTTTAAAAGCAAATATGAAATAGTAAACTTCAATAACATATAACAATTACATGGACTACCGAGCGTATTTACGCGAGTTAGAGCACGGAGAGACAGACAGAGAAACAAACTCGTAGACAGCCAGACAAACTGAATTCTTAAGCACTTTTCAACCGTATTTGAAAGTGTTTAACCCTTTCCGGCACAGTGATCCAACTCCGGGCACACATAATTTTAATTACAAACTTGCATTCGGCACCAAGAATATTTTAATAAATTTTGTTTCTACATGAAAGCTTAAAAAGGGTATCTCTTATTTACTAAAAAAGTCTTTTTTAAATTCCGGTGTCAGTCAGTAATTTCTCATTTTACGAACAGAATTTGTCTGTGCCGGAAAGGGTTAAAAAAGTTTTCTCGTGTTTAACTAAATCGGTGTGCAGAAGATAGATAAGGGAAACCACGTTCAGATAACCCTACATATATAGATATAATTTGCCAATGCTATTTCGACTTATGCAGCATAGATTTCTGTATTCTTAATAACTAACAGATAAATAATAGTAGTTTCTTAAAACAACCTCTTTACTTTTGAATTCAATATTTCATTATATAAAAAAAGGACGATAAATGCAGGATATACTTTTCAGTTAGCTTATACAGGGTGATTCATAAAAGATGGGCAGAACTTTAAGGGGTTATAGTACACTTAAAGACAAATAATATTAAATAGGAGACTAAGGGTCCCAGACGTATTCCCAAGGAGATAGGGGGCATTAAAGTTTAGGGTCCGAAATTTCAAATGATTATAAAACATGGAAAAATTGGTCGATTCGTTTGCGGTTTTTGCAAAAAATTTTCTTTATGCCAGTATTTTCTTGAAATAAAATTTTAAAGTTCAATTTCAAAAAATGCCGATAGGGGGCGCTTTAGACTTTGGAGTAACAAACAACTATTTTTTAACGTTATTTTTTGTATTTCTTTAAATGATTTCGAAAGCTTAGACTTAAACTTAAATTTTGATCTAAAAATCTGAGTCCTAACGAGTAGTTAAGTAGCGTAAACTGAAATTTGAAATTTGAAACCCTTCTCCCCCCAGAACAAAAATCAGTTATTCCCGATCTTTGTGTCGTAGATTAGGCTCTAACTACTGCCGCGTTTTGCTAAAATTATTCTTTATGTCAGTATTTTCTTGAAAATAAATTTTAAAGAAAATTTTCAAAAAATTCCGATAGAGGGCGCTTTAGACTTTGGAGTAACGAACAACTATTTTATACCGTTATTTTTTGTGTCTCATTAAATGCTTTCTAAAGCTTAGACTTAAACTTAAATTTTCAGCTCAAAATCTGAATCGCTGAGCGTGGTTCAGTAGCGAGGGGAGGGGGTTCAAATTTCAACTTCTGAACATAGTTCAGTTTGCACTACTTAACCATGCCCAACGATTCTGTGCTGTGATACGAGGCAAAAATACAACTTTCGTCAAGGACTGCATAGTCGGAATTCACTCATAAAGGCACTGGCACAGTTGGAAACGTCGCTCATGCAAACGTTAAAGCTCCATTCCTGACGCTAGTCACCGGGTGAAGAAGGAAACAGAAAGTATGCAAATGTCAAATGGGGAAGAAGAAGAACACGTATGCAAAATTTCGACACGATTCAGGCATAAAAACCACTGAACGGTGAGTCAAGTGTAAGTCGCTGTAGTAATGAATCGGAAGATGGTGCCCTTCACGAATAAGGAAAAGGCTGAGATGCATTTAATTTACGGAGCGGCAGATGGAAATGGTGCAGAGGCACAACGAATGTACGGAGAGCGATTTCCTAACAGGCGGTTGCCTAACCGCAAAACTTTCGAGCGCTTGCACAGACAGTTGTGTGAGACGGGATCATTTCTCGCTTCCCGGTCGAATGCAGGTCGTGCAAAAAAGGACGAATCAGTAGTTGTTGCAGAAGCCATTCTGGATGTAGTAGCGGCGCAGCCAAGTACAAGTACACGAACAGTGGCTAGCCAGGTGGATACCTCACAGTCCACGACTTGGAGGGTACTGAAGGATGAACATTTGCTCCCGTTTCATGTGCAACGAGTCCAGAAACTGTCTCCAGGGGATTATCCAAATCGTATTGAATTCGCCCGCTGGTTTCTGCAGCAGAACGCGCTAAATCCACATTTTGGACGAACTGTGCTTTTCACCGATGAATGTACCTTCACACGTGAAGGTACATTTAACACACACAATGCACATGTATGGGCGGATGTCAATCCACATGCTACGTATCCACATGCTCATCAGAGACGCTTTTCCATCAATGTTTGGGCAGGAATCCTCGGAGACCACCTAATCGGACCGTACCTTCTTCCTGAACGCCTCAACGGTAAAACATACCTCACATTTCTGAAACATGTGCTGCCAGACCTGTTAAACGTTGTTCCTCCACGCATCCGGCGGGTCATGTGGTTCCAGCACGATGGAGCGCCAGCCCATTACGTACGAGACGTCCGCAACTATCTGGACATCACATTTCCGAACAGATGGATTGGTCGAGGTGGTCCTGTTGCTTGGCCTGCTCGCTCGCCAGATCTTTCACCCCTCGATTTCTTTTTTTGGGGACGATTGAAGGCTCTTATGTATGAGACACCCATTGAATCCCCCGAGGAACTGGTCGCCAGACTTTCCGCCGCTGTAGGGGAAGTGCTCGAAAAGCCTGATGTTTTCGCGAATGTTCGCCGTTCCATTCGTCGCCGTTGTTCTGCGTGCATAACCTCTGGTGGTCACAATTTTGAACATTTATTGTGATTACATGTTAATAAATATGCTTTGGTAACATAATCCTAATTTGTGTCTTTTTACCTCGTATCACAGCACACAATGTGTGGACATGGTAAACTGAACTGTGCTCAGGAGTAGAAATTTCAAACCCCTCTCCCCAGAAACTTAACCACGTCTAACGATTCAGATTTTGGGCTGAAAATTTAAGTCTAAGCTTTAGAAAGCATTTAATGAGACACAAAAAATAACGGTATAAAATAGTTGTTCGTTACTCCAAAGTCTAAAGCGCCCTCTATCGGAATTTTTTGAAAATTTTCTTTAAAATTTATTTTCAAGAAAATACTGACATAAAGAATAATTTTAGCAAAACGCGGCAGTAGTTAGAGCCTAATCTACGACACAAAGATCGGGAATAACTGATTTTTGTTCTGGGGGGAGAAGGGTTTCAAATTTCAAATTTCAGTTTACGCTACTTAACTACTCGTTAGGACTCAGATTTTTAGATCAAAATTTAAGTTTAAGTCTAAGCTTTCGAAATCATTTAAAGAAATACAAAAAATAACGTTAAAAAATAGTTGTTTGTTACTCCAAAGTCTAAAGCGCCCCCTATCGGCATTTTTTGAAATTGAACTTTAAAATTTTATTTCAAGAAAATACTGGCATAAAGAAAATTTTTTGCAAAAACCGCAAACGAATCGACCAATTTTTCCACGTTTTATAATCATTTGAAATTTCGGACCCTAAACTTTAATGCCCCCTATCTCCTTGGGAATACGTCTGGGACCCTTAGTCTCCTATTTAATATTATTTGTCTTTAAGTGTACTATAACCCCTTAAAGTTCTGCCCATCTTTTATGAATCACCCTGTATATTTTTATGCTGTAATTTTAGTACTTGTTCCAATTTTCAACATTACATGGCGTTACATTGTCCCAAGTTGTAAGAATATTCAAACTAACTTTCAAAATTGCTCCGTTTTTACTTTTATTCTATTGGCTAATGAAACACGGAAAATGTTTTGTATTTTGCGATTTGGAATTTAATTTCGGCATTCTTATAGTTTAACACAGCGCAGCGATATCTATGGACGAAAATTTGAACTATTTTAATAATTAGTGTATAGAAAATTTACCTGATAAATATGCTGTTTGTTTTATCTTTATGTTATAGTTAATGTATTATTGATGAAACATCTGTCTTTGAACAACTTTAATTTAATCGGGTCTAGATTTCCTCAGATCTAGATGCAATTTTTAATCAAACATATTGTTATTTGCAACAAAAACATTTTAAGACATCAATAAAATAATATCACTAATAATGATTTGTTTCAAATATATGAATAAAACTGCAGAACGTCTTTATTAAACACATAATATACATCTTACTCATATTTTTTTTCATATCTGTATTTCCTCGATTCTGTGAAAATGCACTCGCATTTATGTCATATGTACCTGAATTTAAAGTAAAATGCTTAAAGCAAATTCAGAATATCGCTTGATTTGGAATCAAAATAAGTAACATTAAATTCATTAAAAAATGAGTTAAAAAATAACTGTTAATTGCATTTTTTTATGCGTAATAAAATCTGAAAAAGCAATTATTTTCCTTAAGGCTAAATATTTTTTTTTTTTAAATGTTAATACTGATGGAAAAAACAAAAGAAATGTTTAGAAACAAATTAAAAACTGATTGAAATGATAATTTGTTCTTTTCAATTAAAGGTTAAACACTAAATATAAGAGAAGAAATTTGTTGCCTTTCGAATTGTATTTTTTTGCACGTTTCTATGTGTTAATAAAAATCTTTTACATACAGAGACATTAACATGTACAAATAACGCTTTCTAAAAATTATGAAGGAGTTGTTTCTATAAAAATATCGTTTTACTTTTTTATCAAAATAAATTTTTTATAACAAAGATATTATTTTTAATTCACATTTTTGCATGTTTATCATTTTTAAAGTATCAACGGTGACTATTTATTTTTTTCAAAAGTGTTGTTTTTAAGATAAAAAGCAACAACAGAATTTTACAAAAACAAAATACAAATTACAATATATATAGAATTTAAAACGCAAAGCTTTGTACAATTAAATATAAAAAACGTGTACCAGAAAAATTTATAAGAATATTTTATTAGTATTATATATAATCACTAATTAGTCGCTCCTTTTTGTCCGCTGGTTAATCAAGCTGCCTAGCGCCCGATTAATTGATGCTAGAAATTTCAAATAAAATAAAGTAGACAAGCCCTGTCCAACCTTTCAATAAGTAGGGGTGCATCTCAACTAATGAATGGCAAAGTAAAAGGAGTACCATCAACACACGACTCAAAACATGCAATGATATTATTTCAATCTTAGTAATCTTAGTAGTTCAGCAGGGTTGCCAGTTTAGCCTCCTTTTCTATTCAGAAATTCTTAATCCTTACCAGAAATTTCAAATAAAATTTTTTGCTTTATTAAATGACAGACATTTAGAGATTACTTAAAGTTAAAAACGTTTCTCAAAATTTCCGGTATGAATTCTTCATATCCGGATAAAAAAGAAAGCCAAACTGGCCATCCTGGGCCTGGGACTGTAAATTTAGTGGTGACAATCAGCCAATTTTTAAAAGTAATGTAAAATGCATTTTTTCACATTCGATAGTTTGACATGGCAGCGAAGAATACAGACTTGCCAAGTCTCCGGCTTTTTGGATATCAGTAATTTAGTACAGAAAATGTTGTTTTATTTAATCAGAGCATTTTACAATTTAATAGAGCAACAATTTCTTCAAAAAATTACTGGTGTGCAAAAATCCGGAGATTTGGCAACTCTGTATATAGAGTATAAAAATTGCCAATCGGCATTTGTTAGCTAAGCGTTAATCCAATTGAAAAGGTAAAGTTCTTATTAAAGTACAGAAATCCTATTTCTTCACTTATTAAAGTAAAGAAATCCTATTTCTTCACTTATTAAAGTAAAGAAATCCTATTTCAAAATATATCTGTATTTATAATCTAAATGATAAATATGCAGTACATATCGTATATTTATGTTTCAAACTGAAGTAACTAATAACTAGAGATCAACTTTGCTGCACTTAAACATTTTAACATATTTGAAACGAAATTTATGAAGCAGATTTAAGAAAACTGGCAACTGTTTGCAAGAAATCTATTTTTAACGCAATCAGTGTTAAATATAAAGTTTCCATCAATATTCATTGCTTAGAAGCAAACAGGATTCTATTTATTGATAGTATATTTCTTAAAGTAATTAAAAGTATTTTTATTTACTATCCAGTTTTGATAAATGAATTTTCAAAAAATTGTAATATTAAAGATAGACTAAACATTTATTCCGTTTTAAAGCAAACATGTTTAATTTATTAATAATTTATTTTCTAAAGGTAGTTCTTGATATTATCCTCTGATGATTATTTTTAATGACTTAAACTCACGCTTAAATTTTAACTTTCAAATAATCTCTTTCTAATTTCTCTATATGTACCTATGATATATAATTGGATAAATGATATCCGATCTAAAAAGAAAGTTTACTTGTGAGGTGTTTTGATTGTAGAAATTTGTTATGATGCATCGTATTTATCGACTGATGTTCTAAGTATTCTCTTGAGAAAACAAAACTAAGAAAAGTTTTCTTATCTTTAACTAAATCCGTAATAGATAAAATAATTTCTCAGACATATAATCTCCTATGTAAATTGGGTTATTTTGATTAATATGTAACACTGATTTTTGTATATTCCGTGATTTTGTAAATTTTCAACAGTTAATCTTTGATGTTGATTTACTAATTTCCTGTTCTGTTTTTGTCTACGTAAAAGTCTGTTTGGTTCATCTTTAAACAGTTAATTACTCGAGACGAAATATTTAGCCTTTAAAAATTTTAAAGCACGAGCGTTTTAATAAATGAGCATATTTTAGAAAAATAAGTAACGATCTGCAATAAATGCAGTTAAAAATAATCAGTATTAAAAAAATTAAGCTTTCGCGAATTTCCATAGACTTAAGTAATTTAGTTTCAGTTTATTAAACATTAACTTTCTATAACACTAGAAATATTCCTTGTACTATTTATTATTAACGATTTAAAGTCGTTTTCAGTTTTTAACACTTTCCAACATAGTTGAAAAGTGTTTATGAATTCAGTTTGTCTGTCTGTCTGTCCGTGCTCTAACTCGCGTAAATATTCTCTGGTCGTCATGCAACTGATAGATGTTATTGAGGCTTACTGTGGCATGTTCGGAATTGAAAATGAAGTGTGTAGCACTTATAGTTTTTTTTACAGGGACACTCAAAAGAATTACGTTACATTGAGGTCTATGGGGAAAAATCATTTGCGGTTTATTTTAATGATGTTACACAATTTCAAATAAATTGCAATTGATATATATATAACTAAGGTACACTAGAAGAGACTAATTATAGAATGTAGTGTGCATAGCACGTATAGTTCCTTTACAGGGATAGTCAAAAGAATTCCGTTACATTACGGTCTATGAAGAAAAATCGTTTGCAGTTTATTTTAATAATGTTTCACTGTTTCAAACATATTGAAATTGATTTATATCACTAACGTGGATTTCAAGAGGCTTACTATAGAATATTGTGTATATAGCTTTCATCGTTCATTTGCATCGGACACACAAAAGAATTCGGTTAAAGTACTGCTTATTAATAATAATTGCTAGCAATGCTTTTTCAGTTGCTGAACGCGTTTGCTGAACGCGTTTCTGAACGAGATATCATCTTACACCTTGCGGTAAAGATTTGCAAAATTATTTTGGAAGTGTTGGAAAGTGTTACATAATCTATGCTTGACGTATGATTCTTTGCTCTTGTTCACTTCCAAATCGTTTGCTTGCAATGCTCTAAATCTATATGAGATTTAGAATTTAGATAACTGGTTTTGAACAGCAACAGAAAATTTATGATTGAGAGTTTTGACAGAAAGAATTTTGATTGACAAGTTATAAGCATGTCCCACATCTTATTGGCTGAAGTTATTTAATCAGTGGCCTCATGAGGAAAGAAATAAAAAAGACAAGTAAGCTAGATTAGATATGAAAAGGTATTTCTCCTATTCAAATAAATCAGTACAATGACAAATTAATCAGGGAATTCATTTGTATAATATGTCTTCTATACTTGGTGACAGTTATTTTATCTAACGTGTGATATTCGTTTCTGCAGCTTCAATGGTTAATTTTTACTGCAATTAAAGTTTGAAATTTGAATAATAATTCCTTTTGCCTCCTTCTGGTCCCTTGAAGGGTGGTTCATTTCTGAACCACTTGATTGTAATCTCTAAATGCCACATTAACACACAAATCTGGAATAGAAATTTTAACTATGATGTCATACACTCACGCACCGTTTTTGTTTTTTTTAATCGGTTATAAAAAAGAAAAAAGTCGCCAAATTTTGGGGATTGTTTCCGTTAATGTTAACTCAGCTATTGTATTAAGTTATTGGTTAGTCGCGGGCTTAGAAATCGCGCCAATCCAAAAGTCCCCAAACATCGGTGCGTGAGCGTCACACATCTGTTCCGAAATTTTAATTATATTAGGCACATGTAAAAATAGCTTTTCCTTTTTTTCAAATAAATTTCTTTGTAAATACTGGTGTCATTCAATCATTTCAGCATTTTTCTTTGCTAAGTAATTATTTCCGTTTGATCTTAAAATACAGTCCCTGGCCAAATTATTAGACGCAGTTGTTTTTATTATAATTTGTTAAATATCTGGAAAGATACATCAGGAATTATCCTGAAACTTCATGAGTGTAAACAACATGATAGACGTTATATATTTCCGTGAAGATTTTTTCCCGAAACTCCATAAGGGGCCGTCAACTAATTGAAGAAAAACGAATATATTTTGGATAACCCTGTAAAAACTAATATTGCAAAAGCATTCAAACTGTAGATTATGATTAAATGGATTATTGTAATAATTTGGGTTCATTTTAATGAAGATAGCATGTATACTCGAAGAGAAATTCAGGTTTTTATAAAAACAGTCCCAAATTTTATCAAGTTTTTTGCTTATAATTTGCAGAGTTTTTAATATAAAAACAAGTTATTTTCAGAAAATATGACAAACAAAATAGCACACAACATCCTGCAATCAGAATTAAAAAATAATAAAAATTGTATGAAAAATGAGCAGGTTCACTAAATATTGTTTCACTGCGTATGCGCGAATTCAATCAAAATATACTGTGCATAATATATTAGATAAATATATAGGCCAACTTTTATGAAAGTCTCACAAACATAGCTTGAAAATTCTGATAGTAATCGTCGATAGAATAAGCTCAAATTTCGCTGTTCCCAAAAGGAAGCAAAAAGATGAGGGGTTGTATCCAAATATACTAGCTTATGAAAGTTGACATAATAAGAATGAAGTGTCTCTCATTCTATATTTGATACAACCCCTCATCTTTTTGCTTCCTTTTGGGAACAGCGAATTTCGAGCTCATTCTATCGACGATTACTACCAGAATTTTCAAGCTATGTTTTTGAGACTTTCATAAAAGTTGGTCTATACATTTAGCTAATATATTATGCACAGCATATTTTGATTGAATTCGCGAATGTGCAGTGAAACAATATTTAGTGAACCTGCTTATTTTTCATACAATTTTTATTATTTTTTAATTCTGATTGCAGGATGTTGTGTACAATTTTGTTTGTCATATTTTGTGAAAATAACTTGTTTTTATATTAAAAACTCTGCAAATCAGAAGCAAAAAACTTGATAAAATTTGGGACTGTTTTTATAAAAACCTGAATTTCTCTTCGAGTATACATGCTATCTTCATAAAAATCAACCCAAATTATTACAATAATTCACTTAATAATAATCTACAGTTTGAATGCTTTTGCAATATTAGTTTTTACAGGGTTATCCAAAATATATTCGTTTTTCTTCAATTCGTTGACGGCCCCTTATGGGGTTTCGGGAAAAAATCTTCACGGAAATATATGACGTCTATCATGTTGTTTACACTCCTGAAGTTTCAGGATAATTCCTGATGTATCGTTCCAGATATTTAACAAATTATAATAAAAACAACTGCGTCTAATAATTTGGCCAGGGACTGTAACTAATGACATGGGACTTAATGCTTGTATTTTGAAATTTAGCATGTTATTTTCGAAAATATATAATGTTATTTACAGATAAATATTAATTTGCAATTAAAATATGCCTAAACAATCAGCATTAATGATATAGTTTTCATCAATAACATTGCTTTTAAGGAAACACTCTTTAATTATTTACTTTCAAAAGAGTTTAAATGTACTTTCTTTCAGATTTTTAATGAATTACTTTTTAATGTATTTGAATGTATTTTAAAAATCTATGCATGTAGTGTATGTTTAGATGTTTGTAATATAAACTCGTTTTCTGATTCGAGCTCCCAGATTACCTCTTTCTAATCCCTTTATACGTAGTAACTACGACTGAATATTTGGATAACTGACATCCTATCTCAACTTAATATTTACCCGGGAGACATTTGTTTTCCAGAAATTCGCTATGAAGCCTCATATTTATCGACTGATCTAGTTTAATCAGATTTCTCTTGACAAAGCGAAGATAAGAAAAGTTTGGTCTAAGAAAAGTTTCCCTGTCTTTAATTGAATCAGTAATAGAAGAAAATGTGACGGGAAATTTCTTAGTTATATAATCTCATATGTACAATAGGTTATTTTGTCTAATGTGTAACACTGATTTTCGTATATTCCGTGATTTTTGTATATTTTCATCATTTAATTTTTGATGTTTATTTACTAATTTTCTTTTCTGTTTTTGTCTATATAAAAATCTTTTTTAATCATATTTGGTTCGTATTTAAATAGTTAATGACTCGAGACGAAATGTATAGCCTTTAAAAATTTTGAAGTACGTGAATTTTTATAAAGAAGCACATTTTAGCAAAATAAGTAACAATTTGCAATAAATGCATTTAAAAATAATCAGCATTAAATCAATTTAATCAGCTTTTGAGAATTTACATAGCTTTAAGTAAACTAATTCCAGTTTGTTAAATATTAGCTTTCTAAAGCACTAGAAATATTTCTTGTACTTCTTATCTTATTATTAACGATTTAAAGTCGTGTTCAGTTTTTAACTTCCGAATTATTTGCTTATTCCAAATTGTATGCTCTAAATCTATCTGAGACTTACCATTTTGATAACTGATTTTCAACAACAACAGGAAACTTACGCTTGAGAATTTTGACAGAAGAAATTTTGATTTACAGCTGTAAACATGTCCCACATCTTATTGGCTGAAATTATTTAATCGGTGGCCTCATGAGGAAAGAAATCAAAATGCCAAGTAAACTAGATTAGATATGAAAAGAAATGTCTCCTCTTAAAATAAATCAGCGCAATGAAGAATTAATCAGGGAATTCATAAGTACAATATTTCTTATATACTTTGTGACAGTTATTTTGTTTAACGCGTGATATTCGTTTCTGCAGCTTCAATAATTAATATTTACTCCAATTAAAGTTTGATATTTGAATAATAAATTTTTTTCCTGATTCTGTCAAATACTTGAAGGGCAGTGGTTCGTTTTTGAACTAATTAATTTAAAAACCTAAATGCCACATTAAGACCACAATTTTTGAATGAAATTTTAATTTTATTAAGAACATGGAGCAAAAAAGGTATTTACTTATTTCAAAAATAAATTTGTTGGGGAATTCTGTTATCATTCAATCATGTTAGCATTTTACTTTGCTCCTAAAAGTGTTAACAAATAATTCTTTGCGTTTCATCTTAAAATAACTAGTCACATGAGACTTAATGTCTGCCTTCTGAAATTTAACATGTTGTTCTCGGAAATATATAATTTTATTTGCAAAGAAATATTAATTTGTGATTAAAAGATGTTAAAATATTCAGTATTAATGATAAAGTTTTCATCAATCACATTCCTTTTAAGGAAACAAGGTAGAGATCTTTAATTCTTTCAAGAGAGTTTAAATATTTATACTGCCTTTCACAATTTTAATGAATTACTTCTATATAAGTATTTGACATAATTTAAAATTACGTTTATTTCTAGCGATTTAAACTCGTGTTCAAGTTCTAACTTCAAGCTAACATGTTTCCATCTCCTTTGTATGCAGTATCTACGGTTGAATATTTGGATAACTGACATCCTGTCTTAAAAGAAAATTTACCCGTGAGAGTTTCGATAGCAGACATTTTGATTTCAAGAAGTTCCTTATGATGCCTCATATTTATCGACTGTTCTTCTTTAATCATATTCCCTTGAGAAAACGAAGCGAATAAAAGTTTGATATAAGAAAAGTTTCCATGTCTTTAAGTGAATGAGTAATACAGGAAAATGATAGGAGATTTCTTAGATGTATAATCTCATGTGTAAGTTAGGTTATTTTGTCTAATGTGTAATACTGATTTTTGTATATTCCGTAAATAAGATTTTCTATAACTAAGCTTTGAGCTTTATTTATTAACTTCCTTTTCTTTTTCTATCCGTATATCAGTGATTCAAAATAGAGGTTAGGAAGTTTATCTTACAAGCGGCTTAAGATAAAAACATTCTTCCAAATACAAAGCTGCACAAAACATGTACAGCCTTAAGGTATGGCGTTTATTTTGTTAGGGTCTATTTCACTTTACATAAATATTCTTCTAATTGCACTTAAATTTTCACTGCAATCGTATTAAACGTTTATGCTCCTCCCATTCATTAGTCCTAATTTATTACATTTAAAACATACAGTTTTGTCTTATAATTATCCCCTTGCTTTTCTTTCTTCATGATTTAAACATTAAAACATTCATCTAATTATACCAGTATGGTCATTAAATATGTATAAAAATTATAAAATTGAAAACAATATTATGCAGGTAGGACGTGGAATGTCAAAAAAAATTATTAAAACTTATTTTTTTACAAAAATTACAGAAAAAAAAATCACAAAATAATAAAAATTATAAATCACAAAAATTATAAAATCAAAATGCTATTAAGGAGATGAGACGGGACTGCTAAAAAGTATACAAAATTTATTTTAAAAAATGGGTTTCATGCATTTAACAATATTAATTACGTAACAAAATCAAATTACGAAACATAAATAATTAACATAACACAAACATAACATAACATATTCTTCACTTTACTTACACACTGTCTCCTCATATATGGCTAATTATTGTATTACTATCTTCCCATTTCATCTTTATAAATATTTAAATTTTATTTACAATCTTTAGTTTTTATCGTATTCTAAATTTTATTTACATTCATTACTACTTTAAAAAAATTACTTATTTTAATTCCATCTTCTCCTCCTTCCTAATAGAGGACAGCAGCAGTTTTATTATTTACCTAGTCTGTAATTTCAGCTTTTCCTTTTATTTTTTCAGATAGATGGCAGCACTAAACAATTTTGTTTTCCTTTCATCATTTCTATTAATGCAATGATTTTGTGTTTTTAGCAGCCATTTTCCTATAGTACCTATGGGACCTATGGTGAATCCTATTGTACGTAAATCTATATAGTAAAAGCGCAAGTCATGTGACTGAAGAAAACAAATATGGGCTAACCACATCTTTTTCCACATCATTTGTCACGTTTAACGTTCAATTTCCAACTTGTTTTTTTCTGAATGTTTGCGTCATAAATTTTTTTAACGATTAAAGCTTTAGCGATTTGAATTTCCCTACAACAAGTTGGAAATTGTACGTTAAACGTGACAAATGAGGTGCGTTCGTTGCGTGCTATAACTAGTTTTACAATGTAAAAAAAAATATCGTTATTATTTCAGTGAAATAAATTATAACGTCTGCTTTGAGCGAAATAAGCATGCCCTTTTTCTCTTTTTACGTATGCCATGTTTACAGATGCAAATTTTTTTTTCGACACTAGACAGCGCTGTAAAATTTACCATGGAGATCTTGCTTTGCGAATGATTACCTCCGTGCTTTAATATTTCTATGACTCACGATGAATGCATCTTTTGTTTATTTACTTTAATGGATTGAGATATTCGACTGTTAACCTAATTTTCACTGAATTTACCTATACATTTTTGTAGGCAACTCATCTCTCAAGCAAACAAATTTTTTGAACGATCTTTCTAAAAATGTAACTTTTATGCAATTTTATTCGAAAAAATAATTTTGAATATAAATGGTCACTTGGCATATGGAAAAAGATGGGGTTAGACCGTATTTGTTTTCCTCAGTCACATGACTTGCGCTTTTACTATATAGATTATGTATGATAGATTTAATACAATAAAGAAAACTTTTATTAACGTCTTTTCAAGTTTTCATTCGATTTTCATAAAATTTGAAATGGCTCGAAAAAATTCTGCAACGATTATATATTAAATTTCAAACAAATCTGCTGTGTAGTTTTTGAGCTGTTGTATGCGGACGGACGGACCAGACGATGACTATAGGATAGGTGCTACGTATTTATATAATTACGAACGCACCTAAAAACGTATAAAGTGGGACAAAAATCGCCGGGTAGCGATTTTGTCACCAAACAGATAGCTCTACGTCACTTGATGAAAATCGTTAAAAATGAAATATTTTAAAGATGTTTATTTATTTATTTATTTTGTTTTTTGTTGAATTTCTAAAAAAGCAATGAACCAATTTTGATGAAATTTAGATGGGACCAATTCGCGAGTATATTCTTTCAATTAAACAAAAATCATATGAATCGGTCGCATACTTTCGGAGTAATCAGTGAACATACATAAAAAAAGTACATACGCGTTGATTAGGGAACTTCCTCTTTTTATTTGAAGTCAGTTAAAAATGAGCATACAATTGTAAAAGATGTGGCCATTTACTTTTGATACCAGAATAAATTCCATTTTTAAATTGATACCAGATTAATTTTTTTTTTTTAAATCTCAAAAGTTTCTCATGACTATTATGACATTATTTGCTACTTTTGCTTACCCATCATACGTAGTATAAGGAGAGTCTTGTAATCGTTTTGAAAATCGAAAAAAAAAAAAAAAAACTGACGGAAATACACGTTTCAGACACTGGAGATTTCGAAAAACATATTTTTAGAAAAAAAAAAAAATTGCCGTCCGTCTGTCTGTGTGTGTGTCCGTAAATGCTTTATCTTTCGAACAAATTGAGATAGAGACTTGAAATTTGGTATATACTTAGTATGTAATAATGGAAAGACACTTAATGAATTTCAGTAACCTCGATTATCCGGAACTATTTTTTTCGGACTCTTGAAATATTCGTTCTGATATAAGGTATATAAAATTTTTCAAAATTGTTTATTTTAAGGTGTGAAAATAAAAGACAATAAAAAACCACAAATTTTGCTTAAAGAATGAAGTTGATCGAATGATGAGTTACCGATATATTTGGAATCCTATTTTTCACACTCTTCGATTTTTCGTGACCCTGTATTGCATTCAAATTGCATTTTAAAGACATATTTTGATTGCAAATGAGACGCTTAATCTGATGAAGTAAACTGTTAGTTAATATGATTAACAACTTTGGAGTTATGAAGATGTTTTTTTTTACGCAATTCAGTAATAGAGCATTTAAAGCGAGGCTAACAAAAAAGACAGGCTACCGCGGTGCATTCTACTTATCTTTTTTTACAGACCGCTAGAGTGACGTGGTGTTCTTTTCGTACACCTGCATTGGTGCATTCGAGCATCACGTGACTCCCACGGTCTGTAAAAAAAGATACGCGTAAAGCACCGCGGTAGCCTTTCTTTTTCGTTAGCCTCGATTTAAAGTTTATGACGCCATCAAGCCAAGATTTTATTCGAATTGCAATGCATTTTATAAATAGTTTACACATGTTTTATTTTAATATTTTATACTATGCATAACTATGATGGGTAAGTATTAAGGTCAACCCCAACGACTAGTTTCATATAAATTAGCAATATTAAGTATCATATTTACTTTTTTATCATATTTCTTTTTTTCTTTTTTTTTTCGAAAAAATACATAATATATATAGATAAAGTTGTGAAAGATTTATTACAACACCAAAAATCATTGAAAATTCTTTCGATATTTTCAAATTATTCGATAAATCTGGATTTTCTAAGTGTCTAATCAATTTTCTGAGCCACTGTTTATTATAATATTATATATTTTCAGTATGTAGAATCCAAAAAATGGTGATTTTTTTTCACTTCCGAAATATCCATAATTAATGAATTTCAGATGCAATTCATTTTTCAATAGTTTAAGGTTAACACTGGATGGAATATTGGAAAAGGTATTTAAAAGAGGAAAAAAAAAAGAATAAGAAATCATGTCTTAAGATTTTTTTAGAATGCAAAGAATGCTTGTGATGGTGAAAAATGAGTTTTTCTTCCAATAATTACGCGGGGTCAATATAAAAAACTACTTTTTTTTATTACTCGATATTCAAGTTGAATATTAATGACAATGTTTTAAGTACTTAAGAACAATCGTAATTGGTTTGAGAAAGTGAAAGTTATTTGTTTGATAATGTTTTCTAAATCTGAACTTTAGAATAAGATGAGATAACGGAGATATATGTATGTTGTGAAACACTGAACTTTTTTAGGCAAAATTTTGAAAAGGGCAGTTTGCTTTTAAAATTTTAAATATGTGCACTTGTAAAAATTTCGTCTTGGGTCGAACCAACTTTCAAAGATGTTTATTTATTTATAGGTCACTAGTAGTTTAAGTATATGTCACAAAAAATTCGTTTTCCAATAGTTTGATGTTAAAATATTGGAAAAATTATTTAAAAGATTAGAAAAAAGTCTTAATAATGTATTAATTTTATTATAATAACTCAAAAATGTTTAGGAAACGGAAACACGTGATTTTCTCCCTTGCTTGTAACTTAAAAGTGATATAATGTTTCTTCTTATGTATTTTATGTGTTATTGAAGCTAAATATAAATTGCAATGTTTTGAATAATTTAGAAGAACTGTTACTGATTTGTGAAAGTGAAAGATATTTGTTTTATTAACCCTTTCAAGCGCGATGGTAGATTATATATAAACCCTTAATTTTAATTTCCAACTGCAAATTCGGCACAGAGAATGTTTTAATAAGTTTTAGGTTTCATAGAAGAAAATAATTTATTTACTAGCTATTTAACCCATTCTACGCACGATAATTCATGAATTTAATTCTAAAACCAAAATTAAAAATAAAAATGACAACAAACAACTTCAAAATATCTAAATAACAAATAAGAATTACCCTGTTAAAGCGTTGAGTTGTTCAATAACTATTCGAGTTAGAAAAACATTTTTCTACTACTCTGCATTTTTTTAAATGAGATTTAATTTATCATGTTGCTATGGCAGCAGACGATAAAACGATATCTTTGGAATAAAGCAATAATAAAAAAAGTTTTGTTGATATTTGTGATAAAATTTTTTTCTTTATTTTTTAAAAAAATGTAATAATTAAGCGCAATTAAATAATCTGTAATTATTTGCATGCGAGATAAAAGAATTATCGCAATACCCGCTACAGCTTCTTATAGTATTGCAGCGTGGCGTACATAATAAGCATATCCCATTGCATTCATGAGGTATTTGGAAAATAATTCACATTAAAATTTATATTAGAAATGTCGCTATTAAAAACTTGTTTTAGGAATAAATATTTGTGTTTTAATATTTTTAACTCTTTTTTACAAATTTATAGTTTGTTAATCAAACTGAGGATAGTATAATGAACGCTTTGTAATGAAGCATTCTTAATAAACTGCAGAAAATTTAATTAATATCTACAATTAAATTTGAAGCTCTTTATAATCTACAATTAAAATTAAAGTCCTTTATAATCTGCAATTCAATGTAAATCGCTTAGATGTTCAGTACATGGAATTTAAGTTAATGAAAGTTTAATTATTTTATGTGTACAAATTTTTAAATCTTCATCGGATAAAATCACATGGTATCAGTGACAACAATCAATACTAAAATTTAAAACTGGAAATATCAATCTTTATTCAAGATTTTATGAGTAAATGTTAATTAAGATCTGTTTTATAGTGAATTTATTTTTAATATTTTATTTTACATGTTACTAAAAATAATTTTTTCTTCATTGAAACCTCATAAGACATCCACAAAAAAAAAAAAAAAAAAAACGAAAAATCATACGTCAAGCATAGATTATGTAACACTTTCCAACGCTCGCTTCGAAAATAATTTTACAAATCATTACCGTTTAATAAGCTGAAAGATAACATCTAAGTAAACAATTTGGAAAATGCATAACATATTTAAAAACGTAATTTCAGGAATTTCCAACATATACAATATTCGGAAAAAATCCGAATACTTTTATTCAGCCCTGTATATGATCTATAGATTTGTATATATACTACATAGGATGCTAAATTTTAGTTTAGGTGGGAAACGCGTAGCACAGTTCAAAATTCTCCTTCTGGAGTTTCTGTCAATAAACGGAAGTGTGTTCGCGAACTTTTGTACTGCCCTATATATGATCTACAGAATTTATACACACCAAGTAATAGACAAAAAGTGAGTTGAATTTAAAATCGCGTTCAGCAACTTAAAACGCACTTCCAGGAATTATTGTTAACAGACAGTAGAGAATTCTTTTGTGTGTCCCTGTAAATGAACGATGACTGCTATACACACAATATTCTGTAGTAAGCCTCTTGTAATGCACCTTAGTGATATACAGGGTGTTTATAAAGTCCCGGACCCAGTTTGATGTTTAATAACTCATAAAATAATAAAGATAGATTACAATTAATAACATAAATGGTTAGATAGACTCAAAAAGTTTCATGACCCTTGTCAATGAACTTCCACGTGTGCCCCCTTCGTCGCACGGAGAATATCAAGTCGATAGTCAATTTCACGCCAGGTAGCTGCAAGCATGTCGGCATCCACAGAGGCTATTGCGGTTGTAATTCTGGCTTTTAAGTCATCAATGTTCGACACTCTCCTTCTGTAAACATTGTCCTTTACAAATCCCCAAAGGAAAAAGTCCAGCGGCGTTATATCAGGTGATCTGGGTGGCCAAGGAATTGGACTTCCTCGCCCAATCCATCTTCCTGGAAAATGGTCATTCAAAGAAGTAAGAACGATGGTACCCCAATGAGGTGGTGCACCATCTTGTTAGACATGTTGGAAAACTTCGTATTTCCACAACTAGAAGAGCTTCATCCACATGTCTTTTTGCAACAAGATGGTTTTTAACAATAAATCTTCAATTATAATAAAAGTTTCAGTTCAATCAATAATTCAAATATACAATTCAATTCAATTATAATATTAAAATACAAAGTTACTGCAAAAAATTTTCAAATATAAATGCACAGAAATATAAGAAAAATAAATATTTACATTATAATAAAGGATCATTTATGGGCAAAATACTAACATTAGAAATTGCTCGTTTGAATATACCATTTGGAGTTTTTACAAGTACAACCCTAATTTTACCATCGCTCCCATAAATAATGTCTTGAATGCGGCCTACTGACTAGGTACACATGGACAAATTGCTATCCTTTAATAAGACCATAGTTCCAATTTTTATATTTTCCTTTTCAAATAACCATTTTGTTCGCTGTTGTAGATTATTTAAATAATCTCTACTCCATTTTTTCCAAATTAATTGATTAATTTTTGTAATTTGCTGCCAACGACTAAGTTTATTATTGGCAAGGTCAGTCAAGTTTGGTTCACAGATGCTATTTATAGGGCGGCCTATTAAAAAATGTCCTGGGGTTAACGTTTCGAAATCGTTTGGATCCGAAGATAAAGATATTAGAGGCCTACTGTTTAAAATGCCTTCGATTTGATTAACGACAGTTAAAAATTCCTCAAAAGTTAGTTTTAAATCTCCAATAGTTCTTTTTAAATGGTGCTTAAAGGATTTTACTCCTGCATCCCCCAACCGCATTTCGAAAGCAGATGCGAGTCATTTAAACAATTTATGCAAAGTTTATTCTTTTTTACTTCATCAAATCTTTGAATTGGAGTCATTTTTAGAAAAACAGGGCACTGGTGAATTGCATGTAATTTTTTACAAACAAGGCATGAATTAGATTTCAGAATAAAAGTTTTTTGTTTGTTCTGGGTTTTAAATTTTTGCGAATTTATTTGTGTTTCTTGTAGGTTTTCTAATATTTGAACACGATTTTGCAAGAATTCGATAAAATTGTCCCATCGAGGTAAATTTGTCGTCGTTAATGTCATTTCGAATTCCTTACATGTTGTTTGTCAAAATAATATTAATCAATAAATTTTCACTAAAATTGTTCATTTCGACATTTAACACCTTTAAAGCTCTTACATGCTTTAAAATACAATCAAGCAGCATTCTTAATTTTTCAGCTGAATCAGTACAAATATTATCTAACATTAATAAAGATTTAATATGACTGTTAACTATTAATCTTTTATTGTCAAATCTTTTTTTAAGTGCTTCAAATAATGACTCATATGTGTCATCAGTACTTTGGATTTGTTTCGCTGTCCCCACAAGAGAGAATTGCAAATAAAAAAGTTTCTGATCACTAGTTAACAATTCGTTCGAATCAATTATACTATTAAATTGAGTCTTAAAGTTATTCCAATTTTCATACGAACCATCGAATTTCGGCAATGGAATTTCGGGCAATTTAACATTTAAATTTTTTGAATTATTAACACCATTATTTTCATTTATTATATCAACATTTTTAGTTTTAGAATTCTCAATAAGTCTTTTAAATCTTACCTTGAGATTTTAGAGATCTTGTTCGATTTCTTCAAATTCAGCTTCACACTTATCGATTTCTTCGTCTTTCAAAATTTTATAATACTCCATCTTTAAATCATCTAATTTATCTTCTAATTTGTTCAAATTTTCGATTTTATTCAAGATATCCACTGAGTCTATTTCTTGTACCTCATCGGCTATAAAGTTTGATAATTTTGTCAATTGGGCCTTTATATTGCCCCTTCTTCGATTCAACACTTTTACGTCCATTGTTATTGTTCCGATTTTTTTTTTCTTTTTAAACAAAAACGAAATACAATCCTACGATCGCTGATTATTCTCCGCGAACGGTAACATCTTGTCGACTACGAAATTCAAGTGGACTGTAAATTATACTACTATCGATAAAATTTCAACTCTATTTACTAACGAACCATTTTTTATTTACTTCGGAGCTCCCCATGGAGACTCCCGAACAAGCGAAGAACAAAACGACTTCTGATTACATTTATCGCCAAGCGATGTTAGAAGCCAAGAGTGGCGCCAACAAATGCTACTCTCACCATATTCTATAGTAAGCCTCTTGTCGTGATATATATCAGTGATATATATCAATTTATATATATTTGAAATAGTGTAATATCATTAACACATACCGTAAACGATTTTTCCCCCTAGACCGCAATGTAACGGAATTCTTTTGAGTGCCCCTGTAAATGAACTATAAACGCTACATACTTCATTTCCAATACCAAACAGGCCATAGTAAATCGCATTAACATATATCAATTGTTTAGGAATCCGAATATATTTATGCGATATAGAGCATGGACAGACATACAGACGGAAGACAGACAGGCATACGAACTCATAACGCTTTTCTATTATTCTGGATGATATTAAAAACGAAAAATCTCATCGTGCAAAGTTGATTTAAACGTACAACGTACAGTAAGAGACAAAATCGTACCAATTACAGAAAAAATTACAACTAGCAACCCTAGCGACACGTTCAGGCGCAATATTTGAACGCGTATACTGTAAAAAATTTGCAGCAAAGTATCCGGCCATTCGACTGTTTTTATAGAAAATGGTTACATAACCGTAAATTAACAGTATTTTGAACATAATTTAGGCAATATTATGGTCAGAATAGCGTTAAATTACGGTTATGTAACCGTTTTCTATAAAAACGGTCGAATGACCGGATACTTTGCTGCAAATGTTTTACAGTGTAGTATTCTGTAAAGTGTTCGTAAAGTACGCGAGAATCACTTCAGAATTTCTTTATTCAAAGAAAGAATTTGCAACGATTCGAATGTGGCAAATTATTTCGATATCGCGAAAACTTAATACATGTAACGTAATATTTGATATGGCACGGAGGGCAACCCGTGGTCCGCGGAACAAGGCCTTCCTTTTAACTAGGAAGGCCGCTAGTTAAAATATTCAAAAATTCATTTCTCATTTTCTTCATTTTCGTATTCGTCTGAATGTATACATTAATGATTTTTTAAAACTTAATTTTTTTTTGTTATTCACAGATTTAGGTCGTTTTTGTGTTTTATATTTCGATATCGTTGTACATTTCAAATTCGTATTTATTCAAAATAAATAAATCACACGTAAATGTTTTCAAAATGATAGATTCAAATGCACTATTCATCCATTTTTAATGAATTTTGTCAATAATCCAATTTTGACAAAAGCGAATGTATAATGTTTATGTAAATGAATATTTAATGAATTTATAAAATTCCTAAAGCTATTCACTACACTGAAGGATTGAAGAATCTGAATAAGGTATATGGTAAACAAATACACCTTTTACTTGAGGCTTAAATACGGTTCACATAATGTTTTTAACTTAAGTAGTATGCTTAAATGATAACAACTATGTTACAAGTCTGAAATTCCGAAATGCTTTATAACATAAAGTTCTCCACATAGCAAATTACTAACAGAGTTACTTACTGAATTCAATGACAGAAAAATACGGTTACATAAAAGCACCACGATTTTGGAGGAGACATTTGTATAGCTATTGTTCGATTGTTGATTAGGCTTATGGAAAATTCCCGTTTAGTCGCTATTGCTTTTAATTGTTGAAGTATGTGCTATTATATTTATTGTATGCATTTAATGTAGTTATATTTAAATATGTATGTTTGTTAGTATTAAGATGGATGTAAATGTGCAAGATGTATCCATATAAGCATATCCTTCTATATATATATAAAAAGTAATGGTTTGGAAATGGACCAATGAAAATCTGCGTAGATATTCCGGGTTATTCTCATCGCTTTTTCACTAGGGCCTTTTTTGAGGAGCGATTACTTTCTTCTAGCCATCCTACGGATTCGAAAATCATACCACCAGACGCGAAATATAACAAGCTTTCAAAAATTCAAAAAATTATCACGGTCGGACAATAAAAACTCAAAACATTCTTAAAAATCGAGTAAAAAATCTTTTATTGAAAAAGTCATTTTTTTATATTGTTGCCAATATCTAAATAAGCGCAAAGGATTATGTTTTATCTCAAATAAAAAATGTATTTGAGCGAGACTATTAAAAATAATAATGAAAGTTTAAAATAATAATTAAATGATCACGTGTTGAAAGCAGGAAATAAAGAAAATTACGTCATAAAAATTGTGTTTACACATGAATATTAAAAATAAAAAAGATTAATTAAATGAAAAAGTATTATAACCAGTTAAATGAAAGAGCATTATAACCTGATTGCAGACGATAGTCGCCGTTCGTGATATCATCATCATCATCTTTTTAAAACAGGATACATTACCAGGTTTTAAGAGGTTGTAAAATCAGAACCGGGGTTGGTGAGCGTAGCGAGCAGGGGGCATAGCCCCCTAGTCATTAACAAAAGAATGCAGGCAAATATGGATACATTGTTTTAAGTATAGAATATTTGGCATCTAGGTATATAAGAATGGTATACAGAAGGTCGTTCACACTTTATGGAAACGATTTTCACAATTAATTTTTTATAACATAGTATATGCCATATTCTTTGCGACATTTTTATTCTACTGTATAGCCCTGACTCTTGATTATAACTCTGGATTGAAATTTTCATCATAGTCGAGTTTTCTCTTAGTACAATCATATCAATTTTCTCCCACATCTCTTGGAAAACTTTCCGAAGTCTTCCAATGTGTTGTGGAGAGCGATTTCTAACTCTCACTTTAATAAACAGATAGGTGGCGATAAATCAAGATTTATCGCAACACTGGATGAAACATGGCTTTATTTAAGTGAGTGTATCAAAAGAAGAGCAATTTTTTATCAAATAATAATAAAAAAAGGAATGGGTTTGTGAATGTACAGAAATAATTTCAAAAGAATTAATGATTGCTGCTGGATTTTGTTATAAAATTAAATTAAAGGTAAAAAATGCAGTAAAGTGATTTCACATTATTATCAGTAACATATTTTAGAGCCCATTTTTGAAAAAAATTCCAGCTTTATATGTAAAGACATTAATTGAGCTTCATATTAAAAGAATCTCTCAGCCGCTCTTCCATAACCCAACTGACGCATATTTAGCAAAGAAAGAATCCCAAACGGAAATAAATTGTGCCACAATTGAATCATATAAAATCACCTGACGCACCCCTACTTTTTCCCCTTATCAATGGTCTTTTTCTGAATTTGGATTGTTTAAATTAATTCACAAACATTGAAAAGACTGTAAAGTTTTACAAGGGGTATCGAGAAAAATTTACATGACTGTAACAGGGAAATTCTATTATGATAGAAATTTCGAGCCGGAGCTAAAGCCAAAAATCAAGGCTATGAAAATAAGTCAAATTGTTGCAAAGAATATGTCATTTATGCGTAGAAATTAACTTTGAAAATCGTTTCCATAAAGTGAAAACTACCTTCTGTATTTAGTATGTGGAATTATAAAAAATATTCGAAAGTATTCAAAAAGGAATTTAAAAATATCTTGGTACTCTTTTAAATATGATTTAAAAATGTGAATGAATTATTTCATATTAATCACTTTTTTTTATCTTTCTTGCTATTATTTTTATACGTGCATAATGTTTTATGTAATTCATGTAACAAAAATGTGACATATTTTTTTAAGTATTTGAACTTTCTTAATTTATTTTTTTTTAAATATGAAAAACTCAAATGACAGACAGAAAATCATTTCAAATACATTTTAGATGATTTTTTACACTTATTTGATCGAAACATACATACGTTTAATACCAATTTGAAACATACATATTTTACAAAAGTGAGTATAATAATAATATGCTTATTTCCTTATATCATATGATTCTCCAATTCATTTGATACAGATCAATAAAATACATTCTTTTTGAAGTGATTATTTTAAAAGTCACACGCAAAATATATCGCCTCCTTGTGAACCGAAGTATTTTCATTTTTCAAGGCAATAGGAGAAAATAATTCTTTCATAAATATCAAAGTTACGTTATGAAATAATTTAAATTCATGGATCCGTTACTTTTTACTTTAAAGTCCGGCTCTTTATCGAACTAATTTGAATAATTTCTCACAGGCTTTTTTGTATTTTTAAGATTTTGTCGTAATACATGCAGAATTATTCATCAAGGCTCTCATATTCATGGGACATAGAACGCATCAGTTTTCGGATTACAAATACGAACTTTAAATTATTTTTGTAATGTTAAATTTTTATTTTAAATTGTCAATTAGTTGTTTATTTTCTTTTTCTCATTTTTAACCGACTTTCTGCGAAAGACATTATACAAATCATTTGTTTGATTGTTTCTTTTTCTTTTCAATGTATATCCAAGCTTAAACCGATGGTCCGATTTTTTTAGGTGCGTTCGTAATTATATAAATACGTAGCACCTATTGTCGTCGTCTGGTCCGTCCGTCTGTCTGTCCACCCGTCCGCATGTAACACCCGCAAAAACTACCCAACCGAATGGTTTGAATTTTCATATATATTATCTTTGCAAAATTTTGTCGAATCATTTCAAATTTTATGAAAATGGAATCAAAACTTTAGGAGATATTAATAAAAATATTTATTAAGAAATTTGAGTCTTAAAAAAAAATGGTTCTTTCTTTTTATAGGAGCTTCCGAGGTTTAATCATCAAGCGACCGAGATACTTATTTTATGACAGAAATTAATCTGCAGAAGGTATAATTCATATCACAGAATTAAAAATCATCAAGATCTGAATATTTATATAACTAGCTATAGTACAAACGCTCCTCATTTGTCACGTTTGACGTACAATTTCCAACTTGTTTATTTCGTTGGAGAGATTTCGGTATGCAATATGTGGTGCCGTTGCATTATTATTAGAATCTGAAAATGATATTGTTGTGTGTCTGTCTGTTTTCAAGATATTTTTTCACTGTATAACTATTAATATTCATAACAAGAAAGTTTAATAGACTGGTTAGGTAGATAAGTCTACTTTACGTTCTTCAAATAGTCGTCACATCGTGTATAGTTTTTATACAAAGACACATAAAATGTTTTATTATATATCCTCTACTGCGCATCGAAATAAGCAATATTGACAACAATGAGATCCAAAATGGATGCGAATTATAGTCAGTTTTGCCAAATCTGGTGGATTTGTTATTCAGAAAATTCAAATTCATACCAGGAATTTTGAAAAGTATTTATTTTATTTTATTGACAATGGGACAATGGAACAATGGAACAATGTAGTTAGCAGCATGGAATACCTAGTTGCATACCAACTGAATTTCCAGGTTAAAGGTAATTGACTTGCGAGGCAAAAGGGAGCTATGAGAAATTAAAAAAGTTAAAAATTAAATAAAAATATTTAAAAATATTTGTGACCCGCCTGATACGAACAATTTTTAAAAGAAATATACGATTTCTTGAGTCGCAGAAATTCGATGATTAGATAAGGCAAAGTTTACTATAAAATTTTAGTGGTATCTCGCGGGCCACAGTTTGACACCCCTAGTTTAAATCAATCATTAGAGACTAGAAAATGTAGAAATTATGTGGATCACATAATATAGAGATGTGAAAACATTCAGCAAAAAATAATATGTTCTAAATATGGCCACTAGAGGATGTTTTAATAATAAATTCCATATTTAACTACACCTTTTTACCTGTACAATTTTAATCACAACAAAACATGTTCCCATTGATAATTATCATTGTCAACATTGTCTGAAATCGCAAAGTAGCATGTACCACAACTGAAAGAAATATGCGCTTGGACATGTTGAACACTTGCTCTGAAACGTGGTCAGGAAAAATCTTGAAACTCACTTTTGTTAAATATGCATATTCCGAAATTGAGTAAAATTTATGCTTATATCTAAAATGTGTATGAAAATCTGTAAACTGATAACAATAATAACCGCCGTAGAATTCACGGAGCGCGGTTTTTCGCGTGATGGTCCTTGCTATGTCCCTTTTATACCAAGACACTAGCCGAAGCCAGGTAGAAAGGAAAAAAAAATCTGAAACTGGAAACCGGACAAATCTTAAAGGAAAAATTAATAAATTAAACACCTCGAAATGAAATAAGGATTAGAATCGAGCCTCTAAAGCTATCAACGAACCCCTATAAGGCTTCGAGCTCTTTGTTCGTTACGCATTATTACATATTTGTTCACAGTCATGCTATACTGATTGGTAAAGATTTGATACGAAGTATGATGGCTTTACCAATATGTATGATTGAGTTAAAAATAATAATGTGTATATACGTATCCATCGTTTAATAGAGTTCCATTATCGGCGGTATATTCTGTTGAGCTGTCTAAAAGGCAGACTGCTATTGCCAATAAGATTATCTGAGTGAAATGTGTCCGCCGGTTGTCGTTCCACGTAGCTCAATAGTTAGAGCGTTGGCAATTTAAGTCAAAGGTCTTGGGTTCGATTTGAAATATTTTATGCTACCCCTAGATACGCAATAAATATACACTAAAAAGTGAAATAAAATTTGAGGAAAAAAATCTTAACTGTATTTATTTCAATAATCATTGCAATATGTACTATAATTATTTTTATTGAATTTGAACTTTAAATTAAAAAAAATCAAATATGCCAAGGAAACCTCACAATATTTTGTTGGGAACAAAGCATAGCGCACAGTCGTTGAAAAAAAAAGAAAGAAAGAAGAGAACACCATATGCATTTTAATCACAAAATATGTCAGATCTTACCAAATATTTCAACTTCTCCCAAAGCTAAAAATCGCGTGGATTGAGATTTGAGGATCGGACAAGCAGCACACTACTTAATTGCTGGATGGGGAAATGCTCTTCTGTAAATTATCTTTTAAGGACAACCTTAACAGATTTTGTTAATGTTTGTAGGTTTTATAAGCGTTTCTATGCTTGAAGTCGAAAAATAATGTTCTTTTGTACTACGGGTTTTCACGGTAATAAGCCCTGTGGTGGCCATTTTTAAGACTAATTGTTGTTTCTGAATATTTTTTCTATCCCTTTAATAAGTCATCCACTTTTCGGATAAATTGTTATGACTGTAGGCAGTTTTGAATAGGGGAACTTTAATTATGGACACCCTGTATATTCACTTTTTAAAAAGTAATGAAAGAGGGTAATCCTTTTATATATTCTGAAAACCTTTACATTCATAGGTCTATTACTTTTTCATTTAAAACTAAGCTATTTATCGAATTATCGAGAAAAAAGATGATTGGGGAATTTTCCAGAAATGTATTAAGTAAAAACATTTGAAATACATGTTACATTTTGTAACAATTGAAGAAATATATAGCAAACTCCTCCTATAAATGCAGTCGTAAATTGAATTTTTATATCAGCAGCCGAGTAGTGAAGATTGATTACAAGAAAAACACGATTACAGTCAAATTCTTTTTATTAAAACATAATACGATTCAGGGAAAATGCTCTCTTTAGACATCGATACATTTAATGACGCTCCACAGAAGAACATGTCAATTAAGACAAGCAGCAGTTTATTTTAACAACTCTTCAATGATAAAATGCCACTGCTCTCTTTCTGCGGCTAGCATCCATTAGATTTTGCTACGCTTGCGTATTTAAGTTAAATAGCGCAAAGTAATAAATCAATTCACCTGATCTCCCTACTCCAATCATAATCGTTTTTAGAGGGACTTATTAACACTTCCGGTGAATTTATCTTGAAGTAAATTTTCTTCCGGAGCGCGAAAAAGAGCTTCTAAAACAATTTAATAGCCTCGAATCCCTTACACGTCATGTTAACAAATAATAACAGCTGATTTCGAGAGTGCTGCTAAAAATATAATTTAGACAATGCTTTTAACTTGCGCTACAGAAAAACAGAAAAGAAAAAGGAAAATGAATTTATTGATACGGAATAACAATTAGAATATTAAAACATTGAAATATTGTAAGAGACATTTTGATAATTTAATAAAAGAATGATTTTAAATAAATAGGTTTTTTAGAACGGGATAATTTAGGAGTTATGACATACATATTACTTATTTCTTAGATTATACGTAAAACATATGAATAAAGCATTTTGCTTTACTTTTTACATTAAGAAGTCTATTTCTTTTCCTAAAAGTCATGCTATTTATCTAATTTGAATAAATTCTCTTTTAGAGATTTCGCTGCAATTATTCATTAAGATTTCGAAATTGGTGTGATTTAAAATGCATCAGCTTTCTCAATTTGTTTTAGAAGTAATGTTTAATTTAGGAAGAACGTTTAAATTTTACATAAATAAAATAATAAAATGCATTAAAATAGAAATCTAAAATATTTTTGTAATATTAATATTATGATTTTAAATTTTCAATCAAACATTATTGTTTTGTTTTTCATATTTCTTTTTATTCTATTTATTGTCTTGTACATACCACGTTTTAAGTAATGAATGTAACAAAAGTAATGGGATATTTCCATGATATTGTTGATGATCCAAAAATTAAAACTGAAAAAGAAGAAACAATATTTATTGTATATTATTCCCTAAATATGAATTATGTATATTTTAAAAAAGTGGTCATAACAAGAATATGCTTTTCTTTCTTATTAGACATTAATTCATTTTTACATTTTATACAAACCAATAAAATACATAGTTTTAAAAGTTAACGAAGTTATAAAAAATAAAATTCACGCAGATACGAAAGTCACGTTCTTGTGAATTATAATATATTAACATTTTAAAAAAAGCAATAGGAGAAATTAATCTTTTAACAAATTTTAAATTTGTAATATGAATTTATTTATATTCAGAGATCTTTTTATTTGTTACTTAAAATCAGGCTCTTTTATAGAAAAAATATGAATAATTTCTCACAAGCTTTAATCATTTGCAGACTTCTTTGTAATGTATGTAGAATTATTCATTACATCTTTCATATTGATGTGAAATAAAGTGTATCCGATTTCTCATTTTTTGTTTTAAAAGTAATGTTTAATTTCGAAAAAAAAAAGTTTCTTCTATCTTTTGAAGATTTCACTATAATATATGTAGAATTATTTATTAAATCCTTTCTTTTGGTAGGACATAGCGTGTGTCCACTTTGTGATTTTATCTTTTCAAAGTAATTTTTAATTTTGGAAAAGCTTTTAAATGATCGATAAAAAAAATAAATGAAAGCAATCAAATATGCGTCTTAAGGTATTTTTATAACATTAATAATATGATTTTAAAACTTTAATTAGTTTATTATTATTTATTTTCTTTTTATCATTTTTTAAACTTAATATTTCCTTATGTATATCATTCTTTATGTAACCCATTCAGCAAAGCTATGACAATTTGTTTAAATATTGGAACTTTCTAAATTTAAAATTTAGAAAAATCGTCAAATAATCAATAAGGTGTGTATTCCACTGAATATAAATCAAGTATACTTTGCAAAAGTGACTTAACAAGAATATATTTTCCTCTTTTTTTCACAGTATTTTTGTTTACATCTAATACCAATCAGTTAAATATGTATTATTAAAAATATTTTAAAATAACATAAATTTAAAGTTTATTGCATTCTTATGTACCATTATATTTTCTTTTTTTCAAAAAGAAATTAATCATTTCATATAAATTTCAAAGTAATTCTAAAACTATATTCAAATTCATAGATCGACTTATCTTCATTTAAAGTCAAAGTACTTATTAGACTGATAGTTTGAATAGTTACTTACGTTTTTATCTTATGCACAGTTTGCTGTAACATGCAAAAAATACTGATATTAAAAATACCAGAGTGTTTCTAACTTTGTAAAAAGAGTAATAATACATATCTGAGCCGTTTTGCATACTGCTTTGCTATTACATATCCTGAAAAACATTTCATACATGCTTATTATTATCATCAATTGCTTCTTTTTAAAGCTTTTATACTTGCACTCGAATTTATATATAGATTGATACCTTAAGAAACAAAAATAAACGTTCATAATTGCGAGGTATACCATTTGTCACTGAGACTTTTGTACGTATTATCAAAAATACATGAACAAGTATAAATGGATAACAAAACTGTCAGAAGTCTATTAAAATAAGCTTTATGAAACAAATTAAAAGAAAAAAGAGAAATAAGTTAAACCAACCATACAGAGAAGAGACAAACGAGGCGGGGGTGGAAAAGTCCCATGTGTCCCGGAGGAAAGTGAACCTGAACAACAGTAAGTTTTAAATAATTTTATGTGAAGAAACCTTTTTAGTATTTCCAAAGTTATAAATCAATTTTTGTATATATACGAGTATAAATGATGAAAATTGTTTTTTTTACATCGAGCTTTTGCATAATTATTTTTAAAGTTTATTGAATTCGTCTTATTTATTATTCGTCTTATGTGATGTAGAAAATTGAATCTAATTTGCTTTTAAAATTCATAACATAATACGATTCAAAGAATTTGTGATTCAAAAGGAAAAACTAGTCGGATATGCCAATCCCAAAACTTTCTTCTATCTCATACATGTTAAAACTTCAAAATTTCCTATCGAACTGCCAAAAAATCAAAATTTTTGGCCATTCTGTTGTATATCAGCTGCTTGTGAATCGTCGGGTTACCTGGATACGAGCAGCCGATGTATTATACTAAACTACGAAAAGTCCTTCTGGCCTGTACCGGCAGGAAAAGATCGCCTCCCATTCGTTTAATTTTGAGATTTTAGCTAATTCTACTGGAAATACACGAAGCTAAAATGCACGGAACCCAATTACAGAAGAGTCATTCCCAGTTCTCGTCAACATTGAATTTGAAGGAGAATATAGTCAAATTAGACAGACATAGCCAAGTTGGCTTCATACATGGCAACATATTTTTGTCGCCAAATTTGGCGATATTTCATCAATTGTCGCTAAGGTTGGCGAGAATTTGCCGTTGGCGAATATAAATATATAGTGTTAAGCATGTAATTGTTGAAACGATGGTTACAACAACGAAAGAAAATTTGGCGAAACCATGTTCACTATAACTCATAAATTAAACCCGTCTATGGAAGAATCCTGATGTATTGTTTCAAAATGTTAGCCACCCTATAATTTCAAACTGCTATATCTCAGCCATTTTTTAAGATAGAAGCAAAAAAAAAAAAAAAAAAAAATGGTCTGGAATCCTTGGATCAAGGCCGAACATTTAAAGAAAAAGTTTTTAGAATCGTACAACTTTTTGAAATTGAAATTTTTAAATTTCTATCACAGCACCCTCTCCAGGCGCAATATCCCCAAATTCAAGTGGTACCTGCTTGCCATAGCCAAAAACATAGAAAAAAATTGGTTCAATTATCTGCATAACTTCATACACTTTTCGAGGATACAATAGTGAAAATGGAACAAAAATCGCGATCGCAGCGTTCTCTTTCGTCGAAATATACCCAAATTCAACTGGAACCTGCAGACTGTAGTCAAAAACGTAGAAAAAAAATGTGGTTCAATTATCTGCAAAATTTCATACACTTTTCGATGATACAATAGTGAAAATGGAACAAAAATCGCGATCACCGCGCCTCCTTTCGTCGAAATATCCCAAAATTCAAGTAGAACCTGCTTGCCATAGCAAAAAACATAGAAAAAAATATTGTTTCTGCTGGTAAGTTCTGGGCCTCCTAATTGGAGATGGTTACTAATGCCCAATTACATAAACTCCCTACATTAGTTAAAGGAAGCACGGGTTAATGCTTCTTCCGGAAACGCTGGGTGTTGGATTATCAGGTTAAAGGTGTGATCGTGGCTTCTGGACGTCGGTGAAAATTTATAATGATCCCATAAAAGTTACCCATATTATTGAATTAAATTAACTACTCTAGTAAAAAAAAGAGATCAGATTATTACGTTGTGATTATTTACGCCGCCCTACGTCTTATGAAGCCGGACTAGATAAAGTATACAAATCCCTAACCTCTCATAAATTATAAACTAGTCCTCCTGATAAACCAACTAAAATTAATAAACAATTAAATTAAAGAAAAAGAAGAAAAACACTACTCGATGACATATGAGTGTTAACCCATATAAATTAAATACAAAGAGTTAAAAGTAAACGAAAAAACATTTATTTACATATCTATTTACAAAGACATAAAAAATAAAAAAAACAAACATCCCTAACAGAATGTTAAATTTTAAGTATAAAAAATAAGATGAAACAATTGAATACTCATTAAAAGAGTTAGTGAGTCTTTTTCCGACTCGCACTACCGCACTTACGTGCATTAATTATATTTCAGAGAAGGAACAATTTCTCTACATTTACTAAAGTACCTCTACCAGTATTTATTTATCATTATACACATTCAATATGAGGGAATAGTAAATTACAGATACCTGTACCTTCAGAGTACTTTTGGTCTGCATTGTTAGCAATAATCTACCTCCACGGGATAGGCAAAGATCATCTGTTAGGTCATTCTTTTGTCTTTTGTCGCCACTACACCATTTTTGGAACTATCTTCGTTTTTACACACTATCAACACTCTACTCTTTCTTTTTAGATGTTACTTCCTCGGACAGGACGTCAGGTTCTCGTCCTCTTCCAGATTTTCTCTTGGGGCTCACTTTTTTCTTTTCCCTCGTCACTGGGCCGTCTATTGGCTCCAGTGGTTTTGTAAAGACGTCTCCCCCCTCATCTCTTATTGGTTTTCGCTAAATGTTATTCAGGACCACCTAGATGGGGTCCTAAATTGTAAATTTGCTATGCACTTCCAAACAGCTATAAATTTTTCAGCTCGTAAATTTTTTTCTCCGTAAAAGATGTCCTTGTTAGATCGCAGACCAGTGTCTCCGAAGGTAATAAAACTACTCTGGGTGGTCGTTTCTATTTTCCCATACGAAAAAGAAACTATGTACACTAATAAAATAAATACTCCACAGAAATTCCTGGTTATACAATATATATACATAAAAAATACATATTAAAAAAATAAAAGTATATAAAATAAATAGTCCACAGAAATTTCTGGTTATACAATATATATACATGAAAAATACCTATTAAAATAATAAAAGTAAACTAATTTAGTCAGAAATTGGGAGGTGGCTCATATCTGACCACCATCCTCCCCCCCAAACAGAGAGCTGAACGGCTCACGTCAGCTGTCAGGAACACACTATGAAATTCAGTCCATTGTGTAGATCCATAGGACAATCTCCATCCTCCGAAAGACCGGAAGAGATCCTAAAAAGTTTGTAAGAAATGTCTCTGTAACACTGGGCAGAGACGAGCACACAGAAAAGTTTTTTTTTCCAGAATTGTCTCTATAAAACTGAGCAAAGACGAGAACACAGAAAAGTTTTTTTTGAGTTGTCTCTTATAAACCTGGGCAGAGACGAGCACACAGGAAAGTTTTTCAAGAGTTGTCTCTATAAACTGGGCAGAGACGAGCACACAGGAAAGTTTTCCAAGAGTTGTCTCTATAAACTGGGCAGAGACGAGCACACAGGAAAGTTTTTCAAGAGTTGTCTCTATAAACTGGGCAGAGACGAGCATACAGAAAAGTTTTTTTTTTTTTTTTTTTTTTTTTTTTTGAATCTGTAGGTGGGACCACAGAACGGTTTGTCTGTCGACCAGATTTACAGTCGCTTGTGGAGTCGAAGACAGGTGAACACATTCACGTACCCTATTCCCCTCTGTGTATAACCAATTTTGAAATAATCACTTTTAAAAATTAGCCAAAATCCATACAAAGCAAACGCAATTTTGAACTAAACTTTTAAAGTCTAAAAGCCTCAACACATAGAACAATATACGGCTGGCACATACTTTTACATTGGAATCATATCAGTCATGACTTAATATACACCAAATACACTAAAAATTATATATATATACAAGGACGTGATACCCAGAAAGAGTTTGTACTGCATAACCTTCTATACATTGTAACATTTAAAAGAAAAGTGAAAATCCACCTAATACATTAACGCTAAGTATATGAACACGTACAACACATTACAACAAAATTTCGTTCATATATTAGAGAAAAAAAAATGTATTGTATGATAGAAATTACATTTATGAAATATATACATGTCCTACCGAGAGAATGTTCCCTTCTCTCCCACTTTAATATTACTTAAAAATTTTCTTTTTAAATTATCACCTAAGTGAAAAACACAAGAGAAATACATGTGAACTCTAGTTCACTTAATTATATGACCGCAATCAAGAGTAACGACTTCAAAATCCAGCGGGAATAGTCTACACATGACAACGAAATCGACCACCTGAAGTCATGCTCTCCATCCTCTCCCCAAGTGGAGGAAGGATCCGTGGAGAAAAAAAGAGAGAAAAAATCTCGCTCTATCTTCGCTAACGAGGTAAAAGAAGAAACACATCGAGACTCTGCGCCTCCCTTCTTGCCTAGCAACCGCTTGACCGGGGGTCGTGTGAAATCGCTAATCGACTCAACACCCCCTCTATCCCATCGATAATGAGTTGCTCCAACACTTGCTAGAAGAGGAAATGACCACTTGGCGCCAGCTTCCGTCTGAAAATTTTGTCATCTCATCCTGTGAAAGACGTCGGATCGCCGCAAAATAAAAGGTACGTTACCTTAATTTATAAAGTGGTTGCCTTTATAAATTATCCTTTAGTCGTAAAACCTTTGAATAAATTTTCCCAAACTCTTGTCTAGAAAGAGCCCTAAACTTAACTCTAACCGTACCTAAATTTTGAGACAATTACTGCAAAAATAACCGACTTTACGAATAGAATTTATGTGAAATGCTATCCAAATTTCTTTCTTTCGTTACAGGGGACTCACCGGCTACCGTGAAATCTCCTTGACTCGTTACAGAAGAAGAAGAAATCACATTTTGGCGTGGTCGGACTGTTGGTAACTATAGCTAATGGTACAATTTTATTTACAGCTGTAAAATTTAATACTTCTGTCTGAATGTACGGAACGCATTTTGCTGCCATTCTTAAAATACTCCTTCCCGAAATTTAAAGCGTATGCTTCCCCTGCCTAGAGAAGAATTACTGCGAACAAGGAAAAAAAAAAAGTATTGGAAACGGAAAGGTCCCATAAATATGGCCAAGAAGAAAGAGAAAGGAAAAAAAAAATATTATTATCTCTCGATACTGACCCGCAAGAAAATGGATGAAAAAGGCTGTAGAAACCTGCTGTAACCGTAGGAAACAAAAAGGAAAAGAAAAAAAAAGAAAAGAACAAATCGACCTAAGAAAAACAATTATTATTATTATTATTATTATTATTATTATTATTAATGGTTTAATTTCGATAAGCTAAAACTTGTGTACATCAATTTTACTTAAGTGTCTTCATATGTTTTATGTCAATTTATATAAATCATTTATTGTGAATTCCCTCTATTATTTTGTTTGTTTTATCATTTTAAGGACAGATGAAACACGAAAAATGCTTATCTCCCCTCAAGAACACTGAGCTGTGCAGAGCCTCACCCGAGTCGCCTGTGGCCACAAGCTTAAAAAAAAAGGCCCCGGTTGACCAGCAACCAGGAGTCAGAAGGATAAAAAAAATAAAACCCAGGGAGCCCCACCAACGCTGCTACAAAAGAGGGGTAAGACATCTTCTACTCCAAAATTTAATTGTTACTATTGTATATATTTATAAAAATGTGCACTAAAAGGAAATATATATATATATATATATATATATATTTTTTTTTTACTTAAATGTGCATTTAAATTACTACTACAGAAAGTTAATAAGTAAAAACCAGTGAATAAATCAAACTCTTAAGCAAAAAACAAAAAAAAACTGAAATATATGTATTTATTTATTTATTTAAATTTTTTTTGTTTTCAAAAATCTCCGAATACTATACCTTTCGGAAAATTAAAGAAGTGTGCAGAGCGTATACTAGCCTAGTATTACCACTAAATCAATGTCAATTTCAATACTTTCTTATAAAATACCAGTATTATATTTGTACAACACTATGCAATTTACAAGTAGAATGTAATTTTTTTTTTTTTTGAAAATACTTATAATAAATATATTTTATACCGTAAAAAAAGTATGTTTTTATGATATAAGTTGTTCTATAATTAGAAAAAGAATTAATTATACCTACACCCGCGGTGTTGTGCTATGATATTTAAATACCATATTTACCTATCTTTCTAATGTTCATAATATCTCTTTATAAAAGAGAAAAGAAAATTATATGTTTATCCTGATCGCTACAATCTTGCATCCAAACCACTATTATATGTTTACTTTTGTTACCTAGATTCAGTGACATTACAAACCCCCAAAAAAAATTGTACTCTTTCATAAATACCCTTCTTAATACCAATAATCATTACCTTCTATCCCGTCGTAGTACTTTTGAAGGAATTTTGAAAATAAAAATATGTAACCGTAGTTTTAAGACTCTCCGCTAATAAACTCTTCTTCGTGTTGATCGATAAACTATCATGTTTGTTTACCTACTCCGTACCTAATCATGTACCGTATTGATTTATTTAATTTCGATTTTCAAAAGAAATCTACTTTTTATTTATTTATTTATTTTTTTCATATGTTTTAGTCCCTAATTACTATCCAAAAATCTCCTCCTGTCAACAATAATATGTATCAATATCTTCACACATCGTACCCAATTTTGCAAATCCAAGAAAAAAAACATTGCTTTCTTTTTACGTAAATATTCTATACACGAAAGAAGTACCTGACACTTATTCATTATGCCATAAAAGAAGTAAAAACTATTTTACATATGTACATATGCTTACTATTGTTTATATACTAACCGAAGTACCTGCGTAAGCAATATCCAACTACCTATTATTATTATTATTATTAAGTACAATCGTTGTACACTGGAGAAAACATTATGTAAAGTATATGTCCACATAAATAATAAGTTATAGTTGTTCTATAAGCCACGGAAACCAGAAAGAGGATTCGCTCTTGGCTTCCCTCTTCAATCTCTGTCCCCCCCTCCGCTGGCTGCAAACCCTTGCTAACACATTTGCAAAAAAAAAGAGGGTTCTCCCCGAACAATGGAGGTCGGAGAAGAACGGCGCACGAAAACCAGTCTGTGCATTTGCATAAAAAAACAAACTACTTTTCTCTCCTTTTACTGCTCTGCGAACCTGGAGGGAAGAAAGAGGATGATGGCCCCAAATTCGCCTGCCTCTCCGGTGCGATTTTTTTTTTCTCAAAGCCCAGAGAAACGAAAACAAAACTGCATCGCAATTTTGAATACTGAGCTCGCTCTATCCGAAATACAGTTCTGTAAACGCCAACCCTACTCATTCCTCGCCGTAATAATAAATGATAATTGTTTTTAATCTAATAAAATGTAGTTTTTTTCTCACAGCACTCAGAAGCAGATGTCTGTCTATACGTCTAAGAATGTACAAGAAATTTTTCTTTATTATTATTTTATATGCTGTATATATATATATATATATCATCATCATCATCATCATCAACCGTTTTCAATCCACTGCTGGATGTAGGTCTCCCCCAGATTTTTCCATTGTTGCCTGTCTAGTGCTATATATATATATATATATATATATGTCATCTAAACATATTTTACCTATATATTATTAATAGTGCATTCATTATTACATTTTTTTTTTTTTTTGAAAGGCCCCCAACTATTTGTAAAATTTTGTCTATGTATACACTTATTATTATTATTATATACATATATTTTTTATATTTTCTTACAATACTGTTAAAATAGGTGAGGAGGAAAAAACCAATAGTCTACAAAAACTCCGAATTTCTAGAATATAAATTTATAAATACCTACTTAATAGAGAATAAAAAAGAAAAACAACCACTGAATGTTAATTCTTTGTATAAATTATTCGTCTTGAGTATTCTCTGTGCTAGTTTGAGGCAAATTAATTTTAACTTTTGGTTGCCAGAAATGGCTTATGTGGCGCTTAATTTTCTTAGCATGGGGTTCCATCATATGTTGAACCAAATAATTATTGTTTCTAAAAATCCTTACAACTTCATAAGGCCCTTCCCATGTTGATTCCAAAGCCCCCGGTTTTATAACTTTTTTTAGATAAACCTGATCGCTATGCTGTAATGTTTTGACTTTTTCAAAATCTTTGTTGACTTATTCACCCATAACGCGTTCCTGGTTGGCCAAGGACAGTTTTTGTATCTCTTTCATGTGTTTGATACGCTGTTTCACATAAGCTTGGGTGCATTTTTCATCGGAAGTATTCAGCGCTGTAAAATGATTCGATACCTCCCGTGCAAAAAAAAGCATTGCAGGCGTGTACCCTGTGGCCCGATTTATTGAGGTGTTGTAAGCCAATTTATAAAACGGTAAACGAATATCCCACTCTGCCGTTTTGTCACACATACTTTTTAAAGATGACTTTAACAATTTGTGACTCGTCTCCACAATTCCATTTGAATTCGGTTTGTAACAGCTTGTAAAATGTCTCTCTATGTTCAGTGCTTTTAAATACTGGCAATAAACGTCACTCCTAAAATAGGGCCCGTTATCCGTCGTAATTGATTTAGGTATCCCGAAAAAGCTAAAATAGTTATTTAGAGCATTCAAAATTGTCTGCGCTTCTACTCCACGTAGAGGTATGGCCTCTAGGTACCTCGACGTCGAATCAATTATAGTTAGAATGAAGGAGTTTTTTTTAAATGTCGTATGCAATTTGCCTACTATATCACAATGTAGGGCTGTCCCTATTGGGGCATCCTTAATAACCTTTTGAATAGGTACTTTAATAGCTTGGTGTTGCTTATTTTTGTTGCATGGGATACAACTTGTACAATAGCTCCTTATATCTTTGTACATCCTATACCAAAAGAAACGAGACTTTACAGTTTCGTAGGTTTTCGGGAACCCGAAATGACTTTTATGCGCCTCTTGTATAATTTCAAAAACCAAACTATTAGGAGCGATGAGGAGTTGTTTGTCCTTATATTTCTGTTTTAAAATTAGTGCATTATTCTCATTTAATTCAAATTTTCGAGTAATTTTGTTTTGTTTATTATTTTCTATCTTCTTAATGATTATGCTAAGTTTTGCGTCTTTACGTTGCTCGACTTTCACATTCTCTTCCGAGAGATTAACATTTACTTTGAACAAATTATTATGAATTTTGGTTTGAGCCGAAATATTATTTATGTTGCGAGAGATGTAATCTGCCGGATTTTTCACACCCTCAATAAATTCAATTGAGTAATCAAAATCACTAAGCCTCATCAGCCATCTAGCGACAATGTCACTTTGATGTTCCAATTTTAAAGGGTGAGTGAGAGCTTTTGAATAAGTGAGTACTGTAAACTTCCTTCCTAGCAGGATATTTTTAAAATATTGAACAGCATCGTGGATTGCCAAAAGTTCATATTTAATGCTAGGGTATCTCTTCTCAGACTCTTTTAGCTTTCTCCCATAAAACTCTATTGGAATATGTTCCTCGCCTTCCTTCTGTGTTAAGACCGCAGACAAGGCGACTTTTGAAGCGTCCGTGATAAGAAAAAATTCCTTTTCGAAATTTGGGGGTTTTAATGTAGGATTGTCAATAATTGCTTTCTGAATGGCACAGAATGCTGCTTCTGTTTTGTCCGTCCATCTAAACTTAACTTTGTCTTTCGTAAGCTCGATCAAGGGGTCAACAATGTCAGAGTAGTGATGAATTAACGTTCTGAAATAATGAGAAAGACCCAAAAGCGACTTAACTCCTTTTTTGTTCTTCGGTCTAGCTAATTTCTGTATTTTCTCCACATTTTTGGTTGATGGGGAGTACCCATTCTGATTAACCTTAAACCCCAAGAATTCAATTTCTTCTTTACAAACCTGCATTTTGCTGGGTTCTATCGTTAAATTATTCTCTATGAGTGCCTGTAAAACTTCTTTTAATAGCTGAGTCATACGTTCAACGGAATTCGCGGAAACAATGACATCGTCAATAAAATATCCGACTTCCTCCTTGTTAAAATGTCCCAATACTTTATCCATTAATTCGGCGAAAATTGTGGGACTTAATTTTAAACCGAAATTTAGCCTTACTGGGGCGTATTTTCCGTCTTCTGTAATGAAAGCCAATTTATCTCTATCTTCCGGGCGTAAATTTATTTGAAAAAAAGCACTATGCAAGTCTAACACAGTGTAAAATTTTTTTCCGCTTATTTTTTGTAAAAGTTCTTTGATATCCGGTATAGCATATGGGTATGCCTCTAAGATTTCGTTTAGCAAACGATAATCCACCGCCATCCTATACTTAGGTTTCTGTTTATCTAAAGACTTCTTTTTTACAAACAATACCGGGAAAGCATAATGAGAATTACTTTTTTCGATAATATTCGCTTCCAGTAATTTTTTTATTTCCTCTTGTGCATATTCTCGCACCGTATGAGGAGTCTTATAGGGCTTACACTGTATAGGGTAGTCGTGATGTAAATTTATCTTTGGGACGACCAGAGAAGAACTACCCAAAGTTTTATACGATTTTGAGAAAGCCTGGGCGTGTTCTATTAGTACGGTTTCCATCTGTAATTTTATCTCCTCGGATAAATGAGCTAAATCAAAATCCTCTTTACTAAGTTCTGCCTCTCTAAGACTGCGTACTTCCTCGATGGTCAGGTTGTTTACCTGGTATAACGAACCCTGTTCCACATCGTCTAACTCCTTTCCCGACTTTGCATCGAATTGTGTAGTAATTCTACCCAAATTTGCATTTGCCTGTATGACTACTTTTTTATCTGATACATTCTTTAAAATTATATTTATTGTTTTACTCTTCGTTACCTGGTGTATTGAGTCTTCGCATGTAAATCCCCTTTTTATTCTATCTGGCTCGAATAAGATATCATTTTCTGGTTCTAACTCTTCCGAAAAAGTTAAGGTGACAATTTTTTCGCCCCCCGGTGGTAAAAATACTCTTCTCGTTGCTCTAGCGACAATCAACTTATTTTCCTTAGTTTTTTTTCTACCATTGTCCATATTATTTTTTTGCTGTTTATTGTTTTTCTGCGTGCTCGAGGCGTTTATCTGGCACCCCTTTTCCTCGTCTTCTTCCTCATCTATTGTAATTGTAGTGTTTTTTATTCTTAAACAATTTTGTTTTAAATCAAGCACCATCCTATTATTTTTTAAAAAATCGTAACCGAGTAGCATGTTGTAATTTCCGCTAAAATTGTTACTCGTGACATAAAATGTACCCGAAGTAAATACATTATTTAGTTTGAATGATATTTTAATACACTGTTTAAATGGAATATTTACTCCATTAAAAGATCTTATACGAATTCTATTTCCTAAAAATTTCATTTTAACCTGTTTTTCTTTTAAAATATCAAATAAATCACATGAAATTAGAGACACCGCTCCGCCGCTGTCTAAAAGACCCTCTACATTAACCCCTTCGATTTTAAATTTAATAATAGGAAGGTTATTACTATCTGCGCCCTTTACGCTAGCAATCACTCGCGTATCCGGGGATCTGTTACGGGGCTTTTCGACTTCTCTCTCGCTATCTACAGACCCCCTTTTCCTTTTCCCGGGTGAAAACCTTTCTTTTGATATTTTCCATTTTTCCGATAATTATTTCCTGCATTACTGCTCCCCTCATTTCTTCTGTTTTGTTGACTTTCGTAATTTTGGGTGTTAGGGAAATTTGTATTCTGAACTTGAAAATTCCCCCCAAAATTCGGGTAATTAGCGCCCGTACGTTGAACAAAATTATTCTGAGGTGAGAAACCATTATAAGGATAAGGATTTGTAGTAAATTGAGGCCCTGGAGCCGGTGGCAGCGAATGAAATGTGGAATTAGGATTATAATTTGGCATGAAGCCATACCCTTGAAAATTATCCGTAAAATTTGAAGGGTGAGCCCCCGGAAAATCTACCTGTTTGAACTTAGGAAAATTCGTTCGAAAATTCTGTTTATACTCATATTGCTTAGAAAATTTATATCGACAATTTTGTGTCGTGTGGTTGCTGCGTTTGTAGATCTCACAGTACTTGTCTTTAACAAAAGTACTTTTTTCGACTTTATTTCGTTGCGCTAACTTTAAACTTTCCAATTCTAACTGCAACTTAGCCATACTCTCGGCTTGCAATTGATTTTGCTTAATTAGGCTTTGACACAACTCCGCGGTCCCATCCTTACTTACGTTGTTTACCTCTGCAAAATTTGTAGAGTTAATTGCGGCTTCCATAATTAACGCTGCTTCCGTTGCCTCAGAGAAAGATTTTACCGCACGCTTTCGAATTTCAAAAGAAATATCGGTTTTGACTGCATCCATAAACTTATGCAATTTCATAAGTTCGAAAAGTTTTTTCGCGTCATTCTTATTTGATAATCCAGAAATTTCAAAAAACTTCGCTGCTTCTATATTAAAACGAAGAATAAAATCACTTATCGACTCCGTTGGACCCTGTTTTAATTTTGAAAAATTCTCGTGGGCTTCACCAAAGGAAAGCTTTGAGCCGAAAGCATTCAGAAGTTTTTCTTTAAATTTTTCATAATTAGTTTCGGTATGTAGCTCCGCATCTGATATTAGTTTCTCGCGAGCTAAGCCGGTTAGTTTAGATTTTAGGATAATTAATTTGGCTTCCACAGGAATTGCTGCTTGTACAGCCGCTTCATCAAATTGAGTAACGTAGAAATTTATATCATTTTCCCGTTTTGCATCAAAAGCGGGGATACAATTTAGTAAATTGTCCATTTTAGGGGTATTATTATCCGTATTTAGAACTTGAGAATTTTGAAGTCGTGTTCTTGCTTTATACAAAAAACTGTTAAACTCCGTAGAAGAACGCTTATTTCTCTTAAATTTGCTACCCATAAAATTTGTACACAAAATTTATATTGATCAAATTTCAAGGTTTTACGCATATAAATAGCTTCTACAAATTTCAAGAAATACAAATACACAAAATACTTATGATACCGAAAAAATCTTTCATAGTAGTAATTTCACTTTTGCACCTAGCAATCTGTACTACAGAAATATTATTTAGAATAATATATAAATACAGAAATATTACCTAAATTATTTGTTTTGTGTGCCAAGCACTACATTACACTACCTGTTTTATTATTTGTCATTTCCTTTACTATTTGTAAAAACACTTGTAAACAGAAATTATTATTATTATTTTTTTTTTTCAAAATAGCATAATTACCCCCAATTTGTAGTACTGCGATCACAAACTTATCTATTTACTTAACATATTTTATTTATGAAAAATATATATATGTATATAAGTATCATTTGTACTACTCAGTAATTTTCAATAAATATTGTCATGACTGTGGAACTATGTGCCAGCTATACTTGACATAGAAAATGAGAGAAATTGTCCTTAAAAAAAATTATTTAATTTATTTATTTATGTTAAAAAAAAACTAAAATCAAGAATTTTAGACATCGAGTAGATAAAATAATAGTTAAATTTTGAAACATATAAAAAAAATTACTTTAAATACAGTATTAAAATTATAATCTCAGAATATTCATAATAATAATAATAATCATAATACTAGTAATAATAATAATAGAAAAAAAACCCGTATTGTAACCATAAAATTAATGAAAATAATAACCTAGGCTTTAAAGTTGGCAAAGGTCACGTCACCATACAATTCCCGGGGCTAATGCTGGTAAGTTCTGGGCCTCCTAATTGGAGATGGTTACTAATGCCCAATTACATAAACTCCCTACATTAGTTAAAGGAAGCACGGGTTAATGCTTCTTCCGGAAACGCTGGGTGTTGGATTATCAGGTTAAAGGTGTGATCGTGGCTTCTGGACGTCGGTGAAAATTTATAATGATCCCATAAAAGTTACCCATATTATTGAATTAAATTAACTACTCTAGTAAAAAAAAAGATCAGATTATTACGTTGTGATTATTTACGCCGCCCTACGTCTTATGAAGCCGGACTAGATAAAGTATATAAATCCCTAACCTCTCATAAATTATAAACTAGTCCTCCTGATAAACCAACTAAAATTAATAAACAATTAAATTAAAGAAAAAGAAGAAAAACACTACTCGATGACATATGAGTGTTAACCCATATAAATTAAATACAAAGAGTTAAAAGTAAACGAAAAAACATTTATTTACATATCTATTTACAAAGACATAAAAAATAAAAAAAACAAACATCCCTAACAGAATGTTAAATTTTAAGTATAAAAAATAAGATGAAACAATTGAATACTCATTAAAAGAGTTAGTGAGTCTTTTTCCGACTCGCACTACCGCACTTACGTGCATTAATTATATTTCAGAGAAGGAACAATTTCTCTACATTTACTAAAGTACCTCTACCAGTATTTATTTATCATTATACACATTCAATATGAGGGAATAGTAAATTACAGATACCTGTACCTTCAGAGTACTTTTGATCTGCATTGTTAGCAATAATCTACCTCCACGGGATAGGCAAAGATCATCTGTTAGGTCATTCTTTTGTCTTTTGTCGCCACTACACCATTTTTGGAACTATCTTCGTTTTTACACACTATCAACACTCTACTCTTTCTTTTTAGATGTTACTTCCTCGGACAGGACGTCAGGTTCTCGTCCTCTTCCAGATTTTCTCTTGGGGCTCACTTTTTTCTTTTCCCTCGTCACTGGGCCGTCTATTGGCTCCAGTGGTTTTGTAAAGACGTCTCCCCCCTCATCTCTTATTGGTTTTCGCTAAATGTTATTCAGGACCACCTAGATGGGGTCCTAAATTGTAAATTTGCTATGCACTTCCAAACAGCTATAAATTTTTCAGCTCGTAAATTTTTTTCTCCGTAAAAGATGTCCTTGTTAGATCGCAGACCAGTGTCTCCGAAGGTAATAAAACTACTCTGGGTGGTCGTTTCTATTTTCCCATACGAAAAAGAAACTATGTACACTAATAAAATAAATACTCCACAGAAATTCCTGGTTATACAATATATATACATAAAAAATACATATTAAAAAAATAAAAGTATATAAAATAAATAGTCCACAGAAATTCCTGGTTATACAATATATATACATGAAAAATACCTATTAAAATAATAAAAGTAAACTAATTTAGTCAGAAATTGGGAGGTGGCTCATATCTGACCACCAGTTTCAATTTGAAGCATAACTTCCTACACTTTTTGATGATACAATGAGGACACACAGACGGCCAGACAGACATTTTGTAAAAACATGTTTTTCGGAATAGCTGACCCTTAAAAAACGTGTAAATTCGTCGAAAACCGGAAGTCGAAAAAAATTTCGATTACAATACTTTCTTCTATTATAGATAAAAGAAAGTAACAAGAGTTCGTGCCCCAGGTCTGAGAATTCGAAAGTTAATTTTCTCTACACTGAAAATATCTATGATAACTTGATAAACTTGAATGTAGCTACCGAAAAACCGGAACGTCTGTTTTCTCAAATATGTCTTCCTAATGTTGCATTATGAAACGTTTTGCGCCTTAAACCCATCGACAGGGCTCTTTTACAGGAGCCTTAATCATCGAGGTGAAATCAGATAGAAAGAGAGCACTGGCAACCATTTCCTGAATCAAAGATCACGTGATATATGAACTTGTTTCTCTATTCAATGGTTCCCATCGCTTTTCGCCCATTGGATTTATATGGGCTATTCTTCTATACAAGTACTCAGAAAGTTTTGTTTTTAATTTTAAAATTCATAATGATGGTGTATTACAGTGCACAAACAGGGAAGACCGAGTTATGCTCGGTCAAAGTTAGCTTTGAGTTCAAATACTATGACCCATGACCAAAATGACCCACTACTTAAATTTTCTGGAACATGTGAATAAGGGACGTCTTCTCGTTTCCGAAACCCGTAGGATATAAAATTTAGTCAAAATAGTCTGAGCCGTTTTTTAGACAAAATTTGCTTGACCCACAGTGACCCAAAAATGACACACTAATCGGATTTTCTCAAGCATGTGACCTACCCAAAGATTTTCTCGTGCCCATAAACCGTAGGATAAATTTTTTTTTTCAAATCATCTGAGATAAAAATAGCTTGACCCATAATGACCCATGACCAAAATGACCCACTAATTGAATTTCTCGAACATGTGAGCTAGCCCAATAGCCTTCTCGTTCCCTAAAACTGTAGGATACTAAATTTAGTTCACATCCTCTGAGCCGTTTTTAAGATAAAAATAGCTTAAACCTTAATGACCCATGACCAAAATGACCCACTAATCGAATTTTCTCGAACATGCGACCTAGCTCAATAATCTTCCTCCGTCCGAAAAACATAGGATGCAAAATTTAGTCTAAATAGTCTGAGCCTTTTTTAAGATAAAATAAGGTTGACCCACAGTGTCCCCAAAATGGCCCAGTAATCGAATTTTCTCGGACATGTGACCTAGCCCAATGATTTTCTCGTACCCGAAACTCGTAGGATACAAAATTTAATCAAAATCGTTAGAGCCGTTTTTTAGATAAAATTAACTTGACCAGCGTTGACCCAAAAATGATCGACTAATCGAAAGTTCTCGAACATGTGACCCAGCCCAATAGTCTTTTCGTGCCCGAAAATGGTCGGATACAAAATTTAGTCAAAAACGTTTGAACCGTTTTTTAGAGACGATTACTTTGACCCTGACGCATGGTGACCCAAAATGACCCACTAATCGATTTTTTTCGAACATGTGACCAAGCCCAGTTGTTTTCTCGCGCCCCAAAACGGTAGGGTACAAAATCTCGTCAAAATCGTTAGAGCCATTTTTAAGATAAAATTTGCATGTATATATATATATATATATATATATATATATATATATATATATATATATATATATATATACAAAATTTTCCCTCGTATTGGAATCGTAGAATATATGAGGTGGATGCACTTCAAGATATATCAAGATGGAGGCATAACTTTCCATAGATGGGATTTTTAAACTTCATTTCTTTCAAATAATAATAATAATTGATAGATGAGGTAGTGTCATAATTTGATAGTGGTTAATATTTTGTCCCGTAATTGAACCATATCAATAACAACCATATTACAACAAAAATTCTTTATAGAGGTACTTTCATTTGATGTATGTTTTTTAAAAAAAGTTTAAAGTAGTAATATTAAGGATATGACAACAAATAAACATATTAAACGCTTTAGATTTTATTTTTGGTGACATATTTTGCGCCAGTTTATAATTTTTCTTCCTTATACACATGTTTCTCTTTTTGTTTACCATAACTGTTTCTTAAAAAAAAAATCCCTGACGGCTCGGCCTACAGGCACAGGTAGATTTCGAAGACGCAGACCGTGGGGCGCCTGTTTGTCGGGAATTGCGGTTTAAATGACCTTTTTTACGATGATGCGGCAGTTTGAACCGCCTACTTCGAAACCTAACTTGTTTGCAGGCGGATTCGGCAGGGATTTTTTTGTTTTTAATTTTTTTTTTGGTATAACGGTTGGTCCTATAAAAAATTTGTCAATATAAAAGTTTTAGATAATATTAAGAGGATTTATAATAAATTTAAGCGGATTTGAAATCTTGGGAATTGACGAAGTTATGCATTTTTTTCTTCTAACCCCCCCTCCCCCCCTCTTAAGGCAATTTTTAATTATATCAAAAATCTGTCATACATAAATTTTCGGCCCTTCTCCTAGAAGTAATAATAACTTCAAACGGATTCGATACGTATCATAATTAAGAAATTATGGGTTTTTTTCTGTTTTCACAAAAAGGCCCCCCCCCCCATCCCTCCCCCCTGGTTCGATTTTGCCCATTAACGAACTTGACCGAGATTTTATGCCTCTTGATTTTATGTATCAGTTTCGAACAGATGCGGGAGTTGGAACCGCTTACTTCGAAAAATAACTTGTTTGCAGGCGGAGCCGGCAGGGGTTTTTTTGTTTTTAATTTTTTTTTGCTATAACGGTTGGTCCTATAAAAAACTTGTCAATATAAAAGTTTTAGATAATATTAAGAGGATTTATAATAAATTTAAGCGGATTTGAAATCTTGGGAATTGATGAAGTTATGAATTTTTTTCTTCTAAACCCCCCCTTCCTCCGCTTAAGGCAATTTTTAATTATATCAAAAATCTGTCATACATAAATTTTTGGCCCTTCTCCTAGAAGTAATAATAACGTCAAACAGATTCGATACGTATCATAATTAAGAAATTATGTTTTTTTTTTCTGTTTTCACAAAAAGCCCCCCCCCATCCCCCCCCTGGTTCGATTTTGCCCATTAACGAACTTGACCGAGATTTTATGCCCCTTGATTTTATGTATCAGTTTCGAAAAGATGCGGGAGTTGGAACCGCCTACTTCGAAAAATAACTTGTTTGCAGGCGGAGCCGGCAGGGGTTTTTTTGTTTTTAATTTTTTTTTGCTATAACGGTTGGTCCTATAAAAAACTTGTCAATATAAAAGTTTTAGATAATATTAAGAGGATTTATAATAAATTTAAGCGGATTTGAAATCTTGGGAATTGATGAAGTTATGAATTTTTTTCTTCTAAACCCCCCCTTCCCCCGCTTAAGGCAATTTTTAATTATATCAAAAATCTGTCATACATAAATTTTCGGCTCTTCTCCTAGAAGTAATAATAACTTCAAACGGATTCGATACGTATCATAATTAAGAAATTATGTTTTTTTTTCTGTTTTCACAAAAAGCCCCCCCCCATCCCCCCCCTGGTTCGATTTTGCCCATTAACGAACTTGACCGAGATTTTATGCCCCTTGATTTTATGTATCAGTTTCGAAAAGATGCGGGAGTTGGAACCGCCTACTTCGAAAAATAACTTGTTTGCAGGCGGAGCCGGCAGGGATTTTTTTTTTCTTTTAAATTTTTTTTTTGCTATAACGGTTGGTCCTATAAAAAACTTGCCAATATAAAAGTTTTAGATAATATTAAGAGGATTAATAATAAATTTACGCGGATTTGATATCTTGTGAATTGACGAAGCTATGATTTTTTTTCTTCTAAAACCCCCCTTTCCCCCCCCTTGGAGCCATTTTTAATTATATCAAAAATCTGTCATACATAAATTTTCGGCCCTTCTCCTAGAAGTATTAATAACTTTAAATGGATTCTATATGTATAATAATTAAGAAATTATGGGTTTTTTTCTGTTTTCAAAAAAAGCCCCACCACCCTCCCCCCCTTGGTTCGATTTTGCCCATTAACGAACTTGACCGAGATTTTATGCCCCTTGATTTTATGTATCAGTTTGTAAAAGATTAATGCAGAATTTTTCCAGTTATCGTGGTCAGAAAAAAGTGACATAGATAGATAGATAGATAGATAGATAGATAGATAGATAGATATAAAGTTTTGAACTGGGGGTGGTTTTGGTTTCTGGGAGTCATAATCGGCGTATATCTGCAAAAATCTTTCAAAATTTCCAACTTAGGTGAGAATGTAATAGGTAGTATTTCTTACGAAATCTACCTAAAAAAAAAAAAAAAAAAAAAAAAAAGTGATGTTCAGGAATAAATAATTTTTTAAATAAGATTCAATTTTTTAAATGTCAAGTAATATTTTTTAAAATAAAAAATACAAACATAGCTTTATGAACATGTGAAACAAGAAATTTATTCTTTATATAAGTAATAATGAGTCAAAACACCTCCCATCTGAAGATATTGATTGTTCCATTTTATGAAATTTACAAAATTCTTCTTTCTTTTCAAATATTTACGTTAATTAATTTTTATTAATAGATTTTCACATATTTACATCCGATATTGCATGATGTCAATAAAGCGGGCAAATGTCTAATAATAAATATGCAAAATTTTCTGTTTCTTTATATATTTTACAGCAGTTTATTTTAAAAAAGGATGTAATAAACTGTGTCATCTTTATACTATCCCATTTACATACACTCATTGCCATAAAAATTTGCGCACCAAGAAAAAGACGTCCAAATGAAACGAAATTTTACACGCGTAAGTACTACTGTGATATAAGTGAGTAGAAAACCTAAGAAAAAGGATCATTTATTGCAGAAAAAAGTACAAATGAACGGAAATTTTAGTACTCTGTAGGACCCCCTCTAGGGCGAATGCACGATGCGATACGAGCGGGCATTGAGGCATACAAGTTCCGTATGATGTCCTGAGACATCTCGTTCCACAGTTGCTGTAAACTCGCCTCGAGTTCAACCAAACTCGTAGGGTTGTCCAACTTGCCGTCCCAAATGATCTCAGATATGCTCGATTGGTGACAAATCTGGAGATCGAGCAGGCCAAGGAAGTGTGGTAATGTGGCGGAGGCAGGCTTGTGACATCCTTGCTGTGTGTGGCCGAGCATTGTCTTGCTGAAAAATGGCTCATGGGAGCCCTGTCACGAGTGGCAACACATGTGGCTGAATGATGTCCTGGACGTACCGCGGGGCTGTCATTGTGCCACGGATCAATATTAGGGGTGACCGTGTATTGTAAGCAATGGCACCCCATACCATCACACCAGCTGTGGGAGCGGTGTGTCGCTGTAAAGCGAAGGCAGGATTGAAGCGTTCACCACGGGGCCTCCACACATGAACACGATTGTCATCGCTGCTCAAATTGAATCTAGACTCGTCGCTAAAGACGACCTGGTTCCATTCTGTTGCAGTCCAATCCCGTCGTGCGCGACACCACTACTAACGGAAGCGTCGGTGGGTGGGTGTCATTGGCAGCACACGTAAGGGGCGCCGCGATACCAGATGTCCTTCAGACAGGCGCCTTGCGATAGTTCGGGAAGACACAGGGGTCCGTAGTGAAGGTGCTGCCTGTGTCTGGATAGCGGCCAATGAGGCAGTTGGCTCTACGCGTGCGTTTCGTATGATGTGACGGTCTTCTCGACGACTGGTCTGTCGAGGCCGACCCGAGCCTGGTCGCCGTGTAAATGACGTCTCTTCAGTTCACTGGTCCCAATACCTCCTCAGAGTAAAATCAGAACGGCCTACTTGACGAGCTACTCGCTGAGCTGACCACCCAGCTTCCATCATCCCGATGATTCTTCCCCTCTCGAACTCTGACAGCTGCTCATATTGTCTTCGATGGCTGCGTAACGGCATGTCTACCTCAGCGTTTCCTTTGCAAAAGAAAAGGTACACTCAGACAAGTTCTTCTTACCAGTTTTATACTCCAAGGAGGACGAAGTTCAACGCCCTCTAGTGGCATTACACAATGCACAATCACGCTGAATTTATAATCATTTGCATATCTGCCTGATATGTATCTTCATGCCAAGTTTCGTTGCGATCCCACAATTATTTCTTGGTGCGCAAATTTTTATGGCAATCAGTGTATATCGCAGGAGTGCAAAAATCTAGGCACCAGTGGGCCAATTCCCACCAGTAAATTTTATTATTATTCGTCGTCAAATTTTATTAGTATACTTCGCTTAAATTTTATCAGTATTGTTATTAGACGAAGAATACTAAACATTTAGTGGTGGGAATCGGCCATTTGGCGCCTAGATTTTTTCACCCCTACATATATGCATGCGTGTATTAAGACATTGAGTATACTACAATATAGTTACATTTCATACATTAAGGCTGTTCACAAATCCAAACTCGCATTTTTTTTTTACATATTCAATAAAGATATTAAAAAAATAACCAGGAAATTAAAAGATATTATTTCTTTAATGTTGTTAAAAGATTAAGAAATAAAATAACGTTTCTTAAAAGTATATTTTGGAAAACTCTGTCAAATTTTCCGATTTTAGAGACAAGACAGTCAATGAAATGTCGTCATCGGGGTACATTGGTTTATAACTCAAGATATAACATATTTATAGTAAAGCGAAAGAGGCTATTTGATTCTAAAGGACTTTAATAGTAATTATCTTCAAATTGAATTTAAGTATAAAAATGAATCAGTGAATGCGTCAGAACGATTCACGTTATTGGAAGAGCATTTTTTATTTTTCTTTCGTAATTCTTCTTCTATTTTTTTTCTTTCTATAGAACATATTCAAGGCCTTATATCTACTTAATCTCGTAAGTTATCATAATTAAATGTTTATGTTTTTTATCTATTTTCGAAGACGCCACCTGTTTTGTTGTTGTTGTTGTTCTTTTATTTATTTGTTTATTTATTTAAAGTCTTTTTGGCAGTTTTTATGTTAGTTTTTATGTTTATGTTAGATTTTTATGCTTATTAAAAATTTTATTCTTAAGTTGAGCATAAGATATTTATTTACCTTACAGAAAACTGAAGTTTGCTATGTGAAATCGATAAGGAAAAGACATATTCAAACGAAATTCCAAATTTCAATTTAAAAAAAATGTGCTGCGCTAATTACTTTTTCTACAACAAGAACGAATTATTGCCAGTTTTTGTACCCCCTACTCCACGGTGCACGTTTAACATATGTGTGCTTCACTTTTCAGAGTTCCCCTCGATAGTAAACATCACTCTATATAATTTCAGGTTTATGGTTGATCCGTTCATTTCTTATTATTTTGTATATGCTTTTTTATTATTATTTGTCACCGTAAAAAGTGTATAGTTTCTTTTTACATAATAATTGTTCAAGTAGTTTTATTTTATTTGATGGAAATATATGTGTCGATTCTCGTAGCGAAGCTGTCCTTCTGGACGCTTTGATATTAACGCAAAAGATCACAGCAACTATTATCACAAAAACCTGAATCTTAAAAACTGTAAAAAAAAATATATAATTCTGTCTACACATTATTATTAATTATCTCTTTGAAGATTTAATTAGAATGTTACAAGAACTTGATATGTTTTTTGAAATTCAAAGATATTATAATTATATATATATATATATATATATATATATATACATATATATATATATATTTCTAGTTTACGATGATGTTACTAATTTAGTTTAGAAAATGTCAATAAATGAAATGTAATTAAAAAAAAAGAAAACAATAAGTTAAATATAAATTTTTAAAGTAAGATTTTACTATAACTAAGAAATATTACAAATTCAAAGCATATACTTTTGAAATGTATTTGCAGAGAAAAGTTCCTCTACATGGATCTATAAATAATGTTCTACAGCTCTGCACAACAGTCGTTCTGAAAATGAACACATTTCAGCTTTCAGGAACAAGCGGACATCCAGTGCATCCTCTTGTTAGGAGAGCTCTCTAATCTGCGAGAACTTAGCGGTCTCTGCAAATTCCTCATTCGTTCCTCTGCGTCATGGAGCAAGCGAATGACAGATGGAAAACTATCTTTTCCCTTTCATTTTTTCCGCTGATCCCCTGGTTGAAGAATATCTACGAAAGTTTCACGGTTGGTAGTTTCACGGCCCTCTCTAGGTATACTGAACGAAGCGTTGCAGTATTTTTACGTGATAAAATGAAGTTTTTAATCAACCTTCTTACAGCATTACAGTTTTATAAATGTGTAGTTAATAATAAATTTTATATGTGAAGTTTTATAAATGTGAATTTTTTTTTATCAAAACCACCATCGATGAAAGTGTTGTGCTTGCTTCAGTGTTAGAGAAGAACAATTCTATTTTGTGTCAAAGAAGTTTCTATTGAATTTACACACTCCATGCGAAGTTCTCATAAGCGCCTTCGACAAATGTTACGTGCTTCTCCCAGTGTCATCTAAAGTTTCATTTTGTGTCAAAAAAGTTTGAATTATTCCATAGATTTCGTTTCAAAACACCTTTGAATATAAATTGAGCATCCCATGTACCTTGAATCCACTGAAAGAATATGAATTGTGCCAAATTCATCATTATGAAAACATACAAGAGAGATTCTGCTAGAATTTATAATCAGAATTTAAAATCTGCCAAAGATTAAGAATGATCTTTATAGAGGTTTACAATGTTACAGGGAATCGTTGTCATTCCCCAGGAAGTATAAAATAGGCTTAAACTGGCCAGATTTTTATGATGGTGATTCCATCAAGCTTTTACGCAAGGATGAACATATAATGTTCAAGATGTCAATTGATTAGTTGACCATGTCCCATTATGATTTCATATTTCATTAAGGTATCATTTTATCTATTTATGATTTTCATTTATTGTGTTTTTTTCAACAAAATAAATATCCTAGAATTTTTGTCATAATTTTATTTTTCATTTATGTGTCTATTTGCTATATGATTACAATAAATAAATATATATTTTTTTCAGTTCTTAAGTACAATCTATGTTTTCCAATAATTATCAATAATAAGTAATAATCATATCTTATAAATTCACAACGCCTAAAAATGTACATATATTAAAAAAGTCCTTCCGGCCTGTACCGGGAGGAAAAGGTAGCTTTCCTATATCTTCGTTTTAAAATTTTAGCTAATGTTACACGAAAACAGTAAGGTAAAATGCAAAGAAACGTTTACAAAAGATTCGTTAATACTGAATTTGAATAAGAAATTCGCCAAATTATTGAGCAATAGCCAAATTGGCTTCATTTATGAAGACTTATTTTGGTCGCCAAATTTGGCAATATTTCGCCAAATGTCACCAATTTTGCCAATTTTGTCGCCAATGTCGCCAATTTTGGCGCTAACGGATATAAATATATAGTTTTATGCGTATGATTGGGAAAATTATTACAACGATGAAAGAAAAAAGTCCTTCCGGCCTGTACCGGGAGGAAAAGGTAGCTTTCCTATATCTTCGTTTTAAAATTTTAGCTAATGTTACACGAAAACAGCAAGCTAAAATGCAAAGAAACGTTTACAAAAGATTCGTTAATACTGAATTTGAATAAGAAATTCGCCAAATTATTGAGCAATAGCCAAATTGGCTTCATTTATAAAGACTTATTTTGATCGCCAAATTTGGCGATATTTAGCCAAATGTCACCAATTTTGCCAATTTTGTCGCCAATGTCGCCAATTTTGGCGTTAACGGATATGAATATATAGTTTTATGCGTATGATTGGGAAAATTATTACAACAATGAAAGAAAATAATTTGCGAGTAATCGCGTTAATGCGCTGTTTTGTTTCAAAATGTCAGCCACCCTAGAATTTCAAACTGCTCTATCTCAGCCATTTTTTAAGATAGAGGTAAACCAAAAAAAGCTCTGGAATCCTTGTATCAAGGCCTAACACGTAATTAAAAAATAAATTTGAATTTTAAAATTTTTTGTATATTTATTTTAGATTTTAAGTTATTTTACATCTTTAAATGGCCGCCATCTTGAAACAAGATGGCGGACCAAGCTGGCCAACGAACTCGGTCGAGACATTAGTGACCTTAATACACACAATTAGTTTCATCAAAATCGATTCATAATTACGGGCGTTATCGTATGACATAGGTCAGATATATATATATATATATATATATATATATATATATATGGATATATCTATATATATAAATCAACATTTGGACGGAGGGTGGTTTTGGGGTCTGGGGGTCATGATCGGTGAAAATATATCGAAATTTTCCGGAACTGCTTTCCTCCGAACGGCTGCAATAGGTAGCTTTATACTTTTTTGTATTGAAAGCTACCTAATAACTTACGAGTAATCGTGTTAATGTGCTGTTTTGTTTCAAAATGTCAGCCACCCTAGAATTTCAAACTGCTCTATCTCAGCCATTTTTTAAGACAGAGGTAAACCAAAAAATGCTCTGGAATCCTTGTATTATGCCTAACACGTAATTAAAAAATAAATTTGAATTTTTAACTTTTTTGTATATTTATTTTAGTTTTAAAATTTTAAATGGCCGACATCTTGAAACAAAATGGCGGACCAAGCTGGCCAACGAACTCGGTCGAGACATTGGTTAGCTTAATACACACAATTAGTTTCATCAAAATTGATTTTTAAATACGAGCGTTATCGTATGACATAGGTCAGATATATATATATATATATATATATATATATATATGGATATATCTATATATATAAATCAACATTTGAACAGAGGGTGGTTTTGTGGTCTGGGGGTCATGATCGGTGAAAATATATCGAAATTTTCCAGAACTGCTTTCCTCCGAACGGCTGCAATAGGTAGCTTTATACTTTTAGGTAGCTTTCAATACAAAAAAGCTACCTATTGCAGCCGTTCGGAGGAAAGCAGTTCCGGAAAATTTCGATATATTTTCACCGATCATGACCCCCAGACCCCAAAACCACCCTCCGTTCAAATGTTGATTTATATATATATATATACAGGGTCATTCATAATTCCCTCCGGGGTTTCGAAACGTTATAGTAAAAAAACGAAGACGAATATGAAAAAAAGAAACATATGAAATTATTCCGAAACTATTCAAGTTTTATTTACATACATTACAGGTGTTCTATGTGTGAACCCTTGGTCACACGGCATACATCCATGCGATAGTCCAGTTCCTGCCATACTCCGTTTCTTTAAATCTGAATCAGTGGTGTCAGTTCAACAGGCCTTTCGTAATAAATATCGAAAACAGGGACCAACTGACAAAACAATTCATGTGTGGTACCGGAAATTTAAAGAAACGGAGTATGGCAGAAACTGGACTATCGCATGGATGTATGCCGTGTGACCAAGGGTTCACACATAGAACACCTGTAATGTATGTAAGTAAAACTTGAATAGTTTCGGAATAATTTCATATGTTTCTTTTTTTCATATTCGTCTTCGTTTTTTTACTATAACGTTTCGAAACCCCGGAGGGAATTATGAATGACCCTTTATATATATATATATATATGACCTATGTCATACGATAACGCTCGTATTTATAAATCGATTTTGATGAAACTAATTGTGTGTATTAAGGTCACCAATGTCTCGTCCGAGTTCGTTGGCCAGCTTGGTCCATTGGTTGCCATTTTGTTTCAAGATGGTGGCCATTTAAAAATTTAAAACTAAACTAAATATACAAAAACGTTAAAAATTCAAATTTATTTTTTAATTACGTGTTAGGCCTTGATACAAGGATTCCAGAGCATTTTTTTGGTTTACCTCTATCTTAAAAAATGGCTGAGATAGAGCAGTTTGAAATTCTAGGGTGACTGACATTTTGAAACAAAACAGCACATTAACCCGATTACTCGCAAATTATTTTCTTTCATTGTTGTAATAATTTTCCCAATCATACGCATAAAACTATATATTCATATCCGTTAGCGCCAAAATTGGCGACATTGGCGACAAAATTTGCAAAATTGGCGACAAAATTGGCAAAATTTGGGACATTTGGCGAAATATCGCCAAATTTGGCGACCAAAATAAGTCTTTATAAATGAAGCCAATTTGGCTATTGATCAATAATTTGGCGAAATTCTTATTCAAATTCAGTATTAACGAATCTTTTGTAAACGTTTCTTTGCATTTTAACTTGCTGTTTTCGTGTAACATTAGCTAAAATTTTAAAACGAAGATTTAAGAAAGCTACCTTTTCCTCCCGGTACAGGCCGGAAGGACTTTTTTGTATTGAAAGCTACCTAATATCCACTATGATAATTCTCTTTCTTCAAATTCAAATCAAACGTTTCTCATATCTGGGTATTTACTATATTTTCTCTGAAACAGGGTTCTCTCTCTAAATTATATTTCCTCCCTACAGTTTTACAACTACCCCTTCCCTCTGCAGTATCTTTTTACTAATTCAACTTAACTTGATATTACGTTTATGCTAATTATAAAATGAAAATCTGTCATTTCGGTTGACAATGTGTCTAGCAGGATAAGTACGGCTAAATGACCGCAATGGAAATCTATAATGAAAGTTTTGGTATTTTATCATTTCGATATATGAACACATTTTATTCATGTGTAAGCTCCTCCGTACTTCAACATGACTTTGCGATTGAAAGAAAAATATTTTATACGGCAGTATAATTTTAAATTGTAATATCTTGCATTATTTTAATTTATAAAATCTTGTATTTGTTGTGTTGTAAACTACACAAGATGAGAGATATCAATAAGATAAATAAAAGAACGGCATCTTTATGCTAATGTTTTGTAGTATTTTATATATTTTTACTTTCGTACACATACAGCGTAAGCCAAGTATTGTAACTTTAAAAACACTGATTATGGAAATATTGGCATATTCTTACATTTTGAAGTTCCCTGTACCCGATTTTGCTATTTTTAGAAAAATTCCATATTTATTTTTGCGTGTGTACGTATATATTAGAATTTCCTCACATTCTGAACTCCCCAGAGCTCGTTTTTGGCGACTTTTTGATGATGTCGCTACGTTTGTATGAGTGTGAGTGAACGCGATCGTGCCCAAACTATGCTTTCAATTGAGCTCCCATTTAATTGCTTTTAAAATTGTATGCTTACTACATCTTAAGTAGATACAATTATGTTTCACCAGAGTGTGACTGCAGAGTGTAATAAAGCAATTTTTGTTTTTACTCACAGTAAAATATTTTTACTTTGTTTTCTAAGAAAAAAGATTTTACTAAATAAAAGCGTATGGAAATTTATGAATTAATTTTGTCGAAGAAGGAAAAGAAATACATTTTAAAAATCAAATAATTCTTTTACAAATCCAGAAATCAAATATAGAAATCAATTTTTTGAAGCTTTAAATATTCCAAAATTACAGCTCATTCAGTCAAGTAATTTTGAGTTGTGCTTGAAAAACTACCCATGTTACAATCTGTTGTGAAACGATTGAAAATGAATTTAATATTAGCAATTCCGAACTTTAAACCTTCATAATTCTTACACTGTCTGACCGAATGCCTTCCCGTTTAGTGCCAGAACGTAAAATCGACCGAAAAGTTCATATATGATATCAAACTAAGATGTTATTATTGAACATTTTAAAGCTTGCTACATTTTTTTATATGTAGACTACCCTTAAACAAAATGTAAATGTAGCATTATTTAGCAGTCGTTATTAGCAAGCAATTATTACAAGTCATGTTTGTATACGATGATTTTCGTTAGCGTTAGTACTGGGCTGATCACTTTTTTCTTTTTTCCAAGAGTGTACCTTGAAATTATGCACCCAGAAAAAAGTTTTGTTGAATCAACAAAAATTTGGTTGACCCAACAAAACTTTTTGTTTAAATATAGGTCAATGAAAATTTTGTTTGAATCAACAATTTTTTTTTTCGCAATTCAAAAAAAAAAAAAAAAAAAAAAAAATTGGTATCGTCAGCAAAAAATGTTTTGTTAATTCAAGTAAAATGGTTCAATTTCACTTGAATTTTTCTAAAACAACCAAAATCTACTCAACAAAACATGTTTTGTAGTTTTAATCAATTCCTTTTTCTGGGTGTGACTACTTTTCTTTTTTTTTTGTTAAATTCAAGCAAAAAGACAATGAAATGAGAATTCTGTATGGATAATATTTGTAAAATATATTAGTAAAACGACAAAAAACACAGAGTTTGAAAACGTATGCTCAATAAATTCTGAAAGTGGAAAATATAACTTAAACCTTTCTCTATTTTTAACGTTTCATTTTACACGTGCCTTAAACATTCCGTAAAGTTATTTATATTAGAAATACGCGGGATTCCATACTCTTTCAAAATCCTATTACAATGATATGCTTTACCGTAAGTAACAGATAAATAAGCATCTCTTTAGTGAAGTTTTTTTTTATTGTAAACTAATAATATTTCAAAAATTACATGTATGTAAACATATTATTGTCAAAGTTTTGAATTTCATATTTACGTACTGTATTTTAACGTAATTTTTCCTACTTCAATTCTCCAACTATGTTTTCATTCGTTGAGCATTGTGAAACACTGATTTTCTGAATTTAAATTGTAGAACATTTACTTGCTGGTTGTTTAGAGATACATGATATGCTATTATAGTTAGCATTTCCCAAATGAGGAAATAATTTATCAATTGTAAGCAATCCTCTAAACAAAATTTAAGTATCGCATTGATTAGTAGACGTCATTAATAATATATTGGTGCCAAACATGTTTCTATATGATGATTTGTGGTGGAGTCAGCACGGCAGTATACATTTTTTCCTATAACAGTAGACTTTTTTTCCTATTCGATGATGTAAAATTTGAAATGATGCGATATTTAGAATTGAATGTTTGAGTAATAAAATCGAAAGCTATAGCGCAGATCGTTGTCGCCATCATTATGACTTTGGCATAGAATAATACGTTTAGGATATAATTCTAATATTAAGTAGAGACCACATTTGTGATGGCAGTTTAAATGTCCTTGATGAAAGAAATATGACTTTGTCGTTAATTAACACCAGATGTTAGTGTAATTTTTTTGAACTGTCATTGTGTAAGATAAAATATAATTTATAATAGGTTAGTTTGATAAGTTCTCGGCCTGACAGAGAGATGGAACAAGGCCAAATGACAATGATATTTGTAACGTATGATCCTTTAGATGACATGCTGCCGAGTTTCAGACGCGTGAGTTTATTGGTTATTTCTGGGCGATAAAGTAAAATATACAAGTTTTGACATTTTCTAAAAATGGAAAAATTTAAGTTCGAGCTGTCATAAAATATTTGTTAAAAATGGTTTAACTCCCACGGACATTCAAAATGGGTTACATTCCACCTTAAAGGATTCTTGTCCTTTATATTCGATGATAAAAAAGTAGGCTGTGGAATTTAAACATGGTAGTAAATCAATTCACCATGATGAACTCTCAGGACGCCCAAAAACCGCTACGATCGACGAAATTGCCTCAAAATTTCACAATGTCTTATTGAATGATTGTCGATTGAAGATACGCGAACTTGCTGACATTGCAAACATCTCGATAGACCGTGTCCGCTACATTTTAATCAATGTTGTGGGTATGAAAAAGCTTTCCGCTTGATGCGTGCCGCGTTTGTTGAACGTCGAGCAAAAACGTTAAATAATAAAAATTTCTCAAAAGTCTTCTGAAATGTATTGTGTTGCAAGTTGAAAAATAACACATGGGCTGATAAGTTCCCGGTCTGGCATACAGACGGCGTTGCAATCGCCAAACCGATGTTTTTTTAGTAAATACTAACCTTTAAAAGGTAGTAGAAAAAAATGCCATGACGATTCGCCGTGTGGATAAAACGTTAGAGTGGTTTTAGTTGAACGACTTCGTTGATAAACAAAAAAATGGATAACAAGAATTTCAAGAATTGTTATTTGATGGGGAAAAAATACCGTTCAAACAAAAGCTTGGCTAGATAAGCGTTATCCGGACACTGCACCAGGTAAATCAACCATTATTGACTGGTTTGCTGAATTTAAACGTGGTCGTACGGACACCAGTGATACACCACGCAAAAGAGGTGGTTACTCCGGAAAACATAAAAAAGTCCACAAAATCGTTTTGGGGAACCGTAAAGTGAAGTTGCAGGAGATAGCTCAGACTCTGAAGATATCCAAGGAACGTGTAGGTTTTATTTTGAATGAACATTTGTCTATGAAAAAGCTGTTGTCAAAGTGGCTGCCGCGCGTGTTCACTTTTGACCAAAAACAACAACGAGTTCTGAGCACTGTTTGGAGCTTTTTCGTTATAAAATTATGTTATTTATTATTAAATTATTATTATTAATCATTTATTAAATTATTATTATAAAATTATTATTTTTAAATTATTATTATTATTATTAAATTATTATTATTTATTATTAAAGTTGTTATTTATTAAAGTTATAAAGTTATAAAGTCATAAAGTTTTAAAGCTATGTTAAAAAATTGTGTTTTCTTTATTAGACCGGGAACTTATCAGCCCATGTGTTAAAATGAAATTTTGTCAAAAATTTTGTATTTTCTTTGTGAGGCCGAGAACTTTTCGAACCACCCTCGTACATTGCTGCACTAAAGAATTCGCACACAACAGTGTGTCTTAAATATATTAAGTTGCAAGGGAACTACATTGAAAAATAATATGAAATTATGTCAAAAATCTTGTGCTTTCACTGTCAGTACCGAGAACTTATCAAACCACTCTAGTAATGATTCAAATCTTGAAATATAATAAACTTATTAAGTGTATCTTTTCTAGCCGAATAATTTCACAATAAGATACTGCATATTGATTCATTATAGATGTTTTGCACAAATTAAGTAGAGACCACATTTGTTTTGACAACTGAAATCTCCTTAAGGAAAGAAATAGGACTTTGTCGTTAATTAACAGCAGATGTAACTGTTCTTGTCATGTGTGAAATATAAGATATATATATATGTGTGGAAATTATCGAAAGTAACAACAACAATAATACGAACTCTATGAATTATTACTTTTCACGAGCAGCGATAAAGGTGATGAGTTCAAGCAAGACCAAGAAAAGCACGCTAGCACGAGCAGTTGTTCTATAGTTTTCGGATATGGTTGTTGGTGGATGTAGTATGCAATGCTTGGCAAAGATTGCTAACTATTATTTATATTGAGATACGAATGTTTGCATCATTCCGGAATATTAACCCAAGTATATAGACAGTTGTGTGTGAATCTCAGCTGTATTTGTTGTTACGTTATTAAATCTGTTTTGTTTATATTATATTTGAAGAATCTTTATTGTGGCTAAAGTACTTACTACTAATCATAATCCCACACACACATATATATAATAGTAATGCATAATTTTATTCAATGTTAATTTTTAAATTCTGCTTTATTATAATTTCCTATTAACGAATATTTCAGCGTAACTATTCTAATCAGTGGTCCCTAGAAATTCATTTTAATTGAGATTTTACTGATATGTAGATTTTTTTATTACATAGAATTATTTATTTATTTATTTATGTATGTGTCTGTGTAGATGTAGTCATGTAGGCAGATAAATACATTGAATTATTGATAAAAAAATTTATTGATTGCTTGATTGACTGATATGTTCCATGTAACTATGTTATATATATATTTTTTTAATTGCGTTTTCTTTTCTTTTATATGTATAAAAAATATATTTTTTGCCTCATTTTAATTATTTCTTCTTTGATGCATATTTTGTTTTCTTTAACTATTTACAACACGAAACTGACAGTAATTTACATACTAATGAAGAATACTAATATGGTTTAATCAAGTGAAATCAGATTTTCCTTATTTTTATTTTACTATTGAGTGCCGAAGAGTTATCTTATGTAACTCCATTTCTCTCTTTTATTTCACCTATTTACAAAATTCTTTAGCTTATTTGTCTTTATGAATATCTTATGTATGATAATTAAAATCCATTCATTAGAACGTAGGTTCTGACAGTAAATATTCTGCCACTGAGTATAATTTAGCCTATTTTTTGTCATAAATAAGTTTCTAATTAGCAAATAAAGGTTTTTCTTCTTTTATGTTCGTTTCATCGCTTAATAAAATAATCTCTCATTGTATGAGTATCGAATATTTCTGGCAAAGAATAATTGATAAATGTGGATATCAAATAAGAATGTACAGTGAGTCAAAAAAAACAAAAAAACAAAAAACAGACCATCCCGTACACTTTTTTAATCACCAAATAGTCTCTCCAAAATACGAAGATAACCATTTGACTCGAAATTATGTAATATTTTATTTATGTTTAAAAAAAAAGCCTAGCGGGTACTCTTTTACACTAAAATTGTACTAAATTATGAAATTTTCCATACGAAAATCGAGTTGTAACATTATATTTGGCTTTTTTACACTGTTAAAAATAAAACCGTGAATTCACGGTAAAACTACTGGTAGCAAAGTTGCCAAACTTTTTCCTTTCCGTTAGTAGATTTTCCGTTTTGGGAGATAAAATTGCGTTTGAAGAAGCGGTAACTTTCCGTTATAAAGTTGGTATATTACTTATATTCAGTTTAACTCTTTATATCCTGAATTAATTTTCCAGCTACTTTTTAATTGTATTTTTGCATCAATGGATACGTTTTGGTGCAGAATAAACATAGGAAAGAGGAAAATAATTTTTATAGTGTTTTAGTGGTTAATTATGCAACTGTAACCACCATATTTTTTTTTTCCCTATGATATAAAATAAAATAGTAAATTTCAAATAGTAAACTTCAAATAAAATATAGGAAATGTTCACCTGTAGAGTATAGAAAATAATAGTACTAAATAACCGGTAATAAACCACTAAAATTACTCAAATGAAGAACAACATGCATGTCAATCCTGTTGCAAAATGAATTTCGAATGTAGCATGACAAATGTAAAATCCCTACAATGCAAAGAAAGAGGATATGTACTTGAATTTGCCATCCCCTGCCTGCTGTCAGAAATACACTCTTTGTGGCATTGTGAATACCGTTAGGAAAAACGGCCATATTACGAATATATAGGTGTTTTATAAAAGCGGTACTTATAAGTACCGTCAGGATAAAAAGGGTTAAAAAATAAAAACCAAACACTTACTTCTGATCTTAAGAGAATCCAAGCGGAGAACGGGGAACAAAAAACAAACTTGCTTTATGAGATCGTGCGGGTCACAGTCAAAGAATATAGTTTATGATCCTTATAACAAAAACCAATACAGTTGCAATGCAGCAGCACGATACAAATTTCACAAACGAGCGAGGATTATTTCGTTTAGTTTTTTTTTTCATTTCTGTGCAGCAACAAACATTGAAAATAAATATGCAACAGATAACGAAATACTTTCGTTGTCCCTTTCCATCTCTGTCCGTTCCGTTGTTTTCAGGAAATATGATGAAATTTTCTGTTTTCTAACAGAAAATGTTCTTTTGTCGAGAAAAAGAACTTTTTCTGAGAAATTCAGGGAAAAAATTCCCGTGAATTTCAGATTATTTTTAACAGTGTAGTAAATTTAATCTTATGATACCAAACAGGAATTCATTCGATCAAGTAGTTTAAGAATTATGAAGGTGTAAAGGTTGAAAATCGTAATGCTAAATTTATTTGTAATCGTTGCGAAATAGATTGAAATGCAGGTAGTTTTTTAAGCATGTCTCAAAATTTATTTGGCGGAATGATCTGCAATTTTCGATTGGCATATTTGAAGCTTCAAAAAATCGATTTCTGATAAAATTTCATTGGTTACAAGTCATATTTTTAAAATTAATTACAAATATATATATTTTTAAGTTAATTTAAAAAATCGATAACTTGAAATATGCGAATTCAAAATTACAGCTCATTCTACCAATTAGTTCTTGAGTTATGATTAAAAAGCTACCTTCATGGGAATCTGTTTTGAAACAATTACAAATGAGTTTGGCATTAACGGTTTCAAATTTTAAATCTCCATAATATCTAAACTATTTGACCGAATGGCTTCTCGTTTTGTATTTTAAGGTGCAATTTACCGAAAAGTCCAAATATGGTGTCATAATTTGGTATTCGTATTAAAAATATTTGGTATAATTTCAGATGAAGAAGCATATTTTTTCAATTTAAAATAAAAACAAGAACGAGAAATCATGCGTCAAGCATAGATTATGAAACACTTTCCAACACAGCCAGAAAACTGTAACGAAACTTTACCGTTAAATAAGGTGAAATAAAACATGTAAGTAAACAGTTTAGAAAACGTATAACACATTGAAAAATATAGTTTTTGAAATTACATTTCAGTGTCAAAACAGTAGTCGAATTATTTTGTGCAATCCTGTATATGATCAATAGATGTGGATATATAGTATGATAAATTTAGTTCAGTTAGAATATTCACATTTAGCAATTTTCGCCAATCGATGGAAATGGACTCGAAATCTTTTGTACAGCCCTGTATATTATCTGAAGACTTTTGTACACACCACCTATTAAGCCAAAAGGCAACTTAAAACTCACTCGCAGCAATTACCAACCGTAAACGACAATGTATCTTTATCTTTGCTTAGCCGTGTATGTGAATTTATTTATATTTCACAAACATCTATTAGTCTACTAAATATAGTTCAGCAGGAAAATGTGTAAATACAATTAAAAAATACCCTTAAGCAATTCACTCTCATAATCTGTAATACTTACGAATGCACTTGTGTAGCCCTGTATATGATTAACCGAGTTTTTTTTTTTTTTTTTTTTTATACCGCTAACCAGGCCCCTACCTGCCCGGCATGAATGCCTAGCTTAACGGGTTAGTACCTGGGTGCGGGGCGGTAATCGCCTGATCACAGCATGGCTGTGATCCACCTGACTATTGATTTGTTCACATCACTGCTGTGCTTGCTCTCTTGTGATTTGCTACCGCTATCTTTGTTTGCCGGTTCAAGGTTTCTGTTTAACTTTGTTGAATTGACAGATTTAATAAGTCTCGTAATTTAGAACCTTGATCAGGTGACGAGACCCTCACCTGACTAGGCACCCCCAGAGGTATAATTCACAGGTAACTTGGAGGGCTTTGCACCCACGACGGATTTTACATGCACCAGGTGCCATTAGCGTACATAGATTTACATATTTACCATGTCTGTTGGCTTGTCACGTTCATGGTGGGTTGTCGCTGTAGTATACTTTTTTGTAGTTATCTTTTTTGTGTTAACCGAGTTTATAAACACACACGTACTAAGAAAAAAATTAGTTAAACTTAAAAACGCAAACCAAAATTGAAACCACACTTATCACACATAGACTGTAAATTTCGCACTTTGCATCGCACTTTGTACTGTAACCAATATCTTTTTTGTGTTTTCAGTTAGTATATCGTATAAGTATTATCCCGTATATCGTATAAGTATTATTCCGTATATTGTAAATAAACGGAATGCACACAAAAGAGCAATTTATAGTGCACCTCAGTAATGCATATAATTTTCATTGTGTTTCAAACAGTGAAATATCACTAAATTACACTGCAAACGATTTTTCCCCATAGAACTATGTGCAACATAATTTTTTTGTTTGACCCTGTAAATGAATAATAAATGCTTTGCACCCCATATTATACAAAACGCATGTTTTAATGCGCTTCATAATTATATAACAATTTCATTATGTTTTAAGTCACGTAGCGTCATCAAAATGCACTTGAAACGATTATTTCCCATTGACTGTAATGTAACGGAATACTTTTCACTGTCCCTGTAAAAAAACTATAAGTGCTACACAATTCAGTTGAAATAAGGAACATACTACAGTAAACGACAGTATTCTACAAAATTTTCAGGGTAATCCGAGAATATTTACGGGAGTTAGAGCATGAACAGCCAGACAAACTGAAATCATAAATAGTTTTCAACTAGGTTGGAAAGTGTTAAAATCCCTGACGACTCGGCCTACAGGCACAGGTAGATTTCGAAGACGCAGATCCTGGGGCGCCTCTTTGTCGGGAATTGCGGAAGAAATGACCTTTTTGCGATGATGCTGCAGTTGGAACCGCCTACTTCGAAACCAAACTTGTTTGCAAGCGGAGCCAGCAAAATTTTTTTTTTTTTTTTTTTTTTTTTTTTTTTTTTTTTGCTATAAGAGTTGGTCCTATAAAAAATGTCAATATAAAAGTTTTAGATAATATTAAGAGGATCTATAATAAATTTAAGCGGATTTGAATTCTTGGGAATTGACGAAGTTATGAATTTTTTTCTTCTAAAACCCCCCTCCCCCCCCTTAAGGCAATTTTTAATTATATCAAAAATCTGTCATACATAAATTTTCGGCCCTTCTCCTAGAAGTAATAATAACTTCAAACGGATTCTATACGTATCATAATTAAGAAATTATGGGTTTTTTTCTGTTTTCACAAAAAGTCCCCCCCCCCCTGGGTTCGATTTTGCCCATTAACGAACTTGACCGAGATTTTATGCCCCTTGATTTTATGTATCAGTTTCGAAAAGATGCGGGAGTTGGAACCACCTACTTCGCAAAATAACTTGTTTGCAGGCGGAGCCGGCAGGGATTTTTTTTTAATTTTTTTGCTATAACGGTTGGTCCTATAAAAAACTTGTCAATATAAAAGTTTTAGATAATATTAAGAGGATTTATAATAAATTTAAGCGGATTTGAAATCTTGGGAATTGACGAAGTGATGAATTTTTTTCTTCTAAAACCCCCCTTCCCTCCCCCCCCCCTTAAGACAATTTTTAATTTCATAAAAAATCTGTCACACATAAGTTTTTGGCCCTGTTCCTAGAAGTAATAATAAATTTAAACGGATTCGATACGTATCATAATTAAGAAATTATGTTTTTTTTTCTGTTTTCACAAAAAGCCCCCCCCCCCATCCCCCCCTTGGTTCGATTTTTCCCATTAACGAACTTGACCGAGATTTTATGCCCCTTGATTTTATGTATCAGTTTTGAAAAGATGCGGGAGTTGGAACCGCCTACTTCGCAAAATAACTTGTTTGCAGGCGGAGCCGGCAGGCATTTTTTTTTATTTTTTATTTTTTTTGCTATAACGGTTGGTCCTATAAAAAACTTGTCAATATAAAAGTTTTAGATAATACTAAGGGGATTAATAATAAATTTACGCGGATTTGATATCTTGTGAATTGACGAAGCTATGATTTTTTTTCTTCTAAAACCCCCCTTTTTTCCCCCCTTGGGGCCATTTTTAATTATATCAAAAATCTGTCATACATACATTTTCGGACCTTCTCCTAGTAATAATAACTTTAAACGGATTCGATACGTATAATAATAAAGAAATTATGAAGGTTTTTCTGTTTTCACAAAAAGCCCCCCATTTCCCCCCCCCCTTGGTTCGATTTTGCCCATTAACGAACTTGACCGAGATTTTATGACCCTTGATTTTATGTGTCAGTTTGGAAGAGGTTTATGCAGAATTTTTCCAGTTATCGTGGTCAGAAAAAAGTGACATAGATAGATAGATAGATATATAAAGTTTTGAACTGGGGGTGGTTTTGGATTCTGGGAGTCATGATCGGCGTAGATCTGCAAAATTTTTTCAAAATTTCCAACTTAGGTGAGAATGTAATGGGTTGTATTTCTTACGAAATCTACCTAAAAAGACATAATTTCTAGAGAATAGTTGCTTCCAGTTGGTTTTCAGTGACAGTTTCGAAATTGACAGCTTTTACGTCCGTCTCTCTCTCTCTCTCTCTTTCTCTCTCTCCCCCCCCTCTCTCTCCCTCTCTCTTTCTCTCACCACACACTGTACGGTATATAAAAAAATTTGGAAGCATGGCAATAACTTCAGTTTTATTTATTGAAAGTGAAAAAGAGAAGTACCATTTCAGCTGTTCATAATTCAACGTGATGTATTTGTCATAAAGTGTCATCAACACATAAAAATTGGACCAACCTTTTAAAAGTTCATTAGATACACTCTAAAAGTATTGCATACTTAAGTACATCCTGCCAAAAAATGTGGAAACAGAAATTGGCATCAGTTTTCAACGATAAGTTAGTGAAATCTAAATTATTTAATAATAAACAAATATATGTTATAGGTTCGTTATTTAGGCATAACTGGAACAATAATTTATGCATTGTATTTCACTGTATTTTGTCTTATATGATATTTTGTAAAAGCTCAAACCTAACACACATGCATATCTTTATATTGTATTAATATGTTCATGTCAAGTTAATTATAAGAAAACTAATGGAAGGCAATGGTGAAATTTTTTATGTAAAAGGCAAGTAATTCATCCGTTGGATCATGAGGAAACTTTTTTAGTACTCTTACCATAATTATCAAAACTTGTTCCAATAATATAGAATCTTATGGTTCAGTCTCTTGAAAAGAAAGATGGTTACATTTATTATTAAAGTTGTATCTATTTGAACTTTTAAGCAGCGTCCTTACAATATGACAATTAAAAATTATAGTAATTTTTTTTTCAAATATTTTTAACAAATTATTATTATTATTTTAATAAAAATGAACAAGTTAGTTCTGTTTGGATTGTAAATACATATTCTCTAATGTTTATTCGTGGTTAAAATTACATAAAATTTATAGTTCGTTACATTTTTAGTGTTCTTATAATTTTGGCCGTTTAATTCAGAACGAATTTTACAGATTATTTTAATGAAGGGAAAATTATGAAAAAAATTACTATGGAAAATTCAATGCTTCGATTTACTCTTCGTTAAAAGCATTTAAGTAGGCAATTTATTTTTTAAAATACATATAATTTTTGCTCTGTTTCTTTTATAATACAGGGTGTTTTTTTTAAACTGACGCTATTCAGAGCCGCCTGTAGCTCGTTCTAATAACTGGATTGATACAAAATTTTGTGAATGGACTAAGAAAACCATGGGAAAAAAGATTCCATCTAGAAAAAAATTAGTTCCAATCACCACCGATAGGAGGAAATGTGGCGCTGTGGTAGTTTATGCAACTGAGAATTAGCATAAAATACGGGCAATAAATGAAAATGCAAATTTTTACTTACGCAAGCGACAGTAGCGCCAATAGTTTAAGTTATAAATGCATGCGAAAAACACCGAGAAACAATTTCAGCTCAGGTTGAAAATGAATCTCACGTTACCGCAGCGCGTGTTACTTGTGAAGTTCTATTATTGTAACCAGTGCAATGCACCAGCCGCTCTTCGTTTACTTAGAACACGCCACAAACTGCGCAAAGGACCTTTATCCGTTAATGTATTGAAAGCAATGATTCTGAAATTCGAAGAAACAGGCTCGAAAGCAGTTCGGTCAGGCAGAGGACGTAAACCGGTGGCAAAAAAAGTGATAATGGATGTTTCAACTGCAATCAACGAAAGGGAATTAGTTTAATCATGGGTTTAAGTGTGACATCAGGTAAAAGAGGCTGAGAAACATTATATCAGAATATTCTCGAATTTATTTATTTTTTTTTTAATTTTTCAATCCATTAAAGCAAATAGAAATCGAAAATATTGCAAAGTAAACATTGAGTGTACTGAAGTATAAATAAATAGGTGTCAAATAAGAATTTCTGGTCACCGTGGCAACCTGGAGCTCAATGTGTTTATTTATATTCTTTATTGTTAATATGTGCACAATGAACTAAAATGTAACTCGTATTGGTATAATTATAAGTAAAAAATTTATATTTACAATTTCCAGATTTACCGGAAAAACTAACTAAAAATTTTTTATATTAAAATCTTAGCCTGTTGCTATTTACATGTGAGGTAAACCTCTTTTTTGAAATCAAGTTACAAGCTGTCTGTCCTTACAGCTTTGAAATAAAACATGACAATTGGATTACAGTTTTGTGAATCGGTAACGTTGCTGTCATTTATATTTGTTACTTGTTGAGTCTTTCTGTTGCATAAATTAATTTTTGCTTATATATACTCTTAAACAATATTAGGCCGGCTGGGGTAGGGGTGGGGGTCGTATACAGCCAATGGATGATATTTTTCATTTGTTGGAATCTTTTCTTTGAGTTGTAGATGATATCTGTATTTTAAAGGCGTGTTGAGAAAAACGAATAAAAAATGTTTATATACTTTACTACACCACTCAATGTACAAGATTGCAGCAAATAAAATTTTTTTTTTCTTGATTTTCTAAAATTAATTTCGATTTCTTTAAATACCAGAACATCGACCTTTAACGTTCGTAATTCGACCATGTTTATCTAAAAATGTAAAGAAAAATATACATCGATTGAATAGAAAGGTCAGAATTTAATGGAAGTAAAGTAGTAATTAAATGTTTGAGACCGTAAATGACCCTGTGGCCATATTTAGATTAATATTGACTATAATATACAAAAATCTTGAATGTACTCATAAATATATATGAATTAAACAGTAACTGCAAAAAAAAAGAGAGTTAATTTTTACTGAACTTGGCCTAAAATAGGTTAAATCACTTTCCAACAATCAATTATACTGCCTTGCATATTGTAACCTCTTTCGTTCAAGAGCATAATGTTTCTCAAATAATTAGTAAATTAACTGAAGATGTGAGACCATTTTTGTGATTATCTTGTATACTAATAGAAAAATAAACTTCTAAATAATGAAGTTTTATATTACTAAGCTGTATTTCGAAGTAAATGAATCGCTTAATATGGGTTTTGAAGTGTCGATATCTATGTTAATTCTTAAAATCTTGACTAAAAATTCTTATTTTTGACTGAATTTGACTGAAAAATTTTGCGGCACACCTGAGATCGTCTCATGGCACCAGGACCATGTGAAAAGAAAACTGTGCCCGGGGCAAAGTTTCAATTTGGCGCCCATCCCCCCCCTCCCCTCCTGCCCTTCTTTTTGTTACAGGTAACACAAAACTGATAAGGTACAGAAACAGAAATAAATTCTATTGAATGAACATTTCGCGTTTATGTTGGAACTTTAAAAGGTTTAATTTCAATTCAGAAATTGCAAACAACTAAATAGTGTAAGAGAAAATTGCACTAATTTGTTGGAGAGATCATGATATTTTGAGACAGAAAAAAAAGAATGAGGAAAAGAGAAAAAGAAATTCCCCAGAAAATGATCGATGACCAAAAATAAATAAATAAATAAAACCGTGGTTGGTAGTATAAATTTGGCACCCCCTCAATTTCCCTCCTCTTCGCACAGCCCTGCACGGCACAGCACTGTGCTGCGGCACACCGGTAGAGAAGCGACCGATTACAAGGTATCTGTCTTTCTGTTGAGAGGTTTTTGTTCAGCGACAAATAGCGTTAATCTGATTATATGATTAAGAGTGTTGGTCAGTGAGGTCTTAAAATCCGCTCGCTAATGTTCAACTAATGAACGTGGAATGTCTTCTTATTTTAAAAATATCTCATCAGGAAAATAATATTTTTAACTTCTTTTTTCTGTGCACTTTTCTTATAGGATGTCTCTTTCTTTTACTTACCCATCATACGTAGTATAGGGAGAGTCTTGCAATCGTTTTAAAAAAATAAAATTTTTTTTGACGAATTTACAAGTTTCAGACACTGGAGATTCCGAAAAACATATTTTTAGAAAAAAAAAAAAATGCCGTCCGTCTGTTTGTGTGTGTGTCTGCGTGACTGTGTGTGTGTCTGTGTGTCTGTAAACGCTCTATTTCCCGAACAAATTGAGACAGAGACTTGAAATTTGGTATGTACTTAGTATGTAATAATGGGAAGAAGCTTACTGAATTTCAGTAACCTCGGTTATCCGAAACTATTTTTTTCGGACTATCGAAGTCGGACTCGGAAGTATTCGTTCTGATAAAAGGTACATAAAATTTTTCGAAATTGTTTATTTTAAGGAGTAAATATAAAAGACAATAAAAAAACATAAATTTTGCATAAAGAATGAAGTCGATCGGATAATTAGTTGCCGAGATATTTGTAATCCTATTTACCACACTCTTCGATTTTTCATGACACTGTATTTCATTCAAATTGCAATTCAAAGATATATTTTAATTGTAAATGAGATGCTTAATCCGACGCAGTAAACTGCTAGTTAATATGAATATCATTTTTGGAGCTATAAGGATGTTTCTTTTAGGCAATTCAGTAATAGAGCATTTAAAGTTTATGACATCATCAAGCCACGACTTTATCCGAATTGCAATGCATTTTATAAATAAGTTACACATGTTTTATTTTCATAATTTATGTTATGCATATCCAAGATGGGTAAGTATTACGAAGGCTCCCAATGACAAGTTTCATTTGACTGAATATTTCTAAAATATATGCTTAATGTAAATTTAAGATGATGTAATGTAAAATGTAAAAAAAATGTAAATTTAAAATTTTATTTAAATGTAATTTTATGTGCTAAAAGCTGACGAGCTGTAAGTAAGATTTCATTTTCTTTTAAATACTAGGGATCTCTCTAAGTTTTTAAGTAAGCCCTACGAGCTACGCTCACCAACCCCCGTTCTGACAACCCAAAATCTTAAAAACACGGTAATTTGATCTGCTCTAAAACGATTACGAAAAATTGAATTATAATTAAACGGAAATTATTTTTCATTTATTTCCCTTTCATTCAAGAATTTTAAGGCAGAATCAAGCGAAAAAAGCGGAACTAGAAATTATCATTAAACGACAATTGGTGGCTATTTCGCTCATAAGTGTTAGAAACCGGCCAATACGTTCAAATCAAAACCTCAACAATCCGGTTAATCCTAGACTGTCGTCATAACGAGCGACTAGGCACTACGCTACAAGATATTTCTGTGTATACAAGATATTTTGTTGATAGTAAATAATACAAACTCATGAATGAATGTCGTCTTGTTATTACATTAGTTATACTTATATATTTAATTTTTTGTAATTTACTCATTTAGAGATTCAATCTCCCTGATATAGGGCCATTTCACAGAGTTTAAGTTGTTGTAATAAGAAAAAAATTAACATTATTTAAAGATACTAGAATAATAATAATAATAATAATAATAATAATAATAATAATAATTAAATTGCGAATCTTGCATATTGTTACAAAAGTGACTTTTATAAAAATATGCTTTGTCCTTATTTTAATCATTCTGCTTTACATTGAAAGCAAATCAGTAAGATACCGTAGTTTTAAAAGTTAATTTAAAACGTCGCACAAGTATGTCACATTCTTATGAAGCAGTATATATTCATCATTTTAAGCAATATACGAAATTACTCCTTTGACAAATTCCAAAATTCCTCAATGAATTTATTTTCACTCATAGATCTATTTCTTTTTCATTTAAAGTCAGTCGATTTATCGAAGTAATTTAAATACATCCTTACAAGCTTTTATATTTTGAAGATGTCGTTGTTTCATATGTAGAATTATTCATTAAAATTTTGATATTGATTTGAATTAAAATGCATCAGATTTCTCATTTTATGCTTTGAAAATAATGTTTAATTTCGAAAAATTTTTAAATTATTGATAAAAAATAATCGAAAATATTAATAGGAATATTATAAAATATTTTCTAATAGTAATAACTTGGTTTTAAGTTGTCAATCCATGTCCGTCCCTGTTCCATATCTTTGAGTCGATAATTCATCTTTCTACAGCTTACTACTTTGTCTCGTGATTATAAAATATTTTATAAAATATTACAATCTATAATAAATTATTACATAAATAATTATAGATCATAATCTATAATATTATAATAAAATTTATATGTATTTTGTATAAAAGTTTATAAAACTGGGGGCTCTGCACCCTACGAGCTACGCTCGCCAACCCCCGTTCTGAAACCGCATGATTTAAAAACACTCTGATTTGGTCATCTCTAAAACGATTACGGAAGATTATATTATAATTAAACGACCAGTGGCGATCTGCTGTAACAGGGTTTCCATTCATTTTCCTTTGACTGAGGGATTTTAAGGTCGAATCAACTGCTGTTGAAACAGCATACAACTGTAACTGTCGCCAAAATGTATGATTTAACCCCAAACGTGCATAATCGTGGCTTCGCGTCACATTCAGTTGACATCAGATGCGTTACACGTATTAGTTATTTCATCGAGGAATTTTTAATTCAACGTTTATTTGTCTTTTGATACTTCTCCATTACCCCGTCGATCAAGTTTCATTAAAAAAAAAAAAAAAAAACTATCGCCAAACTGTAACGCCAAATAAACAAATAGAAGATTTTTGACATTGGAATCTCAAAAAAAAATAAATAAATAAATAAACAAACAAATAAAATACAAGAAATACGGAAAAACCCCACTCACCAAAGTGTCAACTATCAGTAAGTTTAAACAATAAAATTTACAATATATTAATGAAAACAGAAAAAAAATAATCTTGGATATTTATTTACGTTATTTTTCTTAATTATCCCTCTCGGCTGGTGAATAAATGCTTGTGACGTCAGTTGAAACTGATCTATTGTATTTAACTGTTCTTCGCAACATTTTTCAATGCCTTTTCTTTTTTAATATCATGGCACTGCCGTTTAAGGATGCAATTGTTATTTTAATTAATAAATCGGTAAAGCATAATGAAAAATATATGTATATGTCGAATTAAAAAGCATTTGATGGCATAACAAACACATGTAATGCCTCTGACGTCAAGTGAATGTGACGAAACGATCATGCATTTTTGGTGTTAAATCCCATAGTTTGGCAGTTTGGCGATAGTTTTTTGTTATGAAAAGTGGTCGACTGGATAAAGGAGAAGTACCTTATTCTTAATGATATTGTAACAATTTATTAGTTTTTTTGGTATTTTAAAGGTAATTATTAAATGTAAAAATATAGATTTTAATTCAGAGGAAATATTATTATTTATGCTGTTTTAAAATTTGCAATAATAGGTAAAAGATTTGTCGAAATAAATTGATCTCTCATGTAAATATAATTTTTAATTGAAATTGTTTGGAAATATTGTTATTTGATCATTTTAAATATATATTTTATGAAATTTTATAAAATATTATAAAATATTTTCTAAAAGTAATAACCTGGTTTTAAGTTGTCAATCCATGTCCGTCCCTGTTCCATTTTTTTGAGTCGTCTTTTTACAGCTTACTACTTTGTCTGGCGAGTATAACTGAATTATTTTTATTTTTTTAATTTATAACAAAATAATAATATTATTTTTTATGTATTTAAAATTTATATTACATTTTTTGAACTATTTTAAAATTTGTTAATCTTTTTGTTTATTTTTCAAATTTAGTCGGGAGGCAATATAATACTAAGCAGTATTAAGAGGAAATGACGACTTAAAAATATGTACCTGGATCGTAGCAAAGCCAGTTTTGCAAGATAAATTTTGTTGTGCAACATTAAAGATTTTGTTATTGTTTTTTAGAATTTGACAGAAATTTGCTATTTCTACAAAACATGAATAAATAAATGCCAAAATATGTTACAGTCTTAAATTAATAACAAGCTTTTTAATACACGATCAAACTTCTATCGATTTTCATCATTTTAAACTGTTCCTGTCCACTTAATGGTGGATTAGAGTTTTTACAAATGTAAGTACTTAAAGCAACAGAAAAAGGCTCATTGTTATGCGCTCCCTATAATATTTTCAAAATAAACAATTTAATTTTTTATATACTTTTTATTTTAATTTATCCCACTCCTCTCTTTATTAACAAATCCTAAAACAGAAAATTTTATGCTTGTCACAAAAAAAAAGAAAACATAAAATTTATGAATAATTGAAGATTTTTTAAAAGATAATTTTTATATATAGAGAGAGTAAACTTGAAGCAAAAGTACAATCATATTTTCTATTTATATGAAGAAGATAGAGTTTTCTGAAAAGTCAAAATAATTAAACAAATACGACACGAAATTTCCGGAGAATGAAAATATGATATTAATGATGTATAAGTATGTGACTTATTTAAATTAAGTGTATTAATATTTTACTATGTTTTGATAGTTATTTTTTTTAATGAGACAGAAAAGCTTAATTATTAAATACCTGGCAGTCCAACCCGGCCGGAAATTTACATATGCTCGACGTCCTATCACACTGGACGCCAAGCGCTACATAGGTTGGCATCCAGTATGTTAACATGTTGAGTGTATGTGAATTTACACCCCGGACTGCACGAGTTACAGATGAAGTATTCTCCTCATTTTGCGGAGAGAAGTAAAAGGTCACGTTTTCCTCAAACTATCCCAAACTATCCCTTTATAAGAGTGAAATTTCTGTCAGTAACTTTTTATTCATAGGCCGTAAAATGTTTTCGAGTGTTGGGCCAAACGGAATTCTGACAATCTGAAGTATAATTTTATGAACACTTGACCATATGGTAAGTACTCAACCTCCACTTGAAATACTATGGTAGAGCATGAACATATACACGGCTGCAAAGAGGCCAAAAGAGGACTTTGAACGAAGAGAGAGAGCTAGATGTACCTCTGATTTTTTGCTCTGTCGCAAGTGAGGCGAGCAGGCAAAAGCCGGAACTTGTTTCGGTTATGCGAAGTGTACGAAGCCTAGACGTATGCTCGTGTTTTCCGGGCGAAATAAGCTGTGCCCGGTAAAGTTATGAACAATGCTAAGAACATTAGCGAGGCCAAACCCACGGGCAGAATATAATTCTGTCCACAGACTAATTTAAAGTAGTCTAGTTGTTATTTTCTACAAAATTTCTTTCTGTCTAATTGTTTGTAACATTGTGCTGTCCTGTAGCTGAGTTGCTGAGTTTAATAAAAACATCTAAAAAAGCCATCCTGACTTATTCCATTGGTCGTGACGCTACATGCCCGATATAAACTGTCCGGTGTACAGAACGTAGATGAAAATAATTTTTAACTGAAAACTCCAATAGATTTTTTACATTTAGTATATTTTATTAGCTTGACCATCAACTACACAAAAAAGCATTTTTGGTACTTTCATATTAGCCACAATCCTGAGGTTAATCACGGTATATTTCTATATTTATAGCAACATTTTAAATTTTGTATGATTAAGCGTTTAAGCATGTAGTTAGATTACATGTCAATTAAATTCTTGTTTTATTTATTTATGTAATTATTTGTTATACTTTAATTTTATTTGACAATTTAGTTGAGGAATATAATGCGGAAAGAAACAAATGCAGAATTATTTACATTCTTTTAAGTAAAACGAGTTAGTCTCCCGTAATCGGATTGCACGTTATTTTTTTAGATAAAAAAAATCATACTTGGAATATATTTAAAAAATCAGTAAGCTGATATTCAAAGAAATTGCACTTAAAAATACATTTGTTTTCTATTCTACAGTGTAAAAAAATATATTGTGCGATGTTTAGATGTTAAAAAATCTGCGATAAAACAGAATTGATTATTCAGGTCAATGCCACTCTCAATATTGAGTCGTCGTTACTCACGAAAATATTTTTGCGTTATAATTTAGACACGCTGTAAAAAAAAAAGTCTGTATTTTGGTAGAACAATTTTCGTATTTTTACACGAAATATTTTTCCTTTATAATTTAGACACACAATGAAGAAAAAGTCTGTATTTTGGTAGAAAAATTTTCGTATGCTTACAGAATATGTTTTTCGATGAAAATGATTTCGTGAATGTTTAATCAAATAATGAATGTTAATTTGAGAATATCCTTCGAAAAAACAGTGCTAAAAAGCTATTAAAAATTCCATTTTCATTAAGGCATTTAATTTTGTTTTTGGCTGTAAAACTAAATCTGTAAAAATAGGAATTTGTACATGTAACCTGTTTGCCAGTATGATCTCTGTTTTTAATATGTATATACAGGAGTGCAAAAATAGAGGCACCAATGGGCCGATTTCCACCACTAAATTTTTAGTATTCTTCGCCTAATTACAATACTAGGGTTCGCACGCTCTTAAGCCACGCCCCATTTTGTAAGGACTCTGCCACCAGTATAATTGAAAGATCATTTTCTTCCTAATGGTATTCAAGATTCATTAAGTAGAAGATAGTTTTATGCGATTACTGGTGGAAGAGTCCTTACAAAAGGGGGCGTGGTTTAAAAGCGTGCGAACCCTGCAATACTGATAAAATTTAGGAGAAGTATAATAATAAAATTTGACGAAGAAAACTAATAAAATTTAGTGAAGCCCATTGGCGCCTAGATTTTTGCACCCCTGTGTATATATATATATTTACAAAGTAAGCATTAGATGGTATTGCGAATCTACGAAATGTTATATATTTTTTCATCGATATTTGTTTAGATCCCATGAAGTAATCTGAAATAAAATCTCCTATATAACTTTCGTACACAAATGTCCTACATAAATTTCCTTCGCTAATCTTTTCACATATTACCGTAATTTCGCGCGTATGCGCCGCGGCTTAGTTAAGTCTTTTTCAAACCGAAAATTTTATTGGAAATAAGAAGTCAAATAAGTGCTAAGCAGAAGTAAGTCACATTTCCTTTAAAATAAATTCTGGTAGGAAATCGAATTGTTTGAGGTGCGGCGTATATGCGCGAAATTACGGTACCTACACAAATTTTCCAGAAAAATTTCCCACGCAAATCTCCCACACGTTCTTCGAAACTACTTCATAAAAAATATCTAAATGAATAAATATATTTTATATCTAGATTTACTAAATAAACATATTTATTTAAATGCTTATTTTTTATTTGATATTTTAGGTCGATGAAATTCTTCTTCTTGCAGAACAATTTTAACACTTTCCAACATAGTTGAAAAGTGTTTATGAATTCGGTTTGTCTGTCTGCCTGTCTGCCCATGCTCTAACTCACGTAAATATATACGTATTGTCATGCAACTGATATATGTTATTGAAGTTTACTATGGCATGTTCGGTATTGAATATGAAGTGTGTAGCACTTATAGTTTTTTTTTACAGGGACACTGAAAATAATTCCGTTATATTACGGTCTATGTTGAAAAACCATTTGCGGTTTATTTTAATGATGTTACACAATTTCAAACATATTGAAATCGATATATATCACTGAAGTACACTACAAGAGGCTTACTATAGAATATGGTGTGTATAGCACTTAAATTGTTTTACAGGGATACTCAAAAGGATTCCTTTGCATTACGTCCTATGGAGAAAAATCGTTTGCGGTTTATTTTAAGAATGCTTAACTATTTCAAACATATTGAAATTTATATATGTCACTACGGTGTATTACAAGAGGCTTACTATAGAATACTGTGCGTATAGCATTTATCTTTCATTTACAGCGACACACAAAAGAATTTGGTACTGTCTGTTAACAATAATTGTTAGAAGTGCTTTTTCAGTTGCTGAGCGCGTTATTAAATTTAACTCGTTTTTTGTCTATTACTTGGTGTGTATAACTTCAACAGATCATATACAGGGCAGCACAAAAGTTCTGGAGTACATTTACGTTTATTAACGGAAATTCCAAAAGGAGAATTTTAAACTGTGCTACACGTTTGCTATCTGAACTAAAATTTAGCATTCCATGTAATGTATATACAAATCTGTATATCATATACAGTGGTGAACAAAATAATTCGGATATTTTTCCGAATATTGTTGATAATTCCTAAAATTTGGTTTTTAAATATGTTATGCACTTTCCAAATTGTCAACTTAAATATCATCTTTCACATTATTAAACGGTAAAGATTGTTAAAATGATTTTGGATGTGTTAGAAAGTGTTACATAATTTATGCTTAACGCATAATTTTTCGTTCTTGTTTACCTTTTACCTTTAATGATAAAACATCCTCACGTTTCTAAAATTCAAGATAACAAATTTAAAGATAATTTTAAGATTTAGTACATTCTCACACAATTATTTTGTAAAATATTTACAGTTTTGTAAAGCAGTCCGTGAGTAACGCTGACGTCATATTGACAGTGGCAAAGATCCTAGCAATAAAATTTCCCTTTTTTTCGCAAATTTAATTATCTCTAAACTTCAAAAATTTAAATTTTTCTACCGTCGAATAGGAAAAAAATGTTCTCAGAAATGCAATTTGTTTTTAAATTGTATCTCAATTTACTGATTTTTCTAAAATTTCAATCATGCTTTAAAAAAAAAATGTACTCTTAAATGGAATTTGTTTGAAAATTGTATCTGAATTTACTGATTTTTTTTTTCATACAAGTACTCATATTTAATCAAATATTCAAAACATTCCTTTTGTAACTGCAATATAATATTATTATATTTTATTCAGATTTAAATCGTATTCCGATTTTTATTTCACCATTTGAGAAAAAAAAAAGTCAATTTTCCCCTTGTTCTTCATTATATAGTTCAAAGGACATACTAAATAACTTCCATATTCCACTTTCTTTGAGAGAAACTTCTTAAGAATTTTCTGAGACACATTATCGTACAATATATTTCATCGTGTCTGTTAATGCAAATGCAGAATGTTCTCAACAATTTTCTTAAGTAACTCAATTTTCTTTCTTTTCTCCAACTTCCAAAAGTGTTATATTTATTCTGCATTATGAATATAATATGTATGATAATTAGGGAGACGTTAGGATACATTTTCTTTCGAAAGTAGGTCTTGACACTAAATATTTTTTCCATTAAGTGCATATTAGGATTTTTCTGTAAAATAAATAAGTTTTAAATTAGCACAGAATAACTACCTTTCTTTTGGGTTTTTAAGTTAGTCGTATAATAAAATAACCTTTATGCAAAAACTGTAGAATATATCTGGTTTTGAAATCATTATTTTTATTTGTGACTGTAAAATATTATATTGCGTATAAAAGGTAATATAGAAGGACTATTTGATTTATCAAATATAATATGAAATGTATAATTACAAATAACGCGGATTAAGCAATGAAATTTACACAGTGCTTGAAATTTACTATGACAACAAAAACAGAAAAAAAAAAAAAAAAAAAACATTTTTATATAAAAAAAAATGACACAGCATTAATTAGCGCTTCCGCATTGTGACATTTGTATTTTATATCACAATTGACTGTTTTTTATATTTAACCCTTTCCGGCGCAGGTAAAGTTTGTTCGTAAAATGAGAAATTACTGACTGACACCGGGATTTTCAAACGACTTTTTTAGAAAATAAGAACTCCTTATTTTAAGCTTTCATTCTAAAAACAAAATATTATTATTAAATATTCTCGGTGTCGCATGCAAGTTTGGAATTAAAATTAGGTGTGCCCGGAGTGGGACCACTGTGCCGGAAAGGGTTAAAGGGTAACAGCACTTTGACGCGCTGAGATTTAAATATGTTTTGGGAATTTGCTTAAAAATTAAGAAGTGTTTATAAAATTCTATTTACATTAAAATATTATACATATATTAATGTAGAAATCTATATTTTTATTTTAGTTGACATATTAAAAAATGGAAGCTTGGCAGATGATGGTTGGAAGTGCTTCTAAAGAAGATGGTCAAGCGGTGATTACGATAACCGTATTGTAGATATAACCAAGAACAGGGGTGTCAAACTGTGGCCCGCCGGATACCACTAAAATTTTACAGTAAACTTTTCCTTAATCGACTATTTCTGTTAAAATTTAGTGGTATCAGGTGGGCCATAGTTTGACACCCCTGACCTAGACGAATCAGACTAAGCAAAATTGTTTTGTTAGTCCAAAAAATAGTAAAATACGTTGCAATTTTTTAAAATATACATTTTTAGAGAAATGGCATCAATTCAAAGTAAAATATACATTTCCAACCGAGCATTTCATGATTTAAAGTTGGAGAGAAAAGTGAGATATCAATCGAAAAATCCTACGTATTTTACTAAAATATATATGTGACGATTACTTTTCAAAAAGACCAAGTTGATTGAAAATTTGCGAAGCTAGAGTGTCCAGCGATATTAAAAAAAAAACGAAAAAAAAAACGCACTTAAAGTTTTATTTGCTATTGTTACTATGTTACTATCTATTTCTTGAAGCACGCGCTGTTTCTATAGCTCTAAAATTGTCCTTGAAATTTCGATATCGATTTCTAGCTAATAAGATTTTATTGTTGTGTATGTAAAGAGTAATTTAATCAACAAAAAACTTTTCAATGTTTAAATCGGTCAAAGATATGTTTATCCCACATAGGTTCTCATAACAATCGTTCTCTGTTATACACAGCTAGTATAAACTTCTATGTAGTACTCCCACGTAAAATGTCTTCAGGAAAGATGCAATGTAGCGTTAGTGCATGCCTTCATTGAATATAGCTCCGTAGTACAACCTCATGGTATGACACCGAGCATTAAACTTGTTTATTTTGATATATTTTACAGAAATGCGAATACATTAGAAAATGAAATTAGTTTATGACTATAATTCCAAAAGTAACCTACTTACTGGAAAAGAAATAATGTATTTCCAACTTACTTTATAGAATATTTAATGCTCTTGATCTTTATAACTTATTTTGACAAATTCTAGTTTTCTTTTTTTTTAAATCGTCATTTTATGTATTCTATAATGTTTAGACTCGTGTGAGATTGAACAGAAATTCTTTCTCATAATAATTTTAAAGTCATAAATAAAGTAATAAATTATTTTAAATTATTTTTTACAGTAAAAAAATAAAAAAATAAAAATAACAGTATTTAATTGAAATATCATCAAATTCAAATTTCTTTATTTTGAAGTATTTTAAAGAAATGTGAATGGATTTTTCCTAATCCATTCACATTTCTGTAAAATACTTCAAAATAAAGAAATTTGAATTTGATGATATTTCAATTAAATACTGTTATTATTATTATTATTTTTTTAGAATGCGTTTATCGCTATAATTACAAAAAGGACCTATTTACTGAAGACTAAATAATATATCTTCTACTCGAATAAAGTCATAAAAGACTTTAAATTATTTTATTTTAGTAAAATAAATTAAGGTTTATTAAATTGAAATATCATCAAATTCGGATTATTTTGATAAATTTGGGGCAACGACATCTTGCACGGGCAGTAAAACGAGTTTCTTGCAGTAAGCGATCCAGCTAGCCTTTGGCTCGGCACTAACAATCTCGCCTACTGCCCGTGGGTTCCCAGGTTAGATCCTAATACTACGTTCAGATCGGATAGTTAAGATATCTTAGACCGCTGAACTCACTGAGTGAGTTCCAGAAACTCACTTAGTGAGTTCGAACTTTCCATTGCTAGATACAGTCAGTACCGCTCACTCTGATTGGCTCTGGAGGCCGATTGGATGTTGAGTTTGCTTTTAACATATGCGCATGCGCACTGGACACGGTGATGTTGAGTGAGTTATCTTAAATGGGTTTGGCGGTGTGGACAGGTATTCAATTCCGGGGAGGTACCACCTCAAAAATGGCGGTCTAAGATAACTTAAATGTCCGATGTGAACAGGGTATAACTCCCGCACCTACTCTTGCAGATTTTACAGAAATGAATCGTGTAATTCGGTTGACGTTCTTAAAACTGAATACTAAATTAGTCCATATCTACATATCTATTTTTTTTTTTTTGCAGAATGAAAAATTTCAGCGAGATTTTTTTTATTCTTAAAGAAAGCTTTCATTCACTTAAATGCAAGAAAACGTCCGAAGAAACAAGTAAATGTTAACAAAAAATAAAACACACTTCAAACGATTGTTAATTCTCTTCGTGGTTTTGTAGTAATCCTTTATTGTTAGCCATGTTACAGTCCGTACGGTTATTATGTCGACCCAAACCGGAAAATTCTATTTTAAGTCAACCCGGAACCCCACGCACTTTAACCCCCATATTTTAATGCATTAATCCATATTTTAATGCAATTGTGAAACATACTTTATAAGTCTAATATTATTTTCATCTTTTAAGTTAAAGAGTGAACATATAAATACTAATTTATATTGAGATATATTGTTATTTAATCTTAAATAGTATTCTAGACATTCTTTTCAAACGGGTTACCAAACCGAAACATTTAGAATCAACCTGATCACAACAACAAAAAATATTGCCAACTTGACACAACCAAGAAAACGTCCGAAGAAACAAGTAAATGTTAACAAAAATTAAAACAGACTTTAAAGATTTTTTCCTTCTCTTCGTGTTTTTGTAGTAATCCTGTATTGTTAGTCACATTACAGTCCGTACGGGTCGGATTATATCGACCCGAATATGAAAATTCTATTTTAAGTCAACCCGGAACTCATGCACATTAATCCCATATTTTAATGCATTAATCAATATTTTACGGTTTACCAAATTGAAACATTTAGAATCAACCCGATCACAACAACAACAACAACAAATATTGCTAACCTGACCCAAGCCAGAAAACGTCCGAAGAAACAAGGAGATGTTAACAAAAAATAAAACATTGAGCTATATTGTTTTTAAATCTTAAATAGTATTCTAGACATTCTTTTCAAACGGGTTACCAAACCGAAACATTTAGAAACAACCTCATCATAACAACAACAAAAAATATTGCAAACCTGTCCCAACCCAAACAGCTTGTTGGGTTGGTTTCGGAAAAGATCTGGTTACCCGAGCTGATGCATGACTGTAATCCACATTCATTTTAAATTCCATTGTTATCATCACGGCTTATTTTGATGCGCAGTAAGTGACGATACATTACTAATTACCATTTTTTAGGTGTCGTTGTTAAATAGCAATACGACTACTTTTTAGTGCTGTGTAACCTTAACGAAATATTAAAATTTCGTGACGATGGGTCAATTTTTACGAAAGTTAAAGCCTGTGAAGTGAAAAGAAAACATGAACACATACATACATACAAAGATATCTTCTTTAGAGCCAAATGTTACAGAAAGGCGACAATCTGCAGAACAAGACATTTCCAACCAAAAAAATAAAAATAAAAATAAAATAAAATAATAAGAGGATGAAAATCAAACGATCCATTCAAGAGTTCACGTGGACATACAGAGAAAAAAAAATATACAAACGAATTGTGTAACCTCCTTCGTTGAAAACAAGTTAAAACATTGGTGACCGGACACAAGAATTCTGGTGTTTATTTAACCAAAACTCATATTTTACCTTAATGAAAATACATTTATATGAATATCATCATGTTTGTTTTAGATTCTAAGGAATTTATTAAATCCGTACATTGTAAGATACTTACTGATGTATAAATTTGAAAATCTTATCTATGACACCAATTTACAAAAGATTTTCAGAAGAGAGAGGACTTTCTACTCTTTTAACAGATTTCATACTAAATTTCCGGTTACCAATGTGTTACTAAATTTCCATGATCCTGAATTCAAAAATTTTCGGAATATCTCATTAACAAATAGATTTTATGCGGGGTAATTCAAAAAAAGATTTGACTAACCTTAAGAGATGGCAGTGCACAGTATATATAACAAATGATTTCTGCATAGTAAACTAGGGACATAATCCATTTATTCTGTCAAAATTATACGGTTTGCCTAGGGCTAGCCTCAATCCAAAATTTCAGACTTCTATATGTACTATACATTTTCCTATGCATCGGAAACATACACCCACACACTAACTCTTAGACACACAGAGAAACATTTTTCTTTTAATGATACTAGGACATCCAACCCGGGCTTCCCGGGATAAAGAATACATGTGAAAACCATTTTTTTATTTTTTTTATTGAAACCTCCAAATTTATTTTTTACATTTAATAATTTTTTTTAGATTGCCCCTTAAAAATACCAAAGAGCATTTTTCTATGTAATATGTCAAATATACAGGGTGTCCCAAAAAGGAGTACCTATTTTTAAAAATGAATAAGAAACAAACGAATAGAGTTATTGAATAAATTCTTGCAGGAAACGGTTGTGTGAAGTCTGGAATTTTGTTTAGAGTACTTTATTATGTTAGTTAAAATTCTTACCGACAGATGGCGCTGCGGCTACTGCATTCATCAGCAATAGTTGAAAATTAAATGACAATATTTTCAATATGTCCTCAATTCATCACAATAACATGCCGGAGTCTTTGAATGAACTTTCACTGACCACATCTGCTTCTGTCTGGTCTTCACGCATGCTTCGTTTGTTCATATAGCCACCAAAATGTGCTGTAGCGCCATCTGTCGGTCAGATTTTGAACTATCATAATAACGTTTTCTAAACAAAATTCCAGACTTCACACACCCGTTTCCTGCAAGATTTTTTTTAATAACTCTATTCGTTTGTTTCTTATTCATTTTTAAAAATAGGTACTCCTTTTTGGGACACCCTGTATATTCAAATAAAATTTTGAAATTTATTAAAAACGGTAATTTTGTATTGGCCTCGTGCCAGAAGTTAAAACTCGAATAAATTGTAAAAATTTCGTTATATAATAGTTTTTCTTATTCTGATAATTTCAGCGCTTTTAAGCGCTTATTTCGATTACATGTCTGTTAAATTTGTGTTCTATTTATACTATTTTATTTATTCGTTAATGAAGTTTTAATTTTGTTATGGAATATTAGCTGGAAACAAATGTTGAAATTTTTATATTGTTTAAAGTGCAAACCGATTTATATTTTGAAGTTGTCTGCAAGCGATATGGCTTCTTTTTTTTAAAATCATGCTTGAAATTTAATTTTAAATTCTATAATAAATGAGTATATTGCGATAAAGTTTTCAAACAAATTGCAATTGAGAGTAGATATTTTTCTCTGTATAACGGTGTAAAAATTGAAAATGTGCGATGCTTAGAAATTTTTAAAAAATGCAGTAGCAAAAATCGCAAAACCGAAATTTCATCGTCAAGTGTTGCCATTCTCAAAATGACGTCAGCGTTATGAACGGCCACGTTTGTCATTTATAATGTAGATAGATTATCCGTTTTGTCGCGGTGAACATTTATCCATGTGTATAAACATCCATATATATCGATGTTAATCCGTGTATGGAATAATTTGAACAGCTATTTAAAGTTAAAAAATTTTATGCTACATAGAAAATTTTCTTCTCGCTCTATTTTTTAAATGTTAGTTCTTTTGTTACCAATTGAAAGAATGAACTATAGAAATAACCTTTTAAATTTCTATACGGTAGAAAGATATTTTTCGAAATATCACAAAATATTCAGTATATTTTTCACGCTATTTATTCAACTATTTATAAATAAAACATCGGTTTTATTTTGGCGTTGATACTTTAGGCATATTGATAAAATCTTAGGCATATTGAACCATATCGAGATAAAAACCGTGTTATTTTCTAAATCACCAAACTATGTACAAAATTTCTTTTGCTTTCTAATTTTTTTAAATATATTTTTTATGTTTTCTATTTTATAACTCCAACAAAAAACTGGCAACGCAAACGTATCTTGGCTATCAAATGCAACTCATTTTTGAAGAATCGATAAAGAAATTCTATTGTCAAACACGAAAACTTTTTTGAATAAAGAACTTTAAAAAAATTACACAAACCGTGTCATGTTGAGTAATATATTTTTTTCAGTTTTGGAATAGTTCCTCTAGTGAAGTTTGAAAATAATGCAAATTATTTTTTTATTCCATTCAGAAAGATATTTTATATTCTTTTATGGATTTTCTTAGATAAGAATATTGATTTTTCTTTTTTTTTTTAAAGTTTTCAAAAGGAGGGCATTTTTTCCTTGTAGTGAAATCATTTTTTCCTTAACACAAATTGAATTTTAATTATTTCTAATTAACTTTTTCGGATCTATCGTCCTAATAATAAGACACACCTTTACCATTATTTCATCTTTACAAATATTTTGGTTACAGTCTGATAGTACACTGCAAAAAGAAAAAGTCCTTCCGGCCTGCACCGGGAGGAAAAGGTAGCTTTCATAGTACATGTAAAAACATGTACTATAAAAGAAAAAAAAAAAAGAAAAAATTCAACAAATTTTACTCAAAACATCCGAAGCTAAAATGCTTGGAACTGGATTTTAGAAGATTCAATAACATTTTCATTAATACTAAATTTGAATGCGAATTTCAGCATAACAAAAATCATATTGTTTCAAAATGTCAGCCACCCTAGAATCTCAACCTTTTTTAAGATAAAGCCAAAACAAAAAATGATCCGGAATTCTTATATCACGATCTAACACTTAACGGAAACAACTTTTTCAATTTATAATTTCTTTGTACATCTTTTTGAATTTTTATAGATTTTAAATTTTTTAACTGGCCGCTATTTTGAAACGAGATGGCGGATGAAGCTAGCCAGCGAATTCGGTCGAGACCTTGGTATGTCCTATACACTCAGTCATATCCAAATCGGTTCATAAATAAGAAAGTCACAGCATGACTAATGTGGTATATATATATATATATATATCAAAATTTGAACAGAAGTTGGTTTTGGGGTCTGGGGGTCATGATCGGTGAAAATATACCAAAAGTTTTTGGAATTGCTTTCCTCCGAACGGCTGCAATAAGTAGCTTTTTGTACTGGAAGCTACCTAAAAAAGGCAAATCACTCTTAATCTCCGAATATATAAATATAATCACAAACAAAAATATATAATAACCTCTTCCATGTTACCCATGATTCCGAAAAGCGTTCTTTATTTTTAAAAGCTTCAGAAACCTGCAGTATAATTTCAAGATTTAAAGAAGCATTTATGAACACAGTTTCTTTTGCTGAGACTAATTTTCGGTTACGTTTCCGAAAAGCTTTTATATTGTATGAATCAGTTTTCTCAAACTGGAATAGAGTTTTTAGAGAGGTTATCAGTTTTCAAGTAAACATTTGCAGCTGCATAATTAAATTTATACATGCAAGAATAACAAAAAAAAAAAAAAAAAGAAATTTTTCGGGGTAATTTTACTGGACATTTTTCGTCCAGTTGGAAATTTACAACTCATATCATTTTCTTTACCAATTTGAATAATTGTGTCAAAATTAACATAGTGTAATCACGTATCCAGCGTTTACTGGAGTTCCCTTAACTGCGATTTATTCTGTTGAGCTGATTCAAATATCAGACCAAATGTTATGATCAATAGAGTTAACTGGATGAATTAGGTCCTCCAGATTCGACCGGATTGGCTTAGTTGGTAGAGCATGGCAGCTTAAGGCATGATATTCCAGGTTCGAATCCTGGCCCGGACATTTTTCGTCCATATGGAAATTTACAACTCATATCATATCCTTACCAATTTGAATAATTGTGATAAAATTAATCTAGTGTAATCACGTATCCAGCGTTTACTGGAGTTCCATTACCTGCGATTTATTCTGTTGAGCTGATTCAAATATAAGACCAGATGCTAGGATCAATAAGGTTAATTGGATGAATTAGGTCCTCCAGATTCAACCGGGATATCTCAGTTGGTAGAGCATGGCAGCTTCAGCCATGTCGCGGGTTCGATCACGGGTTCGAATACTGTCCCCGGACATTTTTCGTCCAGTTGGAAATTTAAAATTCATAAATTTTAAAGTTAATGTTATTATTGTTATTTTATCATATTTTTCGTCTGTAAAACATGTTTGTTCAACATGAAAAGTTTACTTGAGAATTGATAGCTTCCTAAAAAGTATCTTCCATGTTGAGAAAATTAAAAATATTTGATCAGTCATAATAATCTTGTGTACATTTGCAGAGAACACTATTGAGAATATGTGTTCAAAATTGGCAGATTATTCTATGAAAAATGTTGAAGTTATGCTCCAAGCCAACTTTCTGGTGTCACCCTGTTGCCACAACTCCAACACCGTGATTTTGATTTTTAATAAAAAAGAAAACTTTTTTAATGATGTTAAGACTGATATAATAAATACCCTCAAACAAGTTTTCATTTGAATACATAGTTTTCTAAAAAATAAATAAAAAATCAGGGATTTTTTAGGCGTAGCGTAGTAAGTAGCGTTACCCTTTGAAGCAGATTTTGACACGCGTTGTGTGATGGAGAAAATTTTATGATAAAAAAACACTGTTAAAAATTTGCAGTAAACTGTCCAGTCAGACCGTTTTTATAGAAAATGGTTACGTAAGCGTAATTTAACTCTATTCTGACCATATTATTGTCCATATTATGATCAGAATAGAGTTAAATGATGATTATATAATTGTTTTTTGTAAAAATGGTCAAATGACTCGACAGTTTGCTGCAAATTTTTAACAGTGTATCGAAAGTATCGCATTCCCTATTCGGTGTCGAGGATACTTAACAATACACAAAAATGTCATCGCCTACTTTTCCAAAAACGTTCGACGTCTCAAATCGTCAAATTTCCTAAATTTCACTCTGCCAGTAATAGATTAACGACATTGCCGATGACAATTGGATAACAGTTAATCTTTTTTTGGGGTGAGTTAACAATCATTGGCTATTGACGTTTCATTGGTTGCTGATATAAGGATTTTCTTTGGCGTTTTACTGCTATGACTTCAATGGATTATATTTTGCAATAAAACATTAAATGTAATATTTAAAACAGAACATAAAAAAACATAAATAAATAAAATAAATAATAAAAGGCTTCAAAACGGCTCTAAAACGTTATAAATATTTTTTTGAAGTCACGGCCTGTTTGCTTCCTTCAAAGTGTCGAACTAAATATGAACAACGACGAAAGTTAAAATTAACGTCGAGTTTTTCAAAGCTCGATATGGATTTCCACTGGAATAGATTGTAGAAGAATAACGAGTGCAGCTAGATTAAACTTTCATATTTGTTTTAGGTGTAATATAAACAAAAACCAAGGTAGTTAGAATATCATTATCCGTGACTTAAAAAAAAATTATAATTTTCTGAGAGAAGTTTCGAAACATATATATTTTTTAATTTATTTTTTATGTAAAATTGAGACTTGCGATGAACAGATGATTGCACTGACTTGTTCTTTTTTAATCTTAATAGAATTTACACGAAACCAATGTAGAAACAAATTGTCAAAAAAAAAAAAAAAAAAGAGTTAAGTAAATCTGCGCACCAATTTAAGAGTTACGTACAAGCATACAATAAATATGTATTAGACTTTCAACATTTAATTTAGTTCTAAGAACATGCTTTGGAAATTACTTCTATTGATTTATTTCTTATGACTGCTGATTTTTTATTTATTTATTTTATTATTTATTATTAACTTTATTATTATTATTATTATTATTATTATTATTAATGATTATTAAAAACTACACATCGGAATGAAAATTTGTTTGAATGCATTTGTTATATTAATCTTTAACATCATTAATATATTTTTTAAAATTAAAAATAAAACTGTCGGTGCTATAGTTGTAGCAATATGGGGACGTCAAACATGTATCCCTCCGCGGCTTGTAGCATAAGTGTTTCCTAAAGGAACCTGGGATTTTTTTTCAGTTAATTTACATTATATTCAAAACAGAAGTACACATAATCTTTAGGAAATATTGATTTATGGTTCGGTAATCACCAAAGAAATTATTAACCCCCTGACCGCCGAGCAAAAGGGCAAATTTGTAATGTTGTTTTCCCTGTAATTTTTTTAAAATGCTAAAAAAAGAATGAATTTTTAAACTTCATATAAAAAACGTAATTACGTAAATGAGTATGATCCTTGAGAATATTAATCATTACTCGGAGTTTTAAAACTGCATGATATTTGTAGAATTATATTAATTTAAACAGTGCTTCTATTGCTGTGAAACCTACAGCATGGTGAACGGATATATCAGTTCAAGACTGTGAGAAGGTTAATAAAGGATTTAATATAATTATAAAAGAAACGAATTACCTTCATTAAATCTTATAGCTACTCTGAAGAATCAGTGTTGCCAATTTAACGATTTTTTTAATTCAGATAACCATCAGAATTTACGAATAATAATATTTGTATCCATTACTGATAGATTAAATGAGGTGACTAATACTATTCCGAATTTGCAGTAGATATCTGAATTAAAAATTTGCTATTTTGTAAATACTGTGAAGATATAGCAGAAGACGTGCATAGAGTTGTAAATTCCATTTAAAATTCCAAACAACATAACCGAAATATACAAGGTGATTAAAAAAAATTGGACAAATTTTAAAAAGTGGTAGTGCATACCAAAAAACCTACGCTTGAGTGGGAAACGAGTGCAGTAATCTACATTTTCACTCAAAAATACTGCGTACTTCACTCCAAAATGAACATAACTATTGTTCATAACATTACTGAAAATGAAGATATTTGAATGCATTTTTTTAACAGATTTACCTTTTTTTGTGAAATACAATGACGTGATGAAAAGTGAATACAATTTGCAACAATTTGATAAATGAAACAGCATGAACTGGAAATTACATTCGGAAATATGAAGCGTCTAGTTCATATGAAGCGCTATTTAGATAGGGATGATAGCCACTTTTACCATTTCTCATGATATCCTTACGTTTTACACAATGGAAGGTCAGTCAATTTCAAATTTCGCTAAAATATCTTTATTGTTAAAAATATGGATAATAATCCAAATTCGGATTCAAGTAAGACATCCTGTATGTTTGACTAAATAAATAACTCTAGTTCCCTACATAAGTGACCCTGGTTCCCTATATAAAAATTATTAAAATGCCTTTTTTTATGTTTAGTTTTGCAGCATACACATAATCATTTAAAAAAAATGGTTAAAAATGACATTTCATCTGCTCAATCATTCTAAATATCCCAAAGACTGACAGTTAAAAAAATAAATTATCATGTAGAGAATAAGGAATTTGACATGCCCAGTCTGAAGCATATGCATATTACGCGACCGTACTGGGTTAACGGCTGAAAATAACATCCGGAACACTGAGTTAGAGTCTTACACGAGATACTGAAAAATGTAAGGCAATAAACCAAAACTTTGTCCATTTTTGCATTGAAAAAAAAATGAAAACCATAACCAGTAAAATCTAGAAGAAAATGAATATAACTATAAAAAATGTTTTCTAATCGTAAATGAAACTTTTTTTTTAGTCAAGCTACCTAGCTGCCTTTGATCCAGATAGCGAAGCCAAAATAATACACAGTAGATGCCGCTAATTGTGATCACAATTATTATTATAAATCACTTAATGTAATCGAAATCAGCCGATAACGACTCTTTACCTACACTAAAATTAGTCACTTTGTATGATCAGTTTTTCATTTAACATTTATTGCTTTTTCACAGACCTGTTTTTGAAAGCGTGCAATTGAAAGCGAAGTTCTGTTACAAAGTTCAATTAAAGCATGGAATCAAATATGCTAAAAATAAAAATTATTTTGCAGGATTTTTGGAAGTTGAAAAAGATGACGAACAGAAAACCTTAGTTCACTTTAGTTCATATGTTGTTTGAAACAAACTTTTATTTTCTTAAGAGGACAGTAGACTTTTATAAAAATCGAAAATGACAAAATTTCAGCTTAAAAAAATCTAATCTACTCTCACTTGTATTATTTTAAGAAATAGTATTTCAAATTGTTTAAATTTGGATTCATGAATTTCATTCAATCTGTAATTCCATATTTTATACCTTTCATCCCATCATTTATGGAAATTTACGTTTTATTTTTTAAATTTAGTACCTCGTTTAATTTTTTCTTATTTATTTTTAAAAATATAATTACATAGCTTGGATATGTACCTTAGAAAGGATCTCCGGTGTATTTCCTGTTATCCTGAAATAGATATAAGTACCCCTGTTAAAGCCAAATACGAAAAGTTTCGAAAAATTATCTTAAGTAACTGAGTCTTTGTGTTTTTTTCCTCCAGTTTCAAAAAGTCATGAATATAATAGTATGATAATTAGAATCCATTGGTATGCATTTCCCTTGGAAAAAAAGCCACGATACTAAGTGTTTTTCATAAAGTACATCTTAGTCTACTTCTCTTTTTAAACTTATTTTTTTACTCTTTTATTGTAGTTTATTTTTTCTTGTGTAAACTTTTTTTATTGCATGTACCTCAATTTTTAAGGATAAAAATGATGAGATGAATAAATATGTTACAAAGAAATTATATCATACAGCTTTTATATGCGTTCTATTTATAAGAAAAGTCAATATAAAAAAATATACATGATTTATTAAACATTTTTGTTAAATTTTTGATAATTTATATGCTTTGTAAATCCATTGTGGATGTATTTTAAAAAACAATACAATAATTTGAAACGAGAATGTAATATATTTTTGAATTCATATTTAGTACTTGGAAATATTTCCATAGAAAATTTCTCACGCCTTGCATTCATAATATTCAAATTTTAATTGCTTAATAGGCGTATAGCCAACATAGTGAAAAAGTACCCAAGCCGGGACTCGACCCCGGGTCATCAGTATAGCGCACAGATGTTCTACCAACTGAACCACTTGGGAACGATACTGAGCCTGGAACTTTCTCACTATAACATGTTGGCAAGGCTACAAAAGCAGCACTAGAAGGAATATTTTTCGAGAGCCACCAACCCTGGGGCAAAAACGAAATCAAAGAAAATCCAGCATCGATAATTGGAAAATAAATTCATATTTAATACTTGGAAATTTTTTCATAGAAAAATCTCACGCCTTGCATTCACAATATTCAAATTTTAATTGCTTAATAGGCGTATAGCCAACATAGTGAAAAATTATTCCATCTAGTGCTGCGTTTGAAGCCTTGCCAACATGTTATAGTGAGCAAGTTCCAGACTGAGTATCGTTCCCAAGTGATTCAGTTGGTAGAACATCTGTGCGCTATACTAATGATCCGGGTTCGAGTCCCGCCTTGGGTACTTTTTCACTATGTTGGCTATACGCCTATTAAGCAATTAAAATTTGATTATTATGAATGCAAGGCGTGAGAAATTTTCCATGGAAGAATACGAAGGGGATCAGGGGGACGGACCCCCCCCCCTGATAAAATGTACTTTTCATTTCGAAAAAGTTACAAGAGTAAAAACTTTATCAGAATATCATTGCATATAACCACATTTAATGCGGCGTTTCTAAAATTTTCAGAAGCTTCGAGAAAATTTTCATGTTTATAAATATATAACTTAAAAAAATTAAATTGCGGACTGTAAGATATTAAATATTATGCAAAGTAAGATTATAAAATAATGACATGCAGAACTGACGTTGAGTTCCCTGTTCTGCAGATTTAGTATTATATTGAATTCATTTTTCTTGGACGTTTATGGGGAACCACTCAGTTTAGTCGTTAGCATGCTGGCTTCAATATGAGGAGCTTGGGACGATGTTAGCGGGATCGAAAAAAGCGGGATCGGGACGACGATATATGTCGGTTCAATTTCTTTTCAAAAATCCTCCCTGAAGGCAAGCTTCCTATGACCAAAACTAGCCGATGCTTAAAAAAAAAGTCCATCCTTCAAAATTTACGACAAGGCAATTTTCAATTCCACAAGGCATTTTGTCGAATTAAAGGGGTCGGGGCAAGAGAGTGTTAAGACATATTTTTGAACTTCTGAGATATTTCGATTTGAAAATTTGATCAAATACTCAAATCAAGGTAAATAACAAAAAATTTTTTCGTCGCTGTCTTAGTAACATTTGAGATATTCTGAGTAACAATATGGCATTACTTTAATGATATTACTATTACGTTTTTTGTAAATTAGCTGTGTTCATTGAGGGCATAAACGTCTGGGACAAAAACGAAACCTGGGACATATGCTGCCACCCAATTACATTATAAACAAATTATATGTATAATATTATAATTTACAATATTAAGCAACAGATTACAGTGTTAGATTTATTTCACGAAAAATGTGGCTTAGTACTTTCTTGCACCGACCCTCTTAATTAAATACCTTAGCATTTTAAGCATTAAAGCAGTTGAATTTTATATTCTACTAGCTGTTACACGCGACTCCGTACATGTAGCATGTAAGCTTTACAATTTGAAATGCAAGTCTTACATATATTTTTTACATTTTATTGTTCCATAATTTATCTAACAAATAGCGCAATTCGCTTCAAAATCTGTTCATTAGAATTTTTGAAAAAGCTAATATTTCATAATCGGATTCACCTATTTGTAGAATCTTCTCTTATAGCTATATGATTAAGCAACATAGAACGATCAGTTATACACTAAAACCTCACCAATTACCTAACTATGTAAGTACAATGTAAGTCCCATAAAAATCTGTGTATCAGAACATGAGTTATAATCTTTTAAAATGCAATTTTCTTTCAGAATAGTGTTGACTTAATTATAGAACTTTATCCCAGCTCAGTAACTATGCAACGTATAACAATGTGTCATACACTAAACCCTCTCTCCAACAATTAGCTAACTGGCACTATAAGTCAAATAAAAATGAGTTTAACAGAACGTGAGATATAAGCGTTCGAAATGAAATTTTCATTTTCATTTTATATATATAGTAGAAGGAACTTTCTCCGATATGTCTGTAACTAAGTGACGCAGAAATGTCTGTAATTATACACTAAAACGTTTCCTCAATAATTACATAACTGTCATTGAAAATATTGTATGTATAATAAAAATCCGTTTAGCAGAACTTGTGTTATGTTCGTAATGAAATTTTCTTTCATAATTATATTGACCTAATTAATTATAGAACTTTTTCCCATAGTTCGGTAAGTAAGCAAGCCAAAACAACATATTATATACTAAAACCTTCCCAGAAAAATTATCTAACTAACAGTGCAAGGTTCAGATTCAGATTCAGATTCAGCTTCAACCATGGAAATCCATTCAGCAGAATCTTTTAGAAAACTAATCTTTCATAATCGGGTTCATCTGATTTTAGACATTTTCTCCATAGTTCGGCCATTAAGCTACGTAGAACCATATATCATACACTGAAACCTTCCCTGAAAAGTTATCTAACTATCAGTGCAAGTACTATCAAAATCTATTTAGTAGAACTCAAATTATGAGCAGCGGGAACAACATTTCACTTTCCAGTTTATATAATAGTAGAAGTAGATTACTCATTGTATGATAATCTCATTTTAATTTCAAGTGAAATGAAATAACGCAAATTTTTGTTAATAATAATTGAATAAGTTTATTAGAAAGTATTGACTTATTTTTAATCTTTCAGTTTAAATACAATTAATTAATTTAATAATACCACAAAAACTTTAGTGTGAAATTAAATTAAAATATATAATTTTAAATGTTAGCATTCACTTGAGTATTGTTGATCTAGATGTTGAAAGAAAGCGGAATCGGCTAACGCTATAATCTGCTGGATAAAAGAGAAATTAGGTCAGTGGTTCCCACTAGCGGATAGGGACAGCTTAATGCAATAATGTTAAAACTTCGACTGCCTTTTGAGAATTCAATGCGTATGCGTGAACTAGAGGGTAACATAACGATATGGGGAAAAAATAAAAAAATCCCTAGCCGACTTCGGAACATTGTTTTTTTATTAATATTTTGTTGCTGCTCGGTTGTGTGCTTGGTAGATGAATCGTTAGGGAGCTGATCTTGCACCTAGATGTTTGAGTTCGAATCCCACGCTTTCATCTGATTTTATTTTTCTGCTTTTTTATTTAAAAATGTTTTGTAGGTTGCAATATGTTTTTCATGATAAATGGTAAATTTTGACATTAATAACAATTTCAGATTAATACTTATTGTTAAAATAAAAAATTCTTATTTAAATACTGTTTTTCAGAATTTTTTTTTTCATTTTTTTTAAAATTTAAAATGCTTATTGGTTGTTTTATGTTTTTCATGATAAATGGAATATTTTTAATAAAAGTAAATTTTGACATTAATAACAATTACAAATTTATTTCTATTATTGTAAAATAACTCATTTAAATACGATAAGTGTGGGCAATCTCCTGATTAAAATGTTACTTTACAGTGCTTTATAATGTTTAAAATTTCACACATGTATGCTGAAAACTCTCCATAGTTCTTTATGGCAGTAACATCACAATCAAATAAGTAATTTTATGGTTAAGTACTAAGGAAACGAACATCAACAAAACAACGTTCCGAAGTCCGCCAGGGGATTTTTTTATTTTTTCCCCATATAGTTATGCTACTCTCTAGTTCACGCATGGGCAGTCAATTCTCAAAAGGCAATCGAAATTTTAATATTATTGCATTAAGCTGTCCCTATCCGCTAGTGTGGTTCCCAATCTTTTAATTGCCATGCCGCACCGAAGTATCTCTGAAATCACGATGCCCAGACACACACACATACACATACTGTATAACATATATCTCTTATTATTTAACAAGTAATATAAAAATAATTTTTTTAAGTCAATTCCTATTTAGGTCAACAAATAAAATTTTATTTCAGTTACTTTTTATTAAATAATTACAATTAATATAAATATGTATATACATATGACAGAATCACAATATTAAGTGACAAAATAGAAATTAAATTTAATTAATGAATTAATATTTGAAAAAAACTGTATTAACATCAAGTGTCATCCACTATACAAGTTTTAAAAAAATGTATTTGAACTTGAGTGGATGAATAAAAGGTATTTTATTAACAATTGTAAATTTGAAAATATAAAACTAAAATTAATTAATTTAATTTAATTAATGAATTAAATTTAAATAGATTTAATTAATAAATTTAATTTAATTAAAAACATAAGTCGGAAATTGTACGTTAAACTAGACAAATGAGGCGCGTTCGTACTCTAGCTAGTTATATAAATATTCAGATCTTGATGATTTTTAATTCCGTGAAATGAATTATATAGTTTGCAGATTAATTTCTGTAATAAAATAAGTATCTCGATCGCTTGACGATTAAACCTCGGATGCTCCTATAACAAGAAAGCACCGATTTTTATATAAATATAAAACTAAAAGTAATTAATTTAATTAAATTAATGAATTAATATTTGAAAAAACTGTATTAACATCAATTGTCATCCAGTACAAGTTAAAAAAAATTTATTTGAACTTGATAGAATGAATAGAAAATATTTTATTAACGATTGGAAATTTGAACAAGATATATAAATATATAGAGAGTGTGAGCTAATAGTAGGAATTGAAAAAAATAAAAAATAATAAATTTTATTCTCATGGAGGAAGCCTAAAACAGCCAATTCCACTGTTCATTTCACATTTTTTAACATATCAAAGGCGTGAGTTTTTTGTTGAAAATGCTCTTTTAACATAATTCTATAATTGCAATGAGGCTATATATCTTCGCCTTTGTGCAAAAAAAGTTTTGTTGTTCCCAGGTGTCAGAAGTAGCGCGCTACAAGTAGCGAAACTCCAGTAATCGCTAGTTTTCACAGTGGTTTGTAGTGTAGTGTGCTACATTTTAAACAATGTACTGTAGCGAGTAGAACAATTGAAAAATCAGTAGTTTGTAGCGAAAACTGACGATACATTTAACGATACCTAAGCGGTGAAAAATATGTTATTCTACTAAAATCACGATAGTAATTTTTACAACTTTCTGTTTCAAGAACAGTTGATTCGAAAGTGTATATAATTAGATGCGATGAAATATATACAGTCAAACATGTCTATCTCGTAATCTGCCTATCTCGAAAAGCTGCTGAAATATTGATCAGGACTGCTTCTCTGCTGTTTTAAAACTGCAAAAAATTGTCCAATCTAAAAATGTTTTGCATCAAAAACTCCTAACGGATTACTTTTCGTAAGGTATGTAAATATAACTTACTATTTTAAATCTTCAGTCTTTTGTATTTAGTATAAAGAAATTTTCTTAGTCTGTTTATATAAAACCTGTATATCTCGAAAACTGTATATCTCGAATTTGTTTTTGGCTCCCGAGAGATTCGAGATAGACAGGTTTGACTGTATTAGGCATTCTTTTCAATGTATGTGGTGTAGAAAAACTATTTAATATGAAATAAAAATGTTGATTAACATTTAATGTTATATTTTATAGCAAATGTTCATAATGTATGTAGATTTAACAATTCCTAATTTAACATTGAACAATGTGGAACAATTTTCGAACAATGTTGAATATAAAATGATAAAAACATGGTATTAAAATTTTAGATAGGAGGAAATGAAGTTAATAATCCATTTTCTTTGAAAAGTAATAGTTAAGAGTTAAGATTAATAATAGAACAAAAAAAAAATAAAAAAATTAACGGAAAATAACAGTACATATTTTAAGAAGAACCATTAATGCAATTAAAAAAACAGTAAAATATTAATAATCCCATGCATTACAGTCGCCCATACTTGTGATAATTTGGGACCTTAAGTTTTAGGGTGTTGGTAAAACTGTAATTTGTCGCAGAGTACCTGTGAACCAGATATTATCTATTGTTGTTCTGTGATGATTTGGGGCTGACATTCTTGGGCACGGTCTACAAGAAGGAGAATGTGTTCCTCGTTTTCATCAAAATCGGTAATTTTTATCTCTGAAATAATAAAATTTGTGCTTCAAATGGCCATAACTTGCTTCATTTGTTCAAAATTTGTCTTGCTTCACAATTTGCGAATCTCAGCGGCAAATATCAGCTGCAATGTGCAGCTGCGGATCGCTGAAGTCGGAGATTTTTCCCTTTGATACCCATGGTAGAGATTCCTAGAATAGTGATAAAAATATAAAATTGGACAGGTTTTAGATAGGAGAGACGACCAAGGGTGCTCTAAAGCCAAGAAAAGCCTAAGTGTTAACATAAATAAAGATTAATCGTACAAATATATAAGTATTGGGGTATGAAGAAGTGTTCGCTTAACAGGTGCACTCCTTATGGGAACGGCCGTTATGGAGGTTTTATCACATAGTTTTAATTTCTATACAGCTACGAGTCGTTAGCAAGAGCCTTTCGTTTTATTAATTTTTTAGGAAAATCAAGTGGAGCTCGCTCAACTTCCCTACCGTTTTGTTTTAATAAACCGTTTTTGGTTTTAAAAATAGACTTGTTATTTGTCTCTGCTCTACCGCACGGCCTGACATCAAAGATGGCCGTCACAAATGGCGCCCAACTTAGTGGTTTAGGTAACCTTGTCAGTCCTACTGACGGTGCCTTAAACGAATGCCCACATCCAAGAGAGATAGTCCCTCGAGTTTACTTCGCCGGAAACACGGATGTCACTGAGTTTCTGGCCAAACTAAACGATTATATGGCCTTCAACAATATTCCAGATAAGAACAAGTATTTAGTATTGAAATGCTCTCTAAAGGATGAAGCCTTGCTTTGGCTTGAAAACATAGGAAGATTTTTGGTGAATGATGACGCTAAACGATTTGAGCAAACGTGTTTGGAGTTAACTAAAGCTTTTCCGAATGAACGTAATGCAACAGAGCTCAGGAGAGCTAGAGCAGACTTAGCTTGGGAGATTTAATATTGAGATTTAGATTGAGACTTAGATAGATTTAGATTTAGCCTTGAGACCTCGCATCGAGTCTCGATATTAATAATTAGCCTTAGCATTTTTATAGTGAAGTTCTATGCTGTTGTAAAGCTGATTTGAGCCTGAATCAGTGCTTATTTAATTTGAAATATAAAATTATTGGATCGTGAATTTGCTTCTGAATAGTTTAAGTTTAATTATCACATAGTTTTAATTTCTATACAGCTACGAGTCGTTAGCAAGAGCCTTTCGTTTTATTAATTATTTAGGAAAATCAAGTGGAGCTCGCTCAACTTCCCTACCGTTTTGTTTTAATAAACCGTTTTTGGTTTTAAAAATAGACTTGTTATTTGTCTCTGCTCTACCGCACGGCCTGACATTCAAAGATGGCCGTCACAGTTTTAATATACATTTTTTTAATTTTTAGTTGTTTGTTTCTGCCCGAGGTGGGGGGTTTCTAGTTTCATTACCCTTTTATACTAACAAGTAATCTGTTTTTTTTAATTATTGGAATAGCTGAATTCTTTCCTATATAAAATTGTAATACTATTCCTTTTACAATCTTAGAATCTACTCTGTAATTTAAATTTCGATTTTTAAATCATAATTTATTTTCAACATTTTCAGAATTATATTACAATATATTATTATCAGCGTATTAATTTTCATATTAAATAGTTTTCATGTACCATATTCAGTGAAAAGATTATCTTATAGAACTTTCATCGTATATACTTATATACATTTTTGAATAAGCTCATATTAAGGCAGAAAATTTTTAAATGATTTTATTTTGAAATAAAACTTGTGTCGTTCGTCTTTAATATTCCTTGAAAACCCATTTCTTCCTTCGGTATTACGGAAATAATTCGTATAGTAGTAATTATGTGTCTTCAGGAAAAATAATTTTTGTTGCCAAATATAGGTCCTGCGTATGAATATTTTTGTGTAAGATCTGTACTATGGCTATTTCTATTAACGGATCTGGCTCCAATCCAAAACAAATCACTTTCCTTTATTGTGCTATTTTTAAAGCATCTTCTAAAATAAAACCGTAAGTCATGTGACTGTCCTCAACAGTTCCGGGGTGTCCGTTTCACTTTTTCATATGCCAAGCGGCCATTTTTATTCAAAATTATTTTTTCGAATAAACTGCATAAAAGTTACATTTTAAGAAAGATCGTTCAAAATAAATTAATATTTGAGAGATGACTTGCGTTCAATTATGTATATATTCTGCAATAACTTCAGTCGAAAGATTCGCAGTTCAAATTCTCTATTCATAAAAGTAAACAAAAAAAAGATTGATTCGTCGTGAACATTTAAAATATTAAATCATGGAGGTAATCATTCGCAAAGCAAGTTCTCCGCGAATGAATTTTTGGACCGCTGCCTCGCGTCAAAAAAATAATTCGCACCAGTGAGACAATCAAAGTTTACCATAATTATGTGCTATACAACTCAACTTTCGGACCTTTTCTTGACGTAAATTGAACTCATGTAATAATATTTAATGAATCAGATTTTTAGCATTTTTAAAATCGCTAATACAGCTTTTATTTATCGCGTGTACAAATTAGAAATGATACTTTGATTTTGAAATCAAATGTTTTGATTTATAATATTATTTCTTATTTATTTATTTATTTTATCTTTTAAATGAAAAGTGTGAAGTATTTTAAATTTATGTAATATAAGCATTTTAGATTAAAGTTAAGTATTTTAAATGAAATGAGTGACAGGTTTATAATTTAAAATTAAATTAATTGTAGTATGAATGACGGTGATGGGAACGATATTTGGCGAATTATCATCTGCTCCCGGCTAACAAAAATACTCATAATTAAAAAAAAGAATAAAAATAAATAAATGATAGTTTGATGTAAATAAATATTGATATACATATCAAAAATAATTTATAGAATTAAAATAAAAAATAAAAGTAAATAAACAACAATTTCCATAACAAAGTTTTCGCCAAATTGGCGGGTGAGGGGGGGGGGGGGAATCGCGCCAACGTGCGTATGTGACATTTGTGCCCAAAAAATATGCGAAATGCTACCATGATCGCAAAAGTTCATGATTTGTCTATTAGAATCTTCCGATTTGGCGAAGGATTAAGGGAAAATTAAATTATGAATAAATGTAACGTGTTGCAATGTTTAACATACATTTAAGGGAGACCAAACTGGTCGCCAGTGGCGGCTAGTATAAAATAATCTTTTATTAGTATATATAACAGAGTATTTGGACAATGGAAATTGTAATTCATCTTCATATATTTTAAGAATAACGTATAGTCATCACTTATCACGTGAGTATTGATTTAATGCATATTTTATGCTTCCAGTTTAATAATGGTAGTGATATTCAAATACACTTGCTTTTTTTTATATAAATGCTACTCTGCAGAAGCTATCCTACTTATAATAGTTTAATTTACGACTTTTTGGTGATTCAATTCATTGCATGTCGTCGAAAAAAATATTTGAAAAATAAAACACAGAGAATTATAATTGATTATTTATTTATTAACCATTGGGAAAATGGTTGTTGTTTTCGATCGAGAATGGTCCTCTCGACGTCGTTATTTTATTTACGTCGTCACTTTATTGTCGACGTCATTTTATTGACGTCGTCACTTTATTTTTTAAGCGTTTTTAAGCATTTTTAACGAAATTCTGTAACTTTAGAAAATTTTTTAACGAAAGTCTGTAATTTTAGAAGAATTTTTAACGAAATTCTGTAACTTTAGAAGAATTTTTAACAAAATTCTGCAACTTTAGAAGAATTTTTAACGACATTCTGTAACTTTAGAAGAATTTTTCTTTGAATAGTCAACAGAAATGTATAAAAACGTTACAAAAATGTTAAAGTTTCAAAAAGGATAGATTCAAATTATCAGATATGAAAAAGATCCGAATTCAATAATTGACGTCGGATGAGAAATCGTCTAATTTTTTTTTTTTGTTTCTGTTTTCATTAATATATTGTAAATTTGGTACTTTCGTGTTACATCGGCCCCCAAGGATGAATCGCCAAGCGACCAAGATTTATCGCCAAATTATAAAGCATGTATGACATTATAATAATATATGATATATATATATATAACATTTCTTGACGTATGTGGCCAAGTTATAGTCATGTGTGATACATATATGATGCATATATGATGTATATATATGACATGTGTATATGATGTATATACGACATATAAGACGTATTTATTTTGAGCTGGAAAAAAGTAGAAAAAGAATTCTATAATAGAAGAAACAAAAACGTTCTCACCAAACAAAATAAATTGTCTGAAGTACGATCTCCACGATCAACAACGGTATATAATTGACAGAAGAAATAAATTGCAATTATAAACGTTTCTGAAAAATCAATCGACCAGTACAAGATGCCATTGAAAAATTAAAAAAAATATTTATTAAAAGAAGAAGAAAAAAAACAGTGAGTCTGCGATTGATACTTTAACGCTTTAACCCATTTGTCCCATTCGTTCCACTGCCAGCAGACATTTTCACGATTCATACCACTAATTTCGAAAAGTAATATTTGTCTTATTTAATGACAGAAATTTGCGATTAAATAAGTAGAAGATTGCTATTTTAAAATAATGGTATTCAAAAAGTTAAAACAGTAAGAATCCCGTTTTTTGAACATATATAAGATACATGGATTGTGAAAATTACGGCCATTAATTTTGCTATTTATTTGTAAACTCCACTATTCCATTTAGTCTTTGTCTTCTGCCCAAAGCCTAGTAATTAGATTTGATGTTGTCCTATGAATATTCTTCTCATTATACTGTGCTGTTGCTGTTACCCACTGACAAATTTTTGACCAGTGTAATAATTCAACAATTGATTCCAAAAATTTGTCCCCAGGAATTAATAATTGATGACAAAGGAAATAATTGTGTATTGAAAATACAAACATTCTCAAAATATAATTTTTGGATTGAAAAATAGTCCTATAGAAATACCGTAATTTCGCGCGTATGCGCCGTACCTTAGTTAAGTCTTTTTCAAACCGGAAATTTTATTGAAAATAAGAAGTCAAATAAGTGCTGAGCAAAAGTAAGTTACATTTTATTTAAAATAAATTCTGGTAGGAAATCGAATTGTTTGAGGTGCGGCGTATACGCGCGAAATTACGGTAAACCAAAAGAGGAAATGGACGACCCTAAATCCGTCCATTGCCGTCTGAATACCAGGTCTACGCACTCACTTAAAAATGGCTGCTGTGGTAGGCGGATTTCTTTCAGTGTTTGTACCACGGAGGAAGATCGATGGAGGGGAAAGTAACGTTGAAATTTTACAATACAGTTTTTCTCCTCATAGATGGCGCTACGGTAAACTGACGGCGATACTACCCTGCTTCTGCAATGCTTTTCAATGCGAAAAGCATTCATTTTGTAAATGTTTTTGGTTTAAAATTTGAACTTTAAAAAAGTCAAACAAGTAGAAATTTCATTAAATAAAGTTTTCTTCACACCATGCATATATTTTAATAGATATTTGGCGTTTCGATTGCTTTTTATAACTCTTTAAATAAGAGTTCATCCTGACAAAAACATCTGAATAGTCATTTAAAAATAAATATCACGGATATTGTACTGCGAGAAATACGGAATGGACGTATAATTTTTAGAGGTTAAAAGTATTATTCAAATTTTCTGGAATAAGTTTTAATATTGCGTATATATCGATAACCTTTGAATAATTTAATAACTCATAACCTTTTATATCTATGCAATTAATATTATGTACATTTAAAAACAAATTTTTATCTTAATTATTTGGGAAATAAAACTTGATAAAATAATAGGGTCTATTAACTAATTTTTGCAAGAATCGTAAATTGTGACTTTAATATAATGTTAGTTATGAATGGTCCAAAAACTCTCATTGTTTTTTTTTATCATACATAAATGCTTCCACTTTCATACACACTGCTGCAGATAGAAAAGGTAACATGCTTACCTTACAATTTGAAAATTATGCATTTATTAAAAACCATATATACTTAAATCTAATTACAGTAAGATACATATAGATACAATTCTCTTAATTTAAAAGTAATTTTGAAAAACCAGCTTCAGATTACAGCCAAACAAATAGCACTCTATAAGACAATTTAAATGGCCATGTCAATTAGCCACAAACATTAGCATTCATTAAGTATAACATTTTACAAACATATACACTAAGATCGATATACTAGAATAAAAATTTCTTAGTTTAAAAATGATTACATGCATATAACTTTAAATTAAAGTATAATAAAAAATCCCTGACGGCTCGGCCTACAGGCACAGGTAGATTTCGAAGACGCAGACCGTGGGGCGCCTGTTTGCTGGGAATTGCGGAAGAAATGATCTTTTTGCCATGATGCGTCAGTTGGAACCGCCTACTTCGAAACCTAACTTGTTTGCAGGCGGAGCCGGCAGGGATTTTTTTTGTATTTTTTTGCTATAAGAGTTGGTCCTATAAAAAACTTGTCATTATAAAAGTTTTAGATAATATTAAGACGATTTATAATAAATTTAAGCGGATTTGAAATCTTGTGAATTGACGAAGTTATGAATTTTTTTCTTCTAAACCCCCCCCCCCCCCCCTTGTGACCATTTTTAATGATATCAAAAATCTGTCATACATACATTTTTGGCCCTTCTCCTAGAAGTAATAACAACTTCAAACGGATTCGATACGTATCATAATTAAAAAATTATGGGTTTTTTTTTCTGTTTTCACAAAAAGCGTCCCCCATCCCCCCCCCCCTTGGTTCGATTTTGCCCATTAACGAACTTGACCGAGATTTTATGCCCCTTGATTTTATGTATCAGTTTCGAAGAGATGCGGGAGTTGCAACCGCCCACTTCGAAAAATATCTTGTTTGCAGGCGGAGCCGGCAGGGATTTTTTATTTGTTTTTAATTTTTTTTATAAGTGTTGGTCCTATAAAAAACTTGTCAATATAACAGTTTTAGATAATATTAAGAGGATTTATAATAAATTTAAGCGGATTTGATATCTTGTAAATTGACGAAGTTATGAATTTTTTTCTTCTAAAACACCCCTTCCCCCCCCCCCCTTGGGGCCATTTTTAATTATATCAAAAATCTGTCATACATACATTTTCGGGCCTTCTCCTAGAAGTAATAATAACTTTAAACGGATTCGATACGTATCATAATTAAGAAATTATGGGTTTTTTTTTCTGTTTTCACAAAAAGCCCTGCCATCCTCCCCCCCTTGGTTCGATTTTGCCCATTAACGAACTGGACCAAGATTTTATGCCCCTTGATTTTATGGATCAGTTTCGAAGAGATTTGTGCAGAATTATTGCAGTTATCGTGTCCATAAAAAAGTGACATACATAGACAGATAGATAGATAGATATAAAGTTTTGAACTGGGGGTGGTTTTGGGTTCTGGGATTCATGATCGGTGTAGATCTGCAAAAACGTACCAACTTAGGTGAGAATGTAATAGGTAGTATTTCTTACGAAATCTACCTAAAAGCACTCACCTTTGGAGCTCTAAACATACTTAAAAAAAAATTTCCTTCGATTTTTCTTTTGTTTTTCTCATCATCATAGCCCGATCTACATTCCGGAATAAAACATTTATACCCCATCTTAAATTTATGACATATAATTCCTATAATTAAAAATAATCGACTAAATTACTTTCGGAATTTAACATGTAATCTAATGACATTCTGCTTAAATGCCGCCGCCAAATTTTACAGCGCCCTCTTTCGTTAAAAAAATATGACTTGCATTTTCGATATCCTCGCCTATTCTAGTTTCCCCTCCAGGTTCTTTCTCCGTGGTTTGTACATTCCCTTGAATTTTAATACCAGTATTTTCTAAAGGATTTTTTCGCCATATTTAATATCAGAAGAGAAAGACGAACAAAACTTTTTGAAAATACTGGTATTTAAATTAAAAGGATCGCACAAACGCTGTAAAAAAATCCGTCGACGACAGCCGCCTTTTTTGTACGCACGTAGGTCAGGTATTCATGGGTTGCACTCAGAAAAAGGAATTGATTAAAACTACAAAACATTTTTGTTGAGTACATTTTAGTTGTTTTAGCAAAATTCAAGTAAAATTGAACCATTTTACTTCAATTAACAAAACATTTTTTTCTGGCGTTACAAAAATTTTTTGGAATTGCAAAAAAAAAAAAAAAAAAAAAAAAAAAAATGGTTTTCAACAAATTTTTGTTTTTATTGATACAAACAAAATTTCCATTGACCTATATTTAAACAAAATTTTTGTTTAAATATAGGTCAATAAAAATTTTGTTTGAATCAACAATTTTTTTTTCTTTTTTTGCAATTCCAAAAAAAAAAATGTATTGTCAGCAAAAATGTTTTGTTAAGTAAAATGGTTCAATTTTACTTGAATTTTGCTAAAACAACCAAAATGTACTCCAAAAACATGTTTTGTAGTTTTAATCAGTTTCTTTTTCTGAGTGTGGTGATCCATCTGTATCAAAGAACTGAAATAAACTCCTTTAATGTTATATAATATTTCAAAACCATTGCGTCTGCTGCTGTAAATACTAATGGTAAAAAGCATTATAACATTTTAATTCTCCTAACTATAAATCTCTACCTATACATATACTATTTTATATTTTATCTGTTATTTCCGACATAGATATTTTCGAGTTCGGTGGGTTTATCGGTCCCTATATTATCGATAGTTGGAGAGCACCTGTACAAAGAATCATTCTCCCAGAAACGTACATTCCCATGGACATGCTAGTTATGCCTATGGACAGGAAAAAACTCTGCAAGAGTTTTGTGGAAAACTAATTTTTCGCGATCGTGGGAAATACTGGCCTGATATTATAAGTACAAAGGAATTAAAAAATATTTTTAATGACCTTTTATTTGTATATTCACAAATATCACTTGCATGTTTATAGAAATAAGCGTGAATCCCATTTCGATGTTTACTTGTAGCTGTACAATACTTATTTTGAGGAAGTGCTGTGATATCACTATACAAACTATTCAACAAGTTACGCTTAAATACTTTTTTATACGCTAATTACTCAATGCATGCATGATTTCGAAGTCAAAACTAAGTGTAGTGTCTGTATAGAGTACTGTGTGTATGGTTACGCCATTTTCCTTTGCGAGGGCAGACAACTGTGATGCGCTACGTCTGGACCGTACAAAATGGGATACATGCCGCAAAGCGATCCGGTATATATGCTGCAGTTTCTTTTATACCGGATGATTTAGAATTGATAAAACTTTTGTATCTTGTTTTATATGCAATTATGTAAATGTTGTACGAAACTGGCCCGACAAGTAAAAGTAATAAAATTCTACAGTTCATTCTGAGAGAATATTCTACAATAAATTCAGATGATGAAAAGGATGAAAAAAAGAATAGCGTCTTTAATTTGGTATATGTTAATCTATTGTTAACAAAATATTATTTATTTATAGATGAAATGAAAGTTTTATTTTCGTGCTCCTTAAAATATAGTAGCTCATCGTTATATCGCTTTTTTGGATATGTCGCTCTTATTTCATGTCTCACAAAAAATAATTCAACCGCGTCCACACGTTTTAAATAAATTTTTATGTGTCATACCCAATAAATATAACCTTCTATGATTATTATATCATTTTCTAATTATTTGTAATATGTGTAATACTTGCTACCAAAACTATAAATTTTGTGGTAGATTTCTGTTGCAGCTATTATAGGATTCAATTACAAAGCGTCCTGTTTTAAATAATCTTAGCAAAGGTAGAAAAATTTAGGAACGCTTCGAGGTCTATATGTGTACGGATATTCAAGACAAATGCGAAAGGAAATCTTTGAAATCCTAACGAGAACAAATAATAGAATTTTTACACAAAAAAGTCCTACATAGGGTAGGGAAAAAGATAGGATAGTGTCACAATAGATTTAACCCACACCCGAAATAACTGCGGACGACAGTACATGCATTTTAATTTTTATGTAATGAAAGACAAGTATTGAAAATATATACCGGAAAAATAGCAGAAATTATTAAATAAATAAAAGTTAAATCTGTGAAGGTTTATTAGTGATTTGTTATTTATTTAATCATGCCACCTGCCTGTGTCCCTGAGACCAGCAGCGCTAATATTAAAAAAGTAGATGCTCACTTTGTGGCATTAAGCTTGTCTATGATTAATTAACGTTAGATTAGCTATTTTAGTATCTCTATTAACAGAAATCTTTCGACGTTTGTACGTTTAAGCGGAATACATAACTGTAAACTGTTTAGTGTTAGTCTAATTCTTTTTTTAAATAAAAATACGTCTTCCGGCAATACTGCAATTAAATAATTGTAAAAATCTTCTCTTTGTAAGACATGATTATTATCTTATCATTGACAATACGTATTAACTACACACGTAATAAATTATTGAAGACCTTAACATGTTCTGATACATTTCCTGAAAATTTTATTTTATATATGGAGGTGTTATGAGGTATTCTCAGATATGATAAAGTTAAAATACTAGTTAGTCATTAAGATTTGAAAAATTATTTTTTTAATATGTAATAATTAAAATAATATTAATATTTTAAATACTTGAAAATTAAATATTAATATGTACTTCTGAGAGCGTTTAGACGTGTGAATATTTCAAACATATGCTACATTTTTTTTTTTTAAATGCGTCAAAAAGCTTTCACTTCAATTTTCTCGAAAATTAATTTTTTTCTGCATAAAATCGTCTTCCTCGAAATTCTTCAATTCAGACCAGATATAACCAGTCAATATACTTTATGTGCAAAGTGTCTCAAAAAAGTCTAAGCAATTGTTTGATATTGTTTAATAAATTATATGTTTTCCTTTTCCTTTCAAATTTGACTAACTTTAAATAATGGCTGAAACCAGATTAAGCTTTGAGCAAAGGAAATTCATCCTAAAGCGCTACGGAAAGTTCGAAAACGTAGCTGAAGTTCAGAGGCAGTTTAGGAGAGAATTTTAAATAGATCCTACGATGCCACTTACAATCGCTAGTATTAGAGATAAGTTTGAGGCATGTAAATTGTTCTAAATGTGTGCTATAATTGTTCAAGAATACCACGGACATGAACAACCCTCCCATGCATACACAGAGAAAACCTGGCAAAAACCAATGGGGAAAATTCATGGAAATCTGTTCGGCAAGCAACATCCGAGGCAAGACTTTCAAATCGGCGGGAACGGTCTCCGATGACAGAGCCCGAGCACATATTTACTATATATGTGATGCACCATTTTCCTTTATTTCTTATACTTGAAAATGTTATTAGGAGCAGAGAATATGTAGTTAAGTTACCGATCCTCGGGAAAAGATCTTCGAAGTCTAAAGTTAAATAATTTTTTCTTTCTCCCTCTTTCAGAAAAATGAACAGTTGGAAGAACGAGGAGTATTCTTTTCAAAGTGTATGAGTTAACATGAGAATTTTTACGCTTAGGCGTTAAAAAAAAATAATAATAATAATAAATTAAAATAAAATAAACAAAGAAAAGAAAATTATTAAAGGAATAATTCATTTTTTTTTCTCTCTTCTCTTTCATTTCATTCTTTGATTTAATAATTTGAAAGAATTGTATGTATATAATAAAATAACAATAATCATATGAATGGACAAGAAAAATGATAACTGAATTAATACATAAAGTTTTGTCACGTGGTAGCATTATGATATAAGGTTATAACACCATGAATGTGTCATGTTTCGGATTACTAGGATTGTTTTGTATATTGAAATGTTTGTATGTTTTTATTTGTTACTTACATATAGTTCTGAATTCATTACTTGATATGTGTAAATATTGTAAAGTTGAATACATGCCATTTCATCTATCTCACTAGAGTATTAGTTCTTATATATATATATTTATATATATATATTTGTTCCTTTTGGTTTGTTTTGGCCGAATTTTGGTTTCATTTTTAGTAGCACTAGATATAATTAAATGTTTTGAAAAAAAAAAAAAAAAAAAAGAAGAGTAAAATTATTTTTTTTTTACTCTCTTATCAAAATAAGAATAATAAATTTTCTTTATTGTTACTTTTGGGAATACTTGGGAAATACAACTAAAGGGAAATACTCAACTGTGTGTTTGAACTTTTTTTCCCCTTACATTGACTGCTGCCACAGCAGTGGTTTACAGAATGAACTTTTTTCTGCAATTTTCATAAATCATACAGAATGTGTTACACGAACTTTTTCTGTAAGTTTCATAAGTCACAAGACTGTGCACCAAACTTTTTCGGCTATTTTCTGCGATTATACAGAATCTGTGCTACAGAAATTTTTGTTATAGCTTGTATGTTGATGGATTCTTTCCATCGTGCATATTCAAATATGATCAACTTCATTATTTATATACATGGACTCACATTTTTCAGTGACAATCAAATTTTATAATCATGTATAACGAACATTTCAGTACATCAATGATGAGTGTTGGTGGAACATTTATTACACCTATGAATCATAGATGATGAACAGTTGACTACATCAGTGATAATGAAACTTTATAATCATGTATAATAGACATTATTACATCAGAGATACTCTAAAAGAAACCTGCGGTTTCTTTTATTTTTGGTAAGGGGGAAGAGATAATGGAAAGCTTTTCGCATTATCGTGTATTCGTGTGTGGCATGTGGATGCGGAGAAGTGAAGGTTCAAAGGTTAAGAAAGCAGTCAAGATGACGGAAATGTGATAGACCGAAAGCCATAAGTTTATGTCAGGGGTATTGATGGTTCGGACAAACAGAACCATAAAATAAAGCAGCTGGTCTTTGGACATGAGATTCTCACGGACATAGCATCAGTAGACACACAGTCTAGAACAAGAGAAAAATAAAGGGAAGCAGGAAATTATGTAGCCAATGAAAAGGAACAAGATATGCAAATTTTAAGTAAAGGAGGGCCAAAAAGCTTGGTCCAGCAAATCAGAGAAAGATGAAGACACGCCCTTTTTGGGTGGTAATTTTGAGAGAGGGGTCGCCGAAAAGAAGGAGAAATTCACTACTTGCTAAAAATCGAGACGAGGATGTCGCTCCCCAAAAGAGAGTTTTTAATAAGATATATAAAGTGAGACCGAAGTTCGGAAATTAACAAAATATGAGAGAGTGTGGGTCTTAGTGTTATGAAAAGGTTCTATAATATCTAGTGCTTCAAGAATAAGCAACACGCCAAGCCCCAGATGATGAGGAAAATGCTCTCCAAAATCTTGTGTCTCCAGGAAAGTAAAGGTATACTTTTAAGTCGTTTTCCAAGTATTTCCTCCTTACCAAATTGAGTATTTTATAACATAGGGTATTGCTGGTAGTAATGCCAAAAAGAATTATATTATTCTTCATGTATAAGCGGATTGAGTATGGTAAAATCAAGTATATGAATTTGTAATATAACATAAAAGAAAATAAGTAATTTCTATTCCTCTATTGATTTTAATTATGACTGTAAATATTGTAAATAAATTTTAATGTTAATTATTTGGAGTCTTCTCATTTAAATTACCTAGTAGATGTTTGTTTATTTAGGTTTCAACCTTTGAAAGTCAGCTAGGGGCAAGAACGATTGTTCTCAGAAGGGTAATGCGCTACTTCGAAAAAACACAATGCAATGTACAAATATATTCTAAACTTAATCTCTAAGGACTCTTTTTATTATTAGATTCTTAGTAAATTAAATTATTCTATTAGCCAACCCCAGAGAAACCTTTATGTATTTCATTTTAAAATTTAATTATGATCTACTTGTCCCAGCAAAAGGGTTATGTTGGAATGGGCAGCAATTAGAAGGGAAATTAAAGGATAAATTATCAAATAATTAATCTAACTGAGCCAAGCATATTTCTCTTCAACACTTTCCTTGTACTTTGTTTAGCTATAACTGCTATATATATAATACAAAAATTATTACATTATACTAATCCGAATATTCTGTTTGTAAATGTGTAAAATAGTTATAAAAAGTGAAACAAGTAATATATGAAAAAAATATGTATGTATATATCAATAAATTTCCGAAAAAACACAAAGTCCCGATTTTGGAATTCTAGGCATAAACGGTAAACGCCAGGAATTGGCTCATGTTGTGGAATTTCATTTCTAATGATTTCGTTAAGCGGTCTTTTAACAAGTGTGACATTTCTAATTCAACGGATGCAAATGAAGTTGACACTATGTCCAAATAACTCAAAAATGAAGTTTTACTCGAAAGCAGCAATGAGGACTTATGAAGGAATTATATCAGAATACAGATGGAGAAATTAATTTATGAGCACTAAATACCTTTTTGGGAAAATGCATGTAAGATGTAAAAATGGTATTTTTCATTACGTTTCACAATTTTTCTTTTTATTTAATTTAGTTGAATTCTATATATGAGTTTAAAAGACAAATCTTTATTTTTATAGGTAAGCTATAAGGCACATCTTAGATTCGGGGGCATCGTAGATTCGAGTATGTATACTTTAATTAATTCCCTTTAATTAATACTTTAATTAATATCCACCACGGGTGGTGGATATAATATTTTCATTCCATTTTATTATTAATGATGATTATAGTTATAAGCCATATTTGCGACCTTTATTTTCAATCTTTTAATTGCAGCGTTAAAAAAAAAAACAGGTTTATATTTGAAAGTTATTACACTTAAATTGAAATTTAATTTCATATAGCTAATTTATATGTGGTTAATAATGTGCGTAAGAAATCAGCGGTATATTATCAAATATTTGTAGTTGTCAATAATATTTATTAAATTTCCTATATTACTTATTAATCGAATTTTTATTATATTTATAAAATTGAAAACGGATAAATATATATTGTATAATACATCAAACATCCATATATTTAAAGCTAAAAGCGCATTTGTTAAGATTAGATTCACATAAAATAGTGTGATAAATCACATAAAATTTTTTGTAAAAAAAAAAAAAACATAATTTCTTAAGGGGGCAGATCACCTTTAAAATGGTCAAAAATTCAATTTCAAAGTTTTGATGTCAGTAAATAGTGCATTTTATTCTGAGTAAAAAGGTACCAATGTTTTTCAGAGGCGATAATTATTGACGAAGATATAAAGTAAAACGCAATCGTCATTCTTTGTTTTTGAATGGAGAGTGAAAACTTTAAATGCATTTAATTCACAACAATGATTTTCAAACTTGCGCGCATGATTTCTCCAAAAATAATTTAGATGGAACCTCAATTTTTTTCAAACTTATTAATGTTGCAACAATGAACAAAATGAACTAGAATCTTTTAATTTGATCAATAAATTAAAAAATAATTAACTGTAATTAAATTAAAAACGCATTTTGAATGTGCTTTTCGATAAATTAAACTTAATTATTTTTTTAATTTATTGACCAAATTAAAAGATTCTAGTTCATTTTGTTCATTGTTGCAACATTAATAAGTTTGAAAAAAAATTGAGGTTCTATCTAAATTATTTTTGGAGAAATCGTGCGCGCAAGTTTGAAATTCATTGTTGTGAATTAAATGCATTTAAAGTTTTCACTCTCCATTCAAAAACAAAGAATGACGATTGCATTTTACTTTATATCTTCGTCAATAATTATCGCCTCTGAAAAACATTGGTACCTTTCTACTCAGAATAAAATGCACTATTTACTGACATCAAAACCTTGAAATTGAATTTTTGGCCATTTTAAAGGTGATCTGTCCCCTTAATTATGATACGTATTGAATCCGTTTAAAGTTATTATTACTTCTAGGAAAAGGGATGAAAATTTACGTAGGACAGATTTTTGATATCATTAAAACTTTTGCCAAAGAGGGGGGGGGGGGGGTTAGAAGACAAAAATTCATAACTTTGTCCAGTGCGCTTTCTTGAAATTTTTTGGAAAGCAGGCATAAAAGGGGAAATGGGAAGGGAATTTTCCTCTTCTACAGTTTGGGAGTTGGCTGGGGCTGAACAAAAGGGAACGGGGAACGGTTCCAATCCACACAATGAGAAACCTATTCCTTATTATCTGCACTTCGAATGGGAAGAAAAACTTTCTCTTTCTTTGAAATGGCAGTTTTTTCTTCAGATGATTTTTACAAGCAGCCATTTTGTTGCCTGGGTCAATTTTCGTCGAAGAGAAGCGTTTTGGACATTAAAATAAATCAACAATCACAGTCTTTAAAAATACGTTGATGCAGTTTCTGCAGGATTCTAAATGAAATTTTCATTTAAAAAAAATTAAATTTGAGTTGACCGGATCCGAAGACGAGGAGTCGCCCAATCGTAAGTTCGTTTAATTCGAGGTCCGTTTGGAATACACCGACCAGCGTAGCGGGCGAAGCTATAAAAAATACATTTCTATAAAAAATACTATGTGTTTTTAGATTACAGATTTTTAAAACAAATACGCACAATATTGTAAAAAAAAAAAAAACTTCTATACCGATAGTTTTGTCATCTATTTCTCTTGAAAATAGATGACGAGTTATATTTTCCGTTATACAATTTTATAGCTATACACGATAAAAAAAGAACATTTTATTTGCTTTAAAAACAGCACAGTAAAGAGAAACTGGTTAGTTTTGGCTTAAAGCCATTTTCGTTAAAAGAAACACATTAAATATGGAGCTAGCAGAAATATATTCAGTCACGGGACCTATATTTTTAAAGAAAACGAATTGCCTTTAAGATACCTAATTATCTTACATATGATTTCCATAATACTAAATGCGGAAAAATCTTTATAAGTACAGGTGAAGCTAAATTCATTTCGAAGTCTGTACATTAACATTAGTAGATCCAAACGTATGTGCAAATAGAGAGCATAAATTATACAGGGAGCTCCTTCATATCGTTGACCAATAGCTAATTTTTAAACCATTAGTTTTAGAGGTACAGTTCCAATCTCAAAAATGTTTAAAATGCTGTGTTTTTCGTAATATAAAAATCCATTTACATTAAAATAGTTATTATTTTTTTAAATAACGAAATTTACATTTTTATACGATCCGTTGAGAGGTCCATTTTTATACCATATAGACATCCCGGCGTAACTTTGTCCCCTCGTGGGCTGACGAATTTATTATTGTTATATATATATATATATATATATATATATATATATATATTCATGTGTTTTATTCATGTGATTCATTCACGCTTTTCTTACAGATCTTAGGCAGTAAGTGAAAAATGAAAACCTGTGAATAAACACAAGGTGCACGGCGTTATCGCAATTACACTGAAGAGAATGTGGCAATCGCAGTAGCAACAGTCAATAATGGAATGAGTAAACAACTAGCTGCCATAACATTCCAAATACCATGTAGTACTCTTCTCAATAAGGGCCTTGGAAGATACACCAATTCTGTGGGTCGTCCGACAATCCTTACTCATGAAGAAGAGCAGTTTATTTCCAAGGTCTTGAGAGTCGTGGCTGACTGGGGTTTTCCCTTAACCAAGCACGATGTCAAGATGGTAATTAAAAAATACCTTGACCGAAAGGGTGTTATTATCCCTATATTGACTAACAACACTCCCGGTGATGATATGATCAATGCTTTCATCCAGAGAAACGCATTGGAAAATCATATTTTTCGCAATAAATCGTAAAATAGAATCGTTCAAATACCCCTAGGCGGTCTAAGGGGTATACTGTTTTATTTTACATCGATATCTGAGGTAACTTTGTCATAAATCACCTATTGCGAGCATTTAAAGCATATTTGTAGTTAGGTGATAAAGTTACCTTAAACCCGGGGATAACTTTGTCAGCCCATTTTTTATTTATATTTTTCTTACAATACTTCTCGTGTACATTTGAATGCGCTTTGATGTTGAAGGGAATCGTTAGGTCGATACGCCTGTATTTTTTTGAGACCCGAATTCGAAGAATAAAAAAAGTTATGTAACAAAAATATGTCTGAAACTTGACAAAGTAACGGTTTACGGTACGGTCCTTAAGTTATATTTTGAAAACCTTTTTCATTTTTGTTTTACAAGTAAAACAGTAAATTTCTATTCTTCTGCGACAAAAAACTTATCGAGATATGACACTTTGAATTTTATAAATTTTTAACTTTTTATGAAAAAAAGAAAAACAAGTTTTCAGAAAACGAAGAAAATTTATAAAATTTAAAGTATCATAAATTGGTAGGTTTTGGTTGTACAAAAATGAAAATTTTATTATTATGCCTGTCGGAGCATTGCGAGAGCTTCTCTGAATTATAAGACCCAGGGACCATGGAAAAATGTAAATGTTGTAACTTTCCAAAAAAGTATCTGTTTTGACGTAAATCGATTTAAGCATGATGAAGAGCAACATTTGAAACATTTTTGCAATTGGAACAATATCCCTGAACATAAATGTTTAGGATGAATATTGGTCAACGTAACAAGGGACACTTATTATACTTTATTTCGAAATTGTTGCAATGAATGTGATAAAGAATATTGATTAAATACTCAAATAACATTGCGAGAGCTTCTCTGAATTATAAGAGCCAGGGACCATAGAAAAATGTAAATGTTGTAACTTTCCAAAAGAGTAACTGTTTTGACGTAAATGGATTTAAGCATGATGAAGAGCAACATTTGAAACATTTTTGCAATTGGAACAATATCCCTGAACATAAATGTTTAGGATGAATATTGGTCAACGATAACAAGGGACACTTATTATACTTTATTTCGAAATTGTTGCAATGAATGTGATAAAGAATATTGATTAAATACTCAAATAACATTGCGAGAGCTTCTCTGAATTATAAGAGCCAGGGACCATAGAAAAATGTAAATGTTGTAACTTTCCAAAAGAGTAACTGTTTTGACGTAAATGGATTTAAGCATGATGAAGAGCAACATTTGAAACATTTTTGCAATTGGAACAATATCCCTGAACATAAATGTTTAGGATGAATATTGGTCAACGATAACAAGGGACACTTATTATACTTTATTTCGAAATTGTTGCAATGAATGTGATAAAGAATATTGATTAAATACTCAAATAGCATTGCGAGAGCTTCTCTGAATTATAAGAACCAGGGACCATGGAAATATGTAAATGTTGTAACTTTCCAAAAAAGTAACTGTTCTGACGTAAATGGATGTAAGCATGATGAAGAGGAACATTTGAAACATTTTTGCAATTGGAACAATATACCTCTGAAATATATATAAAAATATTTTACTGAAATTATTTAGGTTTCCTGGTGTTTTAAAATGTAGATGTCAAATCTAATACTTAAAAAAACATTAGCGTCAGCATTAGTGGTTTCAAAAGTATATAGAAATAGAGAAAGTAAATCAGAATATTTTTCAAGGAATATGATAAAGGATGTGGATTAAATACACAAGTATTGAGTTGTTCGGAAAGTTCATTCTGTTTGGTAAAAGCAATTCGTACCGGAAAATTCTCCCGTCAATTACTAGACATTAGATATCGGAATTCATGTCTAATAATTAAATGATAGAATTTTCCGGTACAACTAACTTTCTCAAACGGAGAGAACTTTCCAAACAACCCAACATTATCCTCTCAAGCATAAATTAAAACACTTTACTGAAAGTGTGTCTACTGTAGATTTAAAATGAAGCTGTCAAATACTTAAAAAGCATTAGCATTAGCTGTTTAAAATGTATATACAGATATAGAAGGTAAAATATGTATCAGAATTTTCCAACAAATACGATGAAGGATCTGGATTAAATGCATAAATATCCTCTAAAATATAAAGAAAAATACTTTAGTAAAAGTATTTAGTTTATGCGATATTTTAAAATTAAGATATCAAATGCCACATAGAGCAAACAAATCCTCTGAAATAAACAGAAAAAGTTGTTCAAAAATGCATAAATAAGCTTTAAATGTTGTAGTGTGCACTCTGCAAAACAAACAATTTTTGCGTAAGAAATCCACAGTCATAATCCATTTATTGAGTCGAAGTTACAGGATGTTTCACTACAATTCCGAATTAAATTTACAGGGTGATCGAGAATCCATGATACAAACTTTAAGAGTTGGTACAGGTCACTGTAACAAACCATTTTTGTACAGGAAACCAGGATCAGAAATTCATTTATATAGTCAAAAATACAGGGTGTTTCACTCCAATTCGAAGTCGCGTTTTAGTTCATAACTTTAATAGTAGTGAAGATACTTTAACGAAATCCTTACAATATTCTTAGAATTCATACAAAGATGAGTCTGTTGCGAATTTTTGTAAAATATCTTCGCTACTGTTAAAGTTATGCACGAAAACGCGACTTCGGATAGGAGGGAGAAGTTCTGAATTTTGACTATATAAACGGATTTCAGGTACTATGTGTGTCGTATTTTTTAAATTAATAGTTTTAACTTATTTTTTTCTATGTACTCTTCAAGGATGTCTCTTTCTATTTTTTGTCAAAATATTTCTAAAATATGGACTTAATTTTATTTGAAGTATTGAAATATTACTCACATCTCGTTAACTTTGTGATTTTATCACATAAAATATTAAAATAAGCATATATTTTAGAAATATTTTGACAAATACAGAAAAAAGAAGAGACATCCCGTAACTCTTTAAGGCTGCTCGTCAGCTAACTCCCCGATTCCCCTCGCTAATGTTATTCCTATGGGCGTAGGATGCATTCGTATTTTTAAAATATCTCATCGGAAAATTAATATTTTTAACTTCCGTTTTCTTTGTATAGTACTTAAAGAATGTCTCTTTTTTTCTTAGTTGTCAATTTTTTTCTAAAAAATATACTTAATTTTATATGAAATGTTAAAATCGTATTCAGTTTCGCTAAAGTTTTAACACATAAAAATGTAAATTAAGCACATAGTTTAGAAATATTTTGATAACTAAGAAAAAAAAGAGACATTCTTTAAGAATAGTACACAGGAAACAGAAGTTAAAAATATTAATTTCCCGAGGAGATATTTTAAAAATACAAATGCATCCTACGCCTATTGGATTAACATTAGCGAGGGGAATCGGGAAGTTTACTGACGAGCAGCCTTAATACCGAATAGTCAAGATCGCTGTGAAACAATAGATATTTCTTAATCTGGAAAAAATGTAGAAAAGGTAGTAAAATAAGCACTAATACACTACCGCGCATGCGCGGTAGTGTATTACTCCTTATTTTACTGTTTATTACTGTTAATTTTACGGTATAATACTGGCAGCTGGTATGCTAGTATTGTACTGTAAAATCAACAATTTTTTTTAACAGTGTAGAAACACAAAATATAAAAGAGGCAGTGGCCTCGTCAGGGGGGGCACGATCATTTTACTACCAGTATAATTATATACTACATTTAGCCTTATTTAATCTTTGAACGGTATGAATTAAATAAGACCAAGTACAGTGTATAAAAATACTGGTAGTAAAGTGATCCGTGCCCCCCTTGACGCTATGCCTCTGAAAAGAGGTGTGGTTCATAAATAATGGTTGAACAAATAAAAATTAATTTATCTAGATTTAAAAAAGATATTTCTTCCGTTCGGAAAATTCCCCCCACCGGTCTTAAAGTGCCGAGAAGAGTACACAGACAAAATAGGTTAAAAACATTAATTTCCTGAGGCGATATTAAAAAAAAAAAACGAATGTAATCCACGCCCATAGTTTTAACATTAGCGAGTGGAATTAGAGATCCCACTGACCAACACCCTTAAGATAGTGACATTCCCATTACGTAAAATAAACATAATTAAAAAAAGGATGTTTAGTTATCTCAATCCAGAGATGGAAAGTTCCCACCAATCTTCCGTAATATGTGGATTAATTTGACCCAGTTTAACAACGTTTCAATCCTGAAAATTTATTTGATGAATCTTTATTTACTTAATTTAAGATTTCTAAATGAAATCTATTTAAATCGATTTCGCAAAAAAAAAAAATTCTGGTGCGAAATGTATTAAACCTGGGTCAAATTAACTCCCCTATTACCTAAGATTAGTGAGAGCTTGGCACCCGTGTCTCAATCATTCCGTTGCATAAATGAAATCTACCAATAAACTATTTTTTTCTTTCATTCTTGCTTAAAAAATTCTTTGATTTTCTTTATTTATTTCAATTCTTAATGTAAAATATTAAATCTTAATTACCACTTATCTTAATTATTTATCTAAGTATCTTTTATTATTGTTATAATAACTGTAAAATTAAAAAAATGCCTAATTGCACTTTTACTAGAAAAGTAATGGATTAATTACCATATATTTAAAATACATTTATACCTTTTATATGCAAGATGATGTATTACATTTTCCCTCGTCCAAATAATTCAAATCTGGTATAATGAAAAATCATTTTATTATGCATTAGAACTAACACAAAAGAAGAGAATGATTTCTTGGTGCTGGCTTATAGCCAATTTCTTTAAAAGAAATGACCTTAACATGAAGTTTGCAAAAGAATATTCAATCAGAGAACTAAAGATTCGACAGGAAAAAGAAATCCTCCCTTATGACACCTTATTATTTTACATACTATTTCCATACCATTACAAATGAGTAAATTGCTTTCTAAGAATATGCGAAGCAAAAGAAACAAATGATGTTATACATAATAAAGTTATTTGGAACTTTCTGCATTATTATTATTATTAGATACGAAGTCATGTATTTATAGATGTTATTAAATACATAGAGTTGTTCACACAATTCTAGAGGTTTTTTAAACCTTATTCCAGCAAATCTTTCTAATGATAAGTAATGGTATTTATTAAGATGACATCTCAACCTTTTTTTAAACGACAGAGTTGATAAATTATTTCGATGACCGGAACAATATCGTGACGTTTGTGACAAAGTCCTTCCGATCATAGAAAAAAATGGTTCTAGCAATTACTATATTGTTGATTGAGATCGCGAAATATATTATATTACCCACTCTTACTTTCATTTGTGGGAAAACAAATTGTTATAAATATTGTATGTATTGAATCTGAAAGGTATAATCGCGACATAACTCATAACTTAATTTCCACTGGATGGTTTTCAACGGGTCTAGCAATGTTAATTAGGTCATTTTGGCAGGTATCTTTTATTATCTTTCGCATTTTTCTGTCGCTTGCAATAGCATTGCGATTTTATTAGTAAAACAAATCTAGATACTGCATCATACAGCGAGCATGTTAAAAACTGATAATGTCAAACATATTAACTCTCGACCTGAAAGCTAGTCATAAAATCATAGTATTTAGAGGGTAAGTATATTTTTGTAATTTAAGTACCCACAAACTGGGGTGCAAAAAATCTAGGCGCCAATGGGCCGATTCTCACCACTAAATTTTTAGTATTCGTCTCCTAATAAGAATACTGATAAAATTTAAGCGAAGTATACTAATAAATTTTGACGAAGAATACTAATAAAATTTAGTGGGAATCAGCCCATTGGCGCCTAGATTTTTGCACCCCTACCCACAAAGACAGAATTTTGAACAATATTTAAAAATTAAAAGTTTAAAACCTAATTAAATAATTAAAACTTTAAAAATTAGAATTAAATAGAAAAGTTGAGGATTAATTATCCGATTTTGAAACATTTATACTTTTACGCGAACGATTATGAATTGATGTTTGCGTCTAAAACTGCTTCAAATTTGATGTAATGAGAGATCTTTTTACCATGCACTGGATCTTACACGACATAAGGGCAGTGGTGCCAATATTTGAAAAATATTGGGTGGGCTCAAGAATATTTGGGTAAAATTGCATGGCCAGTTTTTTTTCCATTGAAGGGTGGAAGGAAAGGGATGGACGATAACTCAAAATCAAATTATCATGTTTTAAAATAAAAAATAACGTTGTAATATTATTAAATTATATTCTTGATTCCTTGAGACAATAATATTTACTATACGATTAGTATTACACGAACGATTATGAATTGATGTTTGCGTCTAAAAATACTTCAAATTTGATGTAATGAGAGATCTTTTTACCATGCACTGGATCTTACACGACATAAGGCCAGTGGTGCCAATATTTGAAAAATATTGGGTGGACTCAAGAATATTTGGGTAAAATTGCATGGCCAGTTTTTTTTCCATTGAAGGGTGGAAGGAAGGGGATGGCCGATAACTCAAAATCAAATTATCATGTTTTAAAATAAAAAATAACGTTGTAATATTATTAAATTATATTTTTGATTCCTTGAGACAACAATATTTACTATCATATCATCATACTATGACTGAAAGTGCAAAAAGCTAAACATTGAACAAAACATTTCAGTCATATTTAAGTGATTTATTAGTGTCAGTGGGGTATGAAAAGAAATGGTCATTGACTCACCCTACTGGTAAATGATAAAATAAATTTTGTTTCAGTATAAAAAATAATGAAATAAATAAGGAAATAGAACAATGGGATTTGGGTAGGTTGGGATGACAAGTTATTGGGTGGGCTTGGGCCCCACAGGCCCATATAAGTTGGCGCCACTGCATAAAGCAATGATTTTTGTACTGACTAATAGCCAATTTGTTTAAATTAAATGGCATGAAGTTTGTAAAAGAGTATTCAATCACAGAATCAAATATTCAAAACATTACATATAATTTTCATAAAATTAAAAGGAGTAAGTTGTTTTTTAAGAATATGTGATGTGAAAAAAAACAAATCATGTAATAATACATATGGATTTATTTGGCACTTCCTGCATTATCATTAGTAGATATGAATATATTAATTAACAAATGTTATTAAATATCAAATTTAATTAGAAAGATTTAAGATTGATGATTTGAAAAACCTATTTCACCAAATAGGTCTAAGAATTGTTGATATGGCATTTATTATGATGACATATCAATTTTATTTTTAAACTGCAGATTTGCTTAATGCTTTCAGTCACCGGAAATATGTTGAGCCGTTTATGATAAAACACACCAGATCATAGACAAAATAATTCTTGTACAAACTGTTGTGTTATTGATTAAAATTACGGAAGGCCCAATGCTGCACAATATTACTTTCATTCGTTGGGAAAATCTGCAGTGTCTTCAATCGACTTTCCGAATATTTTTCGGAATACTATTTTTCGGAATACTGTTTATTTTTATTTTTATTTTTACTTAAACGTAAAGTAAAAATAAAATATAAATAAATAAAAACTTAGATCCTAATTTGCGAAATATGTTTAGAGGTGAATGTGACGAACATTATATTTTAAGTAATGACAGAATTTTCAATGACTTTTGAATCCTCCTGTGCTGAGATTAAGGTAAGTAAATTAAAATAAATATAGAAATTGAATGTACATAACCATGGTAATGAAAGTTTTAAATTGTTCTATATGTAGATATTAGGCCGTTTTTTCTAAACAAAATGCAATATTTAAATTTTCTAAAACTTTTATCAGACTAATAAAATTCATTCTAATTCACCTGTTTAGCTGACAGGTTATCAAAGCCTGAGAGCTAATGTTCCCGCAGGTTCTGTATGTATGTAACGTGATAACTCTTGATAGAAATATCCGATTTACTTCACATTTTATAGACAGATTCATTCTGATGATGCAATTCCCTGATTAGTTTTGGAGGTTCATTGGTTAAATATAAACGTGCAGGGGTACGGGGGGAGCTAATCCCGCTTTAATTTAGATAAATGGATTTTTCATGCAGAATTATCTGATTTGCTTCAAATTTTGTATATAGATTCATTGTGATAAGGCGCAACCCTGATTTGTTTTGGGAGTTCATTGGCTAAGTATAAAGGGAGGGATGTGAGGCTAATCCCCCTTTAATTTAGATAAATGGGTTTTTCACGCAGAATTAACCGATTTGCTTCAAATTTTGTATATACGTTCATTATGATAAGGCGCTCCCTGATTAGTTTTACGGGTTCATTGGTTAAGTATAAAGGGGGAGAACGCGGGGCTAACACTTCTTTAATTTATTTATGCAGACTTATCCAATTTGCTTCAATTTTGTATATACGTTCATTGTGATAAGGCGCTTCCCTGATTAGTTCTGGTTGTTCATTGGTTAAGTACAAAGGGGAGGACGAGGGCTAACCCCCCCTTTTAATTTATTGTCTATTTCTTCATTTTTCGAGGACATTGTTCTTTGAAATAAGAGTATAATATACAATTAGTGTGAATAGCCTGTGAGCTCAATGCCATCACTTTAACTTCGCACTTTTACTTTTATTTTAGCTTTTTTTTTAAGAAAAAAAAGCTTTTCTGAATTGAGTCATATTTTGGTGAAAAATCGTTGTTCTATCAACATAACATTTGCCGCCTAAAATATTTAAACGAATAACTGAGTTAAAAATATATACATATGGGTTTTCTTTGATCACAAAGCCGTTGTAAAACGGTTTTCAATGGATCAAGGCACGCCAAGGCGACGCCCGCAGACACTATGCGCCTTTCGAAGGTTTTCTAGTTGCCGTTTCAAATATTACTTGCTACTAGATTTTGTAATAAAAATCTGTTTTAAATTATACTTTCTTTAAAAACTACCTTATTTGCAATATTTTATCATCATTATTATTACAGGTTCAATTACTGTTTCTGGATACATCCCCTACATTTTTTTAATATATTCCCACTCTCAATGTAATGTAATTCCCAATTTAGTATGATATATGTTTTCCCTGCACACTTTTATTTTACATGGAATCAATGAATCATAGATCACTTATGGTTATCACTGTGGGGCGAATATACATTGTACAAGACATGTGTATGTCTCTAGCACTACTACAGTCTGATAATATTGTTGCATGTTTCGATCGTGAATAATGGACTCTTCATTGTTTCCATCAGCTGATAACAAACATTTTGCCCAGTGTATTCGAAAATATATACAGTTTTTGTGGCAGTGGCGTGAGAGCTCAATCGAAAACACCACTTGGTCTCTATCGTGTTCACTCTCTCTCTCTCTCTCTCTCTCTCACACACACACATATATAAATAGATATATATATATTATGATCTTAATAGTGTCCTTACACTACATGCATCCAGAAAATTAAAAGTATTTTCATAACATATATATTTGACTTTTAAAATTTTCCGGCGTCCTGTTGTATTGTAGCTACAAAGCGGTCTGACACCCACCCTTGACCGCCGCCTGCAACAGATTGAATTACAAAATGAAGAAGTACTCAGGGCTCCGGCCCTGTCCTTCCGGTTACATCTTTGATTATTAATTATGTGTCAAGTGTTGAAAAAGATGAATGGGATCTAATGGGGACCAGCGCGCGTGAATTGCTCTGCGAATTCGTGGCGGTATAGCGCATGTAATGTATGTTATACTATATATATACTAACACTGACAAAGAATGTGAATTAATTTTCATTTTGCTAAACAGCGTATAACCAACAGAGTGAAAAGTGTCCAGACCGGGGATCGAACCCAGATATCCTGGCATACACTGTTAAAAATAAATCCGTAAATTCACGGTAAAACTACTGGCAGCAAAGTTGTCGGGCTTTTTCCGTTCCGTTAGTACATTTGCCGTTTTGAAAGATAAAGGAAGGGAAAACTCCGTTTGAAGAATCGGTAAGTTTCCGTTATAAATAAACTCGGTTTTAAAAAATGCCACCTCTATTTGTGCTGCCCTCTATTGATTATTACGGGAGTATTTAATATTTGATATAATGGAAGAACATTTTCTGTCGGACCGGAGGATTGAACTGGGGACGTTTTGAGCCGAGTGCTTTACCGTAAGACCAGCGGATCATTGCTAGAGTAATAGTAGGAAACGATGATACGGGATGTCTTCAAATCGCAGATTGGGACTTAAACAATTTGGGGTTTAGAAAACTGGTAATTTGAAGTTAATTGCGGGGATATTTCGTAATGAGATGATGGTTGAAAACTATAGTATTAATAGAGGATAAAAACAAAAATTATATATATTCTTCATTTGATTGTTAGATGTAAAATATAAATATTATATTTTGAATTAAATTCGATAAATTTTTTTGCTTTTTTGCGAAAATCGATTTTTAATCAACTATTATGTATTTGTTAAATGTGTTCGTTTAGAATATATTTTCAGTGTGAGTGTTTCTTATAACTTTAAAAAATAAATTGCGAATAATTTTAAAGGAATGAGTTAATTCGAAAGCATTATTTTTGTTTGTTGCTTTTTTAAATAGAATCGATTTTTTTTCATTTAACTTAGCTATTTTATATATATATTAATCTGTTTGTTTAGAATATATTTTAAGTGCGAATACTTTTTTATAACTTTAAAAAATGAATTGCAAATAATATTAAAAAATGGAAAAAATTAATTTTTGCTTTTTTAAATAAACTTTAAATTTTAATTTATTGAATTTTTAGTTTTTCTGTGCAGCAACATGTCAGTTTTTGAAACATTGAAAATAAACATGCAGCAGATAACGGAATACCTCCGTTGGCTACTTTCTTATATGAGGAAATTTTCTGCTTTTAACTGAAAATACCCTTTTGTCATGAAAAGGGACTTTTTCTGTGAAATTCATGAAAAAAATACCCGTGAATTTCAGATTATTTTGAACAGTATACTGTAAAAAAAAATTCCGTCAATTTACGGAAAAAGGACTGGCAGCAGAGTTGCCTTAATGTTTCCGTTTTTTGAGGAATGATCCGTCTTTGTAGTCCATAAATGGCGCGATACAGACGCGAAGGAGTTTAAGCGCATGTCTGGCGATCAAAAATACTGCAATCCCATTGGATGATAGATTTTTACATTAATAATTCCGTATTGAAACTCTGTAATCTTAAAAGTTTAAAAAGTGTACAATTTAAGGATACAGTTTATGCACTTTTTGTGCACAATTCAGTTTGCAGTTTTTATGCATAAGTAGAGGTGCCAAATACGCTCGGATTTTGTGCTCTTTTTTTGCAAGCTTTTTCTAGCTGAGTAGCAACAGATATACGGGATAGATTCCATTTTTCTAACAAAACGGAAACTTTCTGATCAAAATTCACGGAAGACAACCTGTAAATAAACGAAATTTTTTAACAGTGTAGCGCATCAAGTGGTTTAATTAAGGTGGTCAACAATTAAGCCATCTGGACGAGACCCAGTTTGGCATTCTTCACTTATATACGTTGGCAAGACCGCAGCGTAAGATGGAATGTCATACATGAGCACACTACCCAGTGGCGTACATGAGACGAATAAATTCCCAGCATCGGATAATATCTAAATTTCCAATTAAATTTTCAGCAGAGCTGAAACTACATATACTACACTACTATACATATACTACATACATATTAACTCCAACATGAAAATCTTCTTCTAAAATCAGGACATTTTAAGTTAGGTACCTATATCTAATATAGGTACCCACAGTGAAAATATGTTGAACAATAAAGTTATTCATAAATTTAAAAAACAAACTGTTTACATTAACGACACTGATACGTAAAATAATTCTGCCAGTAAGATAGTTTATGTTCATTACTGTATAAAGTGACTTTTGTTTTGAAAAGTTGATTTTCGATATGCAGTCGATTCCAGTTAATTGAAACGTATCGGTTTTAACATAATTTGTTCATGTAAAGCGGCTTCCCTAATTATCAGAAGTTAAGTTAATGACATTTTTCAATTTTGTTTCTGACATTTTGTCCCAATTAAACGGTGTCCCAAATAACCAGAATCTACTTTTATTAAATATTGAATCTTAATTAATATTTATCTTATTTACCTATGTATGTAGGTTTTCATTTTTATTACAAAAACTACAAGTATAAAACAATTTGTTCGATTGCATTTTTATTCGAGTAAACACTTATTAATTATCACATTTCTGAATGACATTTGTACCTTTAATATACAAGATGATGGACTACATTTCCCTTCGTCCAAAAGCTTCAAATCTTATATAATGAAAGACAATTTTTTATGCATTAATATTAACACAAAAGAAGAGAATGGTTTCTTAGTGCTGGCTTATATCCAGATTTTTTTAAAGAAATGGTCTAAGTATGAAGTTTCCTAAAGAATATTCAATCACAGAACTAAGAATTACAAAAGAAAAATAATTCCCCTATGACACGTAATTACCTTATGTACTGTTTCCACAACATTAAAAATGAGTAAATTGCTTTCTAAGAATATGCGAGGTAAAAGAAATAAATGATGTTATATATAATATATTTACTTGATACTTTCTGCATCATCATTAGTACATACAAAGACATATATTATTAGATATTATTAAATATCCACAATCCGTTTACGAAGTTTTGAGACAGATTATTTAAAAATATTTCTGACAAATTTGCCTGCTGATAACTGATGGGATTAATTACCCTAATATCAATCTCTGTTTACTTTATAAGTGACAGAGTAGCATATAGTTTCCAGTTGCCCCGAAAATGTCGTGTCATATACGATAGAAGCATCCCAATCATGCAAAAAGAAACATTGTTTGAATATCGAAAAAATCTAATCCTAATTTGTTTCTTCATTCTATTAACTTAAAATAAAAATTTCAAACAGTCATTTATTATTTTTTAATTAAATGAGTGTTATGAAAGAAATTTCTATTACTCGCATAATTTATTAAAAAAATTATTGTTATTAAAAATATTGTTATTGCTATTTTATTTAAAACTAGCAAGCTATGCCCGCTACGCTGGTCAATTTATCTTAACGAACCTTTAATCAAACAAAATATTGGCATTTCATGCTGCACTTTTATATTTTAAGAGAATAATAAGGGTACTATAATTTGTGACCCGTGCTATAGCCAATATACACATCAGGGCACGTCGCCCTTATAATTATCTTTTTACACGTGAAGTTATGGTACTCCATTGTGAAATTTGGTAATTTTTTTTAATTCAATATTTGAAAAACGGCATAATCATTAGGTTTGAAAATTATATCAAGAAGAATACAATTTTTTACCTTTCAAACGCAGTTTGTCTAACAATTTTCTAACAAATACTTTTTGAGCCATTATTTTTGTCAGTAACTCCAAATGTTTCATTTTCCCAGATTAATCTGTGGCAACAATTAGCGAAAAACCCAGTCGTCAGCAACGCATAGCTTTTTATTAAAGAGGATGTTGGAGCAGGGATTGTCATCATCAATCTGCCACCATGACTTTTGAAATCGGTTCTGTAGTTCCAGAAATTCCATAGAAATTGTAATTTAAAATGTTTTTAGAACGCTTTTCCCTCATCTCACACTTTTAAATTTCGAATGTTTTTAGAATTTGTTCTTAGAGAGCATTTACATCTTATAAGTAACTACCATACCTAATTTGATGTTCCTATTTCCTTCAGTATACAAAAAAAATCGAAATTTTAGAACGTTTTTCGCTCCTGCATCCCCCTGGTGGTAGTGGCACCGGTATAAAATGTAGTCTATATTGGAGCAGGGACTGTCACCATCAATTTGCCACCATCACTTTTGAAATCGGTTCTGTAGTTCCAGAGATACCATAAAAAATTGTAATTTAGAATGTTTTTAGAACGCTTTTCCCTCATCTCACCCTTTTAAATTTCGAATGTTTTTAGAATTTGTTCTTAGAGAGCATTTACATCTTATAAGTAACTACCATACCAAATTTGATGTTACTATCTCCTTCAGTATACAAAAAATCGAAATTTTAGAACGTCTGTCGCTCCAGCACCCCCCTGGGGTAGTGGCACCGACATAAAATATTGCCTATGTTGGAGCAGGGTTTGTCACCATCAATTTGCCACCATCACTTTTGAAATCGTTTCAGTAGTTCTAGAGATTACCTCCTACAAACAAACAAACAAACAAACAAACAAACAATCTTTACTTCTTTATAATATTAGTATAGATTAACGAGCAGGGAGGACCGAGCTATGCTCGGTCAAAATTAGTTTTGAGTTCAAATATCATGATCCATGACCAAAATGACCCACTAATAAAATTTTCTCGAACACGTGACCACGCCCAATTGTCTTCTCGTGCCCGATACCCGTAGGATCTAAAATTTAGTCAAAACAGTCTGAGCCGTTTTTTAGATAAAATTAGCTTGACCCACAGTGACCCAAAAATGACCACTAATCGGATTTTCTCGAGAATGTGACCTAGTCCAATGATTTTCTCGTGCCCAAAAACCGTAGAATACAAAATTTAGTTCAAATCGTCTGAGCCGTTTTTAGGATATAAATAGCTTGACCCATAATGACCCATGACCAAAATGACCCACTAATTGAATTTTCTCGAACATGTCACCTAGCCCAACAGTCTTCTCGTGCCCAAAAACTATAGGATGCAAAATTTAGTCTAAAAGATGTGAGCCATTTTTTAGATAAAATTAGCTTGACCTACAGTGACCCAAAAATGATCCACTAATCGAATTCTCTCGGACATGTGACCAAGCGCAATGATTTTCTCGTGCCCGAAACTCGTAGGATACAAAATTTAATCAAAATCGTTAGAGCTGTTTTTTAGATAAAATTAACTTAACCTGCGTTGACCCAAAAACGATCCACTTATCGAATGTTAACGAACATGTGACTCAGCCCAACAGTCTTCTCGTGCCTGCAAATGGTAGGATACAAAATTTAGTAAAAGGAATCGTTTTTTATATACAATTAGCTTGACCCTGACCCATGGTGACCTAAAATACTCAACTAATCGAATTTTCTCGAATATGTGATCTAGCCCAATAGTTTTCTGGTGCCCCAAAACGATAGGATACAAAATATCGTCAAAATCGGTAGGGACGTTTTTAAGATAAAATTTGCTTATATATATATATATATATATATATATATAATCACACATACACAAGATTTACTCGTAATAATTATTTCTATGTTAGAAGAGATTTTTAAATGAGAAAATTAATCTTGTTTTTTTTCATGTTTTTTATAAATTTCTATATTTTCGGTATCGGGTTCAGCCTCCGATGATACAAAATATTTCGGGCTTGAAAAATTTTGCAATTCAACAGTAATTGTTTATGAATTTGCTTTTTAAAGTGCAGATCTGAGTGAATTTCGAATGAATTGCAATAAAAACGGCGCATCATTCATCTTAAAAGGTCCCTTCCCACCTTGATTGTGGAAACAAATTATTTCTTGGGGAAAATCCAATACTAATTAGTTTCTGCATACAATTCATCTCACATAAATATTAAATACCAGTAGCTTTTACGTCACTATAACACCATAATATATCTATTAAATTTTAGTTAAAACAGGTTTCTGTACTAATATATCTCATTAGTCATCATTATTGTCCTTAGTTAAAAAAATTATTGTTATAGCTATTGTATGTATTGAAAATGCTGCAGTAATTATAAAAGATGCAGTTAAGTACGTAAAATGCATGTAGGTATGTACGCATATACGTAAGTTATTTAAGTATGCAGAAATTGATTTAAGCATCAAGTGTTCAGCATAAAGATAATTTAAAAATCAAACAGTATTTAATCTTACAAGGTAGGTCTCCATAAGCGCATATTCAGAAAATTTTTAAAATATTACAGAATATTCTTCTCATGAGGGTATACACGTTTATAAAAAAAAAGTTGCTGCGCAAATTCGATATAACGTCCGTAAAAAATTATGAAAATTTTGTTTATTTGGCGATTTATCACCGATTGGCGACGAAATAATAATAATAAAAAAATATGCTTTTATGTCAAATACTCTTTAAGGTAAAAATAAGTTTAACTTACGTAATAAGTAAATTTTTATAACTACAGTTTCGTGTACACATTTATATGTATATATAATGAAATTTAACGATTCAAAATAAAATTTAAATTGATTGAAATTGTTTCAAGCTCAAAAGTAAGCCTGATTTTGAGCACTGTCAATTAAAAAAAAAATATTGTTGCTATGGAAACAACGACTTCTTCCATAAGGAAGTGTATAACGAATGCGTTCGGCATCCGGCTTTTTCTTTTAAAATACACTTAAAAACTACCTATATAATCGGTGAAGCCGTTTAAATTAGAAAAAGTCGTGGACTGGAGGATAAAACAATGGCAAAATTTCATTCAATCGGCAATAAGTAGAGAAAAAAAGGGTGACTGATTTAAAGAATATTTTAAATTAATATTACTGTAAATGTACAGAGAATGGAAAATGTTGAACGCAAAATGCAAACGATCGTTTGTGTTTGGCGAGGAAAAAGTGTTGCTAGCCAAATCGTGTCTTTTTGCGCCAAATACTCGAAAGTATTTTTTTTTTTTCCAGAATTTCTGCTGCGATTCCGCAGTTAAATCTCACTGTTCCTTTTTTACATACATGGGTAGTTTCATCAGCGGTTTTTTTTTTTTTTTCGAAAATTTTCTTAGTATGCACTTTAAGGAGACCGTCCTTGTTAGCCACACTTTGCGATGTTCAGCGAAGGCCAGAACAGGAATGCAAAATAAGTATTTTTTAAATAAAAATAAAATTTCAAATACGCTAGTTTGCGTATCTTAAGGAGAGATTTTTGGCACAACAGAGTGTCTATTGTGACAACCCTTTATTTTGAACCACATTCACTTTAAACCTCTCGCTCACCTAAGCCTCATTTGAGGCTCCTATAATAAATCATAACAAGTTGGAAATTGTACGTCAAACGTTACAAACGATGTGCGTTCGTACGCACGTTTTAGAATTAAATTCATGATATCCCATGCGTAGAACGGGTTAAACAGCTAGTTAAGTATATATTTTATGACACTGTTCATACAAATATCTTAACTAGTTATATAAATATTCAGATATGTATGTATCAGCTAGTTATATAAATATTCAGATCTTGATGATTTTTAATTCTGCGAAATGAATTATATCGTCTGCAGATTAATTTCTGTCATAAAGTAAGTATCTCGGTCGCTTGACGATTAAACATCCATCGGAAGCTCCTATAACAAAAAAGCACCGATTTAAAAAAAAAAATCAAATTTCTTAATAAATATTTTTATTAATATCTCCTAAAGTTTTGATTCGATTTTAATAAAATTTGAAATGTCTCGACAAAATTCTGCAAAGATAATATATTTTAAATTGCAAACCATTTGGTTGGGTAGTTTTTGCGTTGTTATATGCGGACAGACAGACAGACGGACGGACAGACAGACGGACAGACAGACAGACAGACGGACGGACAGACGGACGGACAGACGGACGGACCAAACGACGACTATAGGTGCTACGTATTTATATAATTACGAACGCACCTAAAAACAGTGGTTGAAAACTTCTTTCCACTAAATTTTACTTTGATTGTCATGTCTTAAGCTTTCAGATTTCATGCGAGGCTTCAAATTGGTTTTAATGTTTTTAGCACAAGAAAGGGTTAGAATGACAGTAGAGTAAATCAAAATTTAGTGATATGAGAAATGAAATGTTTTGTGATACTTGTTCAAGGCCGTTGCGTTGAGTGGTCCAACGTTTTTTGCCTTCTAGTGACTCCCTGAGAGAACTATGACTCATTTGACTGGCACATTGAACAGAAATTAATATACGTTCGGTGAATATATGATTATCTTTATTTTCAAAATTTTTTGACTTACACCACTGTCATTCTAACCCCCTCATATGACAGCGTAAGTTTTTTATCAGAGCTGAAATTTTCCATTCCACGGCTTTGAACCTCAGGAAAGCTAAACGCATATATATATATAAATATTATTATAGTTATAAATTTAAAAGAAAATAGCCATTTAAATATAATTTTACTTTGTACAATAATGCTTGTGGAGCATGGTAAATAAAATATAAAAGTAATAATCAATATAAATTAAATTAAATTAATAAGTGACTTAACCGAGAGAAGTGGTAACAGAAGATATATTTCTTTATGGAAAAACGTATGCCGTAACTATTTCTATTGCGTATTTAACATTTTGATTGGTGTCTTGCGATTATTCAGTCTCAAATGTTATTAAAATTCATAGTTTTTGATTATTTTTTAAGTTTGACAGAAATTGCAGATACTTGCTTGGTATGAATTACCCTGTATTTTTGATTCAGTAAATGTATTGCGACGCTGGCTTCTTATATAAAAATTATTTGGCTTAACGTGCATTAACTCTTCTTTTAATAGCTCTCATTTGATTGCTAGAATTCCGTACATCCTGTACATTTATAGATTTTTTAGTCTATTATATTTAAAGAGCTCTTGAACCAGATCATGGAGGAAGTATTTTTAAATGGATGAAAAACAAGCACTGGAGAGAAATCTTAAAGGAAGCACTACAACAAGAAAGAGAAATAATGCGTCAAGCATAGATTATGAAACACTTTTCGACATATGCAGAATAACTGTACCGAAACATCCCCGTTTAATAAGGTGAAAAATTATATTAAATTTTTTTTTGGAAAACGCTTAACACATTTGAAAACTAATGTCATTAATTACCGTCCATATCCGCAAAAGTATTCAAATTCGTTTCTGGAGTCCTGTATATGACCTATAGATTTGTGTATATACTGCATAGTATGCTAAAATGTAGTTAAGTTAGAAAATGCATAACACTGGCACGCATAATACAACTCTATTTCAAGAATTTCCCTCAATAAATGAAAATGAACACGAACTCTGTTGTGCTGTCCTGTATAGGATCTATAGAGTTTATACACACCAAGTAATATACAACAAATTAATTAAATTCAAGAACGCATACCACAACTGAAAACACACTTCCAGCAATTATCACTCATAGACAATAGTTTAATAGAATTATTTTGTATGTCCCTGTAAATGAATGATAGAATGTTGTGCACACCCTATTATACAATAAGCTTCTTTTAGTGCACCTCTGTGATGCATAACAATTTCAATCTATTTGAAATAGAGTAACATCACTAAATACATTGCAAACGATTTTTCCCATAGACCATAATGTAACGAAATTATTTTGAGTGTCCCTGTAAACTAACTATAAATGCTATGCATTCATTTTCAATACCGAACATGATAAAGTAAACTTAAATAACATATATCAGTTATATCGCAATAAGAGTATATTTACGCGTGTTAGAGCTCGGACAGATAGACGGACAGTCAAACCAAATTCATAAACACTTTTCAACTATGTTGGAAAGTGTTAAAAAGGTAATTGATATAAATTGTATAAAGTGAAGTCGAATGGTTTGTAGTGGGTTGGTAGCTCAAGGACGACGTTATCACATAGATTACACAGTCCAAGTGTATGTACCTCCGCTACACCTAAGTATGGAAGGAGGAAGGTGTCATTGAGAAGACATTTGACGGATTGTCAGAATTGACGTTTAGTTGGGAGAATGAAAGAAGTACATTAAGCTTATTAATATGTTAGAAGCATCTTTTATTTAAGTTAACTTGGTTCATGTATGGCGCGAATTGGCGTTTAATTGGGAGAATGAAAGAAGGACATTAACTTTGTTAATCTGTTAGAAGCATCTTTTATTTTGTTAACTTGGTTCACGTATAGCTGGGCGCAGGTGATAAATTTCCAAATATTCTTTAGGGTTACAACCATATACGAGTTACAACAATATTGGATTTAAATGTGCGCCAAATAACGCTCGCTAAAATAGGTCAACTGCTTATGAAATATTTTAAACAATATAAATTAGAAAATAAAATAAAAATAGAAAATAAAGATTGTAATATTTTTTCAGTTTAACAATTTTTTTTTCCAAACGACAGTTGCATAATTTTAAATATATCTCTTTACGTAAAATTACTTTAATAAAATTCTCATGTATTTGTACCACAATTTTTTAATAGAACTTTTCTATTTAATATTTAAATAGCAGGAATTGCAGACGCTTTGTTTAATTCAGGATTTGTAATAATACTTTTCTTCATTTAAATAATACGAAACAAACTATTAAATATTTGTGATAAAACCCTGTATACAACTTTCATCTTCAAACCTCTACTAAATAATTTTCATAATTGAAAGTATCTTACAATTAATTAAAGAACAGGTTATTTTAGACTTACTTAGAAATTAATTCAAATGAACCCAACACGAGTGAAAAATTATCCCTTGCCAGAAATCGAACCTGGGATTGCAACGTAACGTGCTGTTGCTCTAACCACTGAGCTAACCCCCTCGATATCCTAGCTCAGCAATTTCTCACTAGTAATCATATTGGGGAATGTCACCTTCGAGAAATCAGACAACACAGGAGAACGAATCAACGATGAATAAATTGTTATTCCATCGGTACACAAAATATATATTCATGCACATAAGTTAACGTCTGAATTCATTAAAGGTACAATTAATTAAAGAACACGTTCTTTCAGACTTAACTTTCTTACATAATAATACAATAAACCCAACACGAGCGAAAAACAGCTCAGTAGTTAGAGCAACAGCACATTACTCTGTATATCCAAGTTCGAGTCCTGGCCCCAGCTAATTTTTCACTCGTGTTGCGTTAATTGTATTAATTGTATTAATTTTGAAGTTTGAAATAACGTGTTCTTTAATTAACTGTACCTTTAATGTATCCAGACGTTAATTTATGCGCTTTAATTCAAAATATCTACTTCAATAGTCAACTGCAGAACTACCTTTGAAATTCAAACTCTTTTTGTTCATTCTGTGAAATAGTTTTTATTACTCGTTCTGTATTTTTCGAGATCACAAGAACTTCAAAAGTTATGTTCTACAAAAATCAAAAGAATCTAAATCATTGAAAATTCTTTAGCAGAGAAAGAACTTTCCAAGAAATTAAATATATATACATAGTTGCATTCAGAGCAGAGTTGAAGCAGATTAATCAATTTATTTTAGAAATAAGGATAAGGGATTTTCATGCGTTTAGAGTTTAATTAATTTGGTTGAAAAATATTTTATTAGTGTATTAGATAAATTATAGAATGATAAGTGTTGGTGTGTATTATAACTTCTCTTATTCGATTAGTAGTGTTCAGGAACACTCTGTATATTACCAGATTGTCGAATTCAAAAACCTCATTAGAAATATTTTTAGCATTAAAAGCATTCCTTTTAATTTCATGTATGACTGAGATAATATCATCAAAAATAACATTTTACGAAAAATTACTTACATAAATTTACTTTACAAAATTGTACAAAATTGATAACTTAGAAACTCCATTTAATAATTTTTCGTATTCCAAAATCTTTACTCTCATAACCCAAATGCAGAAGTAACCTTTGAAATTCAAACTCTTTTTGTTCATTCTGTGAAATAGTTTTTATTACTCGTTCTGTATTTTTCGAGATCACAAGAACTTCAAAAGTTATGTTCTACAAAAATCAAAAGAATCTAAATCATTGAAAATTCTTTAGCAGAGAAAGAACTTTCCAAGAAATTAAATATATATACATAGTTGCATTCAGAGCAGAGTTGAAGCAGATTAATCAATTTATTTTAGAAATAAGGATAAGGGATTTTCATGCGTTTAGAGTTTAATTAATTTGGTTGAAAAATATTTTATTAGTGTATTAGATAAATTATAGAATGATAAGTGTTGGTGTGTATTATAACTTCTCTTATTCGATTAGTAGTGTTCAGGAACACTCTGTATATTACCAGATTGTCGAATTCAAAAACCTCATTAGAAATATTTTTAGCATTAAAAGCATTCCTTTTAATTTCATGTATGACTGAGATAATATCATCAAAAATAACATTTTACGAAAAATTACTTACATAAATTTACTTTACAAAATTGTACAAAATTGATAACTTAGAAACTCCATTTAATAATTTTTCGTATTCCAAAATCTTTACTCTCATAACCCAAATGCAGAAGTACTCTTTAAAATTCCAATTCTTTTAACTTTCTCGAAATACTTCTAATTTTCTGTTCTGTATTTTTCGAAATCATTAAAACTTCAAAAGTTATTTTCTACCAAAATCAAAGAAATTCATTTCAATAATAATTAGTATTATCGAGACTTCTTTAGCTCTGGAAGAACTTTTACAAGAACTTTAAAGTTATCTTTTTTTTTCAAATGAGAGTTGAAGCATATTAATTAATTTATTTTAGTTATCGAATAGAATCCTATAGAATGTTTGAGTATGATATATTTGTAAATAGATACAAATATATGTATATATGAATTAAAAGCAATTTGCGTTTTAATGGGATGACAGACTTTAAATATTATTTTTCATTATTTATGATATTTGAACAAGTCTTCTTCAAAGAAGTGTTCGGTATCATATTTTCAATAATTATTTGAATGATATAAATAAACAAATTTAAACTCTGACTTTATCCAAGTAAATAAAATACAGAAAAAAATATTTTTACTTTCTTCTATCTTTACAAGAAGAAAGTATTGGATTCATGAAAATTTTAGACTTCCGGTTTTTGACGGATTTATACGTTTTAGAAGGTCCTAAACACGATTTGACTGTTTTTAGAAACTGTCTGTCTGTGAGTCTGTGAGTCTGTCTGTCTGTCTGTCTGTATGTGACACAAATTTTGTGGGCACTCTATCTCAAGAACTAATGCACGAAATTTAATAAAACTTTATTCTCAATTAGTCCCTGATATAAATTGGAGCTGATTAGTTTTTGGTGAAAATCGCTTCTTTTTTTCGCGATTTCCACAATAGCTCTATCTCAAGAACTAATGCACTCATTTTCATCAAACTTCAGATTCAGTTAGACCTTGACATAAATAGATGCTGATTACATTTTAGTGTAGATATCCCAACAGGTGGCGCTGATAAACCACTTTTCTCATGATTTTTACGAAAACTATATCTCAATAACTAATGCAAGGAATTTCATCAAACTTCAGATTCTGTTAGTCAATGACTTAAATAGATGCTGCTTATGTTTTGGTGTAACTAGCCCAACAGGTGGCGCTGCTATGCTACTTTTTCATTATTAACACGATAACTATATCTCAAGAACTAATGCACATATTTTCATCAAACTTCAGTTTCAGTTAGACGTTGGCCTAAGTTGTTATTGATTAGGTTTTGATCTAAATCTCCCAAAAAGCGGAGCTGCTATGCTGTATTTTGCAGGATATACACGATTTTAGGAATAGTCATGTCTCAAGAAATAATGTACGGAATTTAATAAAACTTGAGTTTCAGTTAGACCTTGATATAAATTGGTGCTGCTTCTTTTTAGTGTATGCGAAACCTGTGTGAGATAGAAGAAAGTTTTGGGATTGACACATCCGACTAGTTTATTTTTAATTGGAGAGAAAAATGCAAATTTTTCTATATGACCAAGAAGTTCCATATGTTTGTATATTAAGGAATAAAAGGCAGGACAACAAATTTTTATTACATAATTGTGACAAAACAAATATAATTAAAGTCCTTCCTTTCACAAAAAGATAATAAAAGAATTTTATCAAGAAGTATTTTCTCATAACAAGTCTTGTAATAAAAATTTTCTTCTTGTCTCCCTCCCCCCACCTCCTTAATATATATATGTATTATGAAGTATAAATATATGGACATTGTTAATGATTTAGAATTTTTTCAGATTTTCTAATTTACAGAAATTTTTTTTTATACATTTTAGTGCATTTTAGTTGAATAAAATCAAAGTTTAAAATTTTGTTTATATTATTTTCAGTTTTTTAGTAATGAAATATATTTAAAACCAGATATCGTGGATATTTTCTGCCTGAAATTTTTTACTAACCTTTTGTAAAATGGAAAATTTAAGATTACTTTAATTTCGCGCGTATGCGCCGCGTCTTAATTAAGTATTTTTCATACCGGAAATTTTATTGAAAATAAGAAGTCAAATAAGTGCTAAGCAGAAGCAAGTCGCATTTTATTTAAAATAAATTCTGGTAGGAAATCAAATTGTCTGAGGCGTGGCGTATACGCGCGAAATTACGGTATGTTTGTATGTATGAAACTAATGCGTAAAAACGTAGATTAGTTTTTGATACTTTAAATCAGGGGTTCTCAAACTTTTAGACAGACGTACCACTAAATGGAAGTTCATACTTTCGCGTACCACCAAATAACAAGCGTATACAGAACAACCTGTAAAAAGGAACCTGTCCAAAACGAAATATATCTCCCATCTTTTGTGTTTTCATTTCAGCAGGTTTTATTGTATTTAAAAATGAATGATTACATTACTAAATTGATACTTACAAGGAAGGTCTCCATACGCGCATACTCAGAAAATTTTGAAAAAATACAGAATTTTCTTCTCATGAGGATATATACGTCTATAAAAAATTTCTGCGGAACCTCGATATAACGTCCGTAAACAAATTATGAAAATTTCGTTTATTTGGCGATTTATCACCGGTTGGCGGCGGAATAAAAATTTTTAAATACGGTTTTATGACAAATTCTCTTTTTCCCGTTAACGCCCAATTGTTTTTATATTTTTTTAATTCTTCAACACCAGTGTTACCCATGTAGTAATTCTGAGTTATTTAATGACTCAAAATCTGAGATTAGAAAATGAGAAAATTTCCGAACTGAAATTCTGGTATTGGAATTTAAAAGTTTTGTTCGGTTGTAGGTGATCTAGAAATAGATCGCTGGGTCGTAATGGGTTAAGGAAAAACTTTTTCATGCTGAACTTGCTTATGTAAGTTTAACTTACATATTAAATAGAGTTTCAAAACTACAATTTTGTGGACACATTTATATATACATATAATGAAATTTAAAGATCGTAATTTAAGATTTAAAGCAAAATTTAAATTGATTGATATTGTTTCAAACTCAAAAATAATCCCGATTCTGAACATTGTCAATACAAGGAAAAAGTATTGTTGCTATGGAAACGACTTCTTTGATATAGAAATGTGTAACGAATGCGTTTGTCATCGGACTTTTCTTTTTAAAATGCATTTAAAATTAATTATATAACCGGTGAAGCCGTTTAAAAAAAATCGTGGAATGGGGATAAAAACAATAGCAAAATTCCATTCAATCGGTAATAAATAGAGAAAAAAACGTGAATGATTCATTTAATCTGATTTCAATCAATATACTGCAAACGACAGAGATGAGTTTAAAATGTTGAACACAAGATGCAAACGATTCTGAACAAGAGATTATGGTATCATGAGCCCTAGAATTAACCCATTAGTATAATTTTTTAAGCTAATAACAATTTAAGATTTCGAATTTTACAAAAATCTCATAGACATATTTAGAAATTTTAAAAAACATTGTTCAAAATATATAAATGATACAAAAAATAATAAACTTTCATCGTTTAAGTTTAAATTCGTTAGATAGTTTTAGTCATAAGTCAGATTCGATGTTTAGTTTGTTCCTATATATCTTTTTCATTTAACGAAGGGGAAAAGCACATTCACAGAGATACGTTGTGCTTAAACACAAGTAGACTTTGACGATATCAGACGGTACTCTCATATTCTCGTCAGTGAATATTCTATTTCAATCATCCTCTTGAATGAGAAGTCCAGTAATCCATCATAGGAGAGCTGAATAAGTTCACTTCTTTCCTCTCTTGTGAGATACAGTGGCATAGTGTCTCAAATTTGAAAAGAAATTCTTATCCAAAGCTTAATTAGCCCATTTAACATAGGCTCGGAACATCTACATTAATAATTTGGAGACCTTTAAATGCGACAATGATGTCACGCAGTAGGCAAACATTTGCAAGTGTCTTCATACATTTATGTATATACCACAATGCTTTACCTGAAATCCGCATTGCATTAGACCACAGTTTTTGTTTTATTTCAGATCTCCATTTTAAATAACCTTACTCTGTTAAAAACCGATTTCCATGAAATAGGAGGAAACCATAAAACGCTTTGTACTTGAGAAGAAATAGATTTCAATCAGCAGAAATAATTAATTTATGAATTATGTTTAAAATAAAACTTATGTTTCAACACCTTCTAGAAGCTGTTCTAGTACACAGAGAACAATGGGTTATAAATTACACTTCGAATTTTATTTTGTTTTAACTCCTCCTACTCACACAAGCTCCTCCTACTACCAAGCATCCAGACTTTACCTTCAGATAATTCAATTTATAAAGCATGTTAAAAACAGTTCTTCCGCTAATTAAAAATACTTCATTCATTAATTTTAAAACTAGGCCTTTATTAAAAAATTCAATTTTTATCCATAAAAAATTAATAATCAGTGGCGGTTCCTGACTGGCCTAAAATGGGGCACTAATTGAAGTCTGTCAAATTTATTCTTTTCCAACCAAAACATTTCTTTAAAAAAATAACGGTATGAAAATAATAAGTACAGGCATGCAATTATTGCTCAAAAAAAAAAAAAGACAGTCTTGAGTCGCCTTTGCTAATAAATATGTTTTTAATTCTGGAAAACTGATTGTATCATAAGAGGTGCCTGTGAATTTCAGCAAGTCTTGGATCTATTACAAAAATTTCTTACAACAAAAAACCAGAAAAAGAGTTTAAAGATCCTAAATCGCATTCGAAAGTTTGTTGAAAAATTTCGATTTAATAAAAACAAGCCGTTTTTGATTTCATAATAATATTCTGAATTTTGTATTTTATTCTTCGTACCAGTATCGGATTTCAACGTACCGGTAGCCAGAGCTTCGCGTACCAGTAATGGTACGCGTGCCATAGTTTGAGAATCCCTGCTTTAAATCATTTTAGATAAATATGTACTTTTTTTTTCATATGAAAAAAGTTTGATTTAAAAACAAATATTCTAAAACAAAATTAAAAGAGTATGGATAAAAGAAAAAAAGATCCTAGAGCTTTTTGAAAGTACAATACAACGCTTTAAGTTTCCCATAAAAATTAAGCTAGATGAAGATTAAATTTTCTATGTCAATCCCATAAAGGTAAATAAATCTTCATTCACAAAAAAAAACTTGTATTTCAATAAATTAGTGATTAAGACAAGGCAAATCGTTGTTCTATTGAAATATTTTCAACTAGAGTTCGAATCCTCATATGGAAAATACAAAAAAGATTAGTTGTAACACATTTAATTTCGTATTTCCCAGCAAGGGGCACTATAAACAGAAATAAAAGTTGTGTTGAATTTGTCCTACCTATTTTTATTTTAAGTATAAAGTCATAAAGTGAAACAATTTTTTTTTAATTTAGTTACTTTATTTCTTACTAGGTGGCGTTATAGGCACAAAGAAAATTGAGATGAATCTGTCCTATCTAATTTGGTGTATCAGAAAATATTTAAAAAAAATTCATTTTAAAATTTTAGTTATGCAATTTTCTACCATGGACGCTAACAGCGTAAAATAACCTATGACGTAGAAAAGTTTATCAAAGCATAAATTTGACTAAATAAATTAATGGGAATGAATTTATATTGCATAGATATGGAATATCCCACCAGCGGCGCTACTAACAGAAAAAAAATCTGCCATGCGAAAATTTTTATCAAAACATAAAATTGGCCATGACAGAAGCTTATTCTGAAGATCTGAACGAAATACGTTTGCAAAAAGTGAGTTTAAGTTGCATAGTTATGCATTTTTCTAACACGTACACTGTAAAAAAATCCTGAGGTTACTAAATTTTTTTTAGTATATTTGTATTCCACAGATTTTTTTAGTAACCGGTATTATAAACCGGAATCGTTGCTAGCTGTTTTCTAGTAATGCTACTAGCTGTTTTCTAGTAATGCTGCTAGCTGTTTCAAATAATTCTTAGAGTTTTTTTGTAACTGGGTAAGAATACAAAAAACAAAAAACAAAAAAATTAGTAATTGCAAAAATCAATGAGAAAAACTAAATTTTTTTTTTGTAGATCGACCGAATTTTTTTAGTGTACGTTAGTGGTACAAAAAAAAAACAACAAAAAAAAACAAAAAAAAAAAAACCATCAAGTGAGAGTTTTACGAATGCATTAATCTGACGATGGGGAAAGCTTATTCTGAAGATCTAAGAAATCTCGTGGGGAAATGAGTTTAAATTGCTTAGTTATACAATTTCCCTCCGGGAGCGCTACTTGCATGAGATTTGTTTTATAAAAAAGTGAATTTGACCGTGGTACGACATTATTCTAAGGAAAGGAGCAAAAAGAATTTTTGCGAAGTAAGCATTGTTGTAGTCATAAAAAACACAGTATATACGCTATACGCGGAAGTTATAGATTATTGAGTATATGCTATAGCTACGGCGGGCATACAGGGTTTCTTAAAAAATCCAGAAAGTATATGGCGTATACCAGCGTGTGCCCTGCACTACATCCCTGAAAGTAAGTTTAAATTGTGTAGCTGTGCAATTAAAAACCATTGGCACTATTAGCATAAAAACTCTATGACAGGAAATTTGCCATCAATGCATAAAATTAACCATAACAGGAGCTTATTCTACATTTTTAAACAAAATTCGTTTGTAGGAAATTAGTTTAATCTGTGTAGTTATATAATTTCCCACCAGGAGCGCTACTAGCACAAAAACCCTATGAAGTGATTCTTTTTAAACATACAATTGACCATGATAGAAGGTTATTCTGAAGAAATGAACGAAATTGTTCGTATGAAGGGACTTTAATTTGCGTAGTTACGTAATTTCCCACTACGAGAGCTACTAGCATAAAAAACCCTATCACGTGATTTTTTAAAAAATAAAAAATAAAAATAGACTCTTACGGAAACTTATTCTAAAGATATGAACGATATTCATTCATAGGAAGGAGCTTTAATTTGCGTAGTTATGCAATTTCCCGCCTAGGGCGCTACTAACATAAAAACCCTACCGCGTAATTTTTTTTATCAAACATAAAATTGACCATGACAGAAGTTTATTTTGAAGCCACGACCGAAATTCGTTTACAGGAAGTGAGTTTAATTTGTGTAGTTATGCATTTTCTCCCCAGGAGCGCTACTAGCATAAAAAACAAACCTCTCATCTGAAATTTTCTATTACAAAATAAAATTTACCATTACAAAAGCTTATTCTAAAGATAGGAGAAACATTCGTTCGTAGGAAGTGATTTTAATTTGCGTAGTCATGCAATTTCCCACCAGAGGAGCTACTAGCATTAAAAAAACCTATCACGTGATATATATATTGTTTTATCAAACATAAAATAGACCATGATAGAAGCTTATTTTGTAGATTAGAGCAAAATTCGTTCGTGGGAAATGAGTACAAATTGTGCCTGAGAAGTTAGAAGAAGACATTTTTGTATACAGATGTACATTAACAAACGTAATTGAAATAGAATTCGAAGAAAAGAAGAAATTCAAGTTAATGAAAATTAAAATGTTTTTAAAGCAATTAATTAGTATTTTTAATTAAATACTCCATGCGTAGAGATTCTATGCGATAAAATTGTTCTCCTGAGAGCACCATTTACTAATTTTTCATAACACATAATCTCTACTTCTATAATCAAATGCTGGACAATTTAAAGTTCGAATTCTTTTAAATTTTGAAAAAAAAAATAGTTTTTAATACTCGTTCTAAAATTTTCAAGATCATAAGAATATCAAAAGATATTTTCTACAAAAATCAAAGAAATTCGTTTCAATAATAATCACAGGCCTGCAAAAAGTATTTTTTGAAAATTGTTTTAATTTTGATGACTGGTTTTTATGTTATTTTTAGTGTTGATTCCAAAAATGAAATTCATTTTTTTAAAAATATGTAATGATTTTTCACAAAGTGATGTCATATTTTGAAGGAAACGGTTGAAATCACAAAATTTTGACATTTCATTAATTCATAAATCCACATAAATTACATTTATATCCTAGTTCAAGTAATTCTTAAGTATATGTAAGAAGTTGCCAGTCCTTATAGTAACGTTTCTTGTTTACATCAAAACTTTTTTTACCACTTTTCCTCTTGTGAACTTTGCAGGATTGTATATTTGTAGCATCCAGCAGAGTCGGCTATCATGATGACATCCCATCTTCCTATTGTGTTTAAATTTCTTTTATATCCTGGTGAAATCTTTCAACTTGTTCATCACTAACTGCACCTACATTTTGAAGAAAACAGTCCAGGTGCGAATCAGGAAAGTGAACTTTTAAGTTTATAACTTATATATAACTTATATATATAGTTTATAACAGCATAAAATCTTGAAATTTGTTGCCATCTCTTCTACAATAGATTAGTAGTTTGCTTCCTATTTGTTTCCAAGAAAGCTAGTAATAACTAGTTTGAAAGACTTCCAGGCTTTATTTTCGTTTGTTTCCATTTTAGTCTCAAAATTTTCATATTTCATAATTTTCCTGATGTGTGGTCCTTCAAACACACTATTCCTCCAGTTTTGCTTTGGATAAACCCGGGAACTGGTTAAAAGCTATTTGAAGCATTCACCTTCTTTTGTTAAAGCTTTGACAAATTGTTTCATAAGACCTAATTTTAATGTGAAGCGGTAGAAGTAACACTTTTTTTTGGATCAACGAGATTTTTCCCTTGAATATTTTTGACTCCAGGATCTAATGTCTTCCTGATTGGCCATTCTTTCTTAATGAAATGTAGTTTTCTGTCTCGGCTGTCCCATTCACAAAGAAAATTGGGAAATTTCGTGTACCCTTTCTATTGACCAAGCAACGTAGAAATCACCTTCAGTAGGCACCACCTTTAATAGGTACTTTACTGATTCCGAGGAATATTCTGGATTGAGATAGTTTCTTCTTTCTTGTTTAGTAGTTTAAACACCAATTTACGATTTTAAATCCATAAATATGTTTATAAAACTCATATAAATAATACTTTTTTGATACGAAATATATTAAATTCGTAAAAGGTAGATTGCGATTTGTGATGAAACTGTACGTGGTGGAATTATTTCATTATTTTTACAGTAATCAGCATCCAAAACACTAAAAATAAAACACCACTCACTTTACCGATAATGTTTTCATCTCAGACCTGTGAATTTGAGTTATTGACACCTCTTTAGCTTTCGAAGAACTTTGCATGAATGTAAAAGTTTATCGTGGCATTTAATAGAGAACTGAAACATCTTAATAAATTTATTTTAGCTATAATGACAGGGAATTTTAATGCGCTTAAACCTTACTTAATTTGGTAGAATTTTTTTTTTGTGAATATAATACAGAAAATAGTTATTATAATTTATTTTTAAATATATATAAGTACATATATTTTTAAATTGTTTAATATTATTTATATTCTAGGCAGATCGAAAACTAAAACTTTAAAATCATAAAGTTTTATTTGAAATTCCACTCGAATAACTTTTGAAACTATTAGTTTACGTAAAAGTACTTACATAAAGTTATTAAACAAAATAATTGATTTCCTAAAGTCTTTATTGAAAAAAATTTCATATCACAAAATCTTTACTTTTATAATCAAACTATACTTTAAAATTAAAATTCCTTTTCATGCTGTGAAATAGTTTTCATTACTGGTTCTAAATGATTAGAAGTTCAAAATGTGTTCTACGAAAATCAAAGGAATTCGAATGACTGAGACTTTTTTAGCTCTGAAAAACTTTCCCAGTAAGTAAAAGTTATCGTCGCACTCAAAGGATATTTGAAGAATGTTATTCAATTTATTTTAGAAATATTAATGACAGATTGTCATGCTCTTATACTTTTATTAATCAGTACGAAATTCTTTTGTGATTATAATATTATTATATAGTGTAGTAATTTTATAGAAGAAAATATTTGAAAATATATATTAACATATAAATACATAAAGTCAAACGAAATAAATTTAAACGGTTCAGATCACGGTCAAAAATATTATTTTACGTAAAATTACTTACGTAAGATTACTTATGTACAAAATTAATCTCTGGGAAGCTCTATTTAATAATTTTTCATAACACTAAATTTCTATATAATCAAAAACAGAACTACACTTTAAAATTCAAATTCTTTACCATTTTTCAAAATAGTTTTTAATTACTCGTTCTGCATTTCCGCAGATCATTAGAACTTCAAAAGTATTTTCTACAAAAGTCAAACGAATTCAAATCGTTGAAAACTTCTTTACTTCTGAAAGGACTTTCCAAAAAATTAAAAGTTCTCTTCGTTTTCAAAGGAGAGTTGAAGCATATTAATAAATTTATTTCATAGATAATGATTGGGTATTTTCATGCGTTTATATTTTAATTAATTTCGTTGAATATTTTCATATGAGTATAATACAGAATTTTATAAAATGATATATTTGTAAAAAGATACAAATTACTTAAATATATAAATTAAAAGGAAGTTTAGTTTTAAAAGATATCTATAATGACTATCAGAAATAAATTTAAAATATTTAACATTATACAAACCTTTCTGAAATGTTTTATAACGAATTTCACAAATGTAATGATGTATTTATTAATATAAAACTCTCTTTGACGTGTTCTTATTTTGTGTTAGATTTTGTACGTTTTTGTTTTCACAATATCAACATTAAGAAGTATAGGCAATTTCACATGTGAGTAATTTTACTGAATTCTTGCTTCTTAATTTTAACACTAAAATCAGGCTCCCGCTGGTCTTCCATTTCAATACAATTATTTTCACACAAGAACCTTTGTAGTAGAAATTGTAAAAATTTAACATAAATGTTATTGCTTCTATATAGAGCAGTGTTTCCCAACCTTTTTTTGGCCATGCCCCAGCAAAATTATCTCTAAAACCTTGATGCCCCCCCTTCTCTCTGGCTGTGACAAATAATTCTTAATGTATAAAAATTGCAGTCTTATTTCCACTAAAGAAGTCCTAAATGTTATTAATTGGATCTAAATAAAAAACAGTGTATTCAAGAAAGAAAAAAACCTAAATGAAAAGAAAGTAGTATTTATGAAGAAATCAATAATAATATGCAATTAACAACGATTTAAGAAATCAAATTAATTTTTTAAATATTGAATAGAAAATTGGGATACATAAATAAAAACTTTAATTGAATATTTTTCTATGATGTGATGCTTTTATAATTTTAATTACTGACAGTAAAGAAAAAAGTGCCTAATAAATTCAAAATAGTTTCGAGATGAACAGATTAATATCAGCCAGATTCAGATATTCGCTGTAGGATCCCAAAATAAAGATCTCTAAAAAAAAGTGTTTTAATTGGTTTATCGAACTTCTGGTCAAGTTTCTGGCGGTAGCTCTTTGACTGTTCTGTTATCACAGGTGTCAATTGGAAACAAGCAAAATAAATAATGTTTTAAACCAGAAAATTTATTTTGCAAAATGATTTTTTAATTTGTTAATATATTAGATTATATTTAAAAAGAATTTTTCAAGCTGCTTTGGAATTCAAAGAGAGGTCCTTTGAGTTTCGCCAAATTTTCAAATTGCCCCCCTGTGGGGCATGCGCCCCCCCCGTTGGGAAACACTGATATAGAGGCTACCAAAGAACAGGCTGCTGAAAAAAGATAATACTAAAAGTTTTTATTATTATTATTTCTTTTAAGGGAGTTAATAAAATAAACGTTGAAGGCAGTAAAATTTCGCGCGGAAGTATTAATTTTTTACAACAGTTATTTAGAATTCATGTATTAAAATACTAACAGTTCGTGTCAATCAGATAGGACTATCATTGCCAAATAAATGTCATATACAGTATGCCCACTAAAGTCCATTGCCACCGTTTTAACTTCGGAACGGTTGATGCTCGATTCATAAAAGTAGTGTCTAGGTATAGTAAAGTAGCTATGCGCTACTCAATGAAACCGTCTACGGCGCCACCTGGTGGAATGCTGTGGAGTTAGCATTCCTATCTCGAAAACGGAAGGAGATAGAGAAAAAAAGTGATTTACATGGTTGTAGAGCATCACCGATTTAATACGAAAAGTCACCTAGTGGACATTAGTGCGAAGAATAAAACGGTCAAAAAGCGTATTTGTTTTTTCGTGATTTCCTACACTGTGACGTGACAAAACGATCTTAGAAAGAAAAAAAAAACAACTAGTTATAATAATATACCTTTAGTTTAGATGTTCAAACTTCTCACCGTCAGCTGCAATGCATATTTGGATCCTTGTTTGAATTTCACGTTGCACACGTTGAGCATAGATGCTGACACGTTGGCACAAGCGTCCGTAATGCGTCGTTTAAGGTCCTGCAATGTTTGGGGAGGGGTCGCATACTCCTGCTGTTTCATAACTGGTTGTTTCTTTCTAAGATCGTTTTGTCACGTCACAGTGTAGGAAATCACGAAAAAACAAATGCGCTTTTTGACCGTTCTATTCTTCGCATTAATGTCAAAGAAGGTTTTTTTGTTCTAAATCGATGATGCTCTACAACTTTGTAAATCACTTGTTTTCCATATCTCTTTCCGTTTTCAAGATAGGAATGCTAACTCTGCAGCCTTCCATCTGGTGGCACCGTAGGCGGTTTCATTCAGTAGCGCATGGCTACTTTACTGTACCTGGACACCACTTTTATGAATATATAGCAGCAGCCGTTCTAAAGTTAAGAGAGTGGCAAGGGACTTTAGTGGGCATACTGTATATAATATCGTTATAAAAGGAAAAAAAAAACTTTTGTCATCTGCAAATACTACTCTATGATAGCACTCTCCAACACTATCAAATTATAAAATGAAACCGGTTTCTCAGTCCATTACTAAGACGGTTCTCAAATCCAAACTGGGACTAGCGTGTACTTTTATTCGAAAACTATGAAATCGAACATTTATTTTACATTTTCCGATAAATGAGGAGGATGTTTTATAAAATGCTGTGAAAGTTTGTCAAATTTCTGGTCGGATAAAGTTCGTTATCAGACAACAATCGCTCATATATATATATATATATAACTCAAGGTTTAATTAATTTATTTAAAAATGAAAAATACTATTCGATTCCAAATAACTTCAATAATCCTGAATGAACATGCAATGCTTTCATCTTTAAAAATGAGCCCGTAAATATCTCAGTAAATTTCGAGAGAATAATTACTTTTTAGAAACGCTTAACTGAAACCTACAGAAAAGACACATTAAAATCTAGACTCTTATTCTTGTTTATAGCTTTAACAATAATGAAGATATGATAGCGAACGTTTAAACATATTTATATTGTCTCATACGAAATCTTCAAGCATCACATGCACTGGAAATGAACACAATCTATGTGCAAAATACACTGAACTGGGCACTCCATATTTCGAAAAGTGCCTGAGAATATGCAAGGCCTTCCCTGACCGAATTATTGCGGATTTACATCATGTCTTGCAAAGTTATCATATTGCACACAATACAAGGGTACTCCTTTGAAAATTTCGTTACATTATTTACACTAGGGAATCGAACCCGGGCTTCCCGGGTTACAGAACATAGGCGAAAACCAGTTTTTTCTAATTATAATAGATTTTTCACATTTAATATATATATATATATATATATATATATATTTAAACTGATTTATTATCAACACCAAAAAGAATTTTTATAAGAAAAATATCAATAATATATTCAAATAAAATTTCGAAATTTAACAAAGTGATACTTTTGTATTAGCCGCATGTAACTCGATTACAAAATCTTAACCTGATAATGCCTAACCTGATGTTCATGAAAAACCTCAGTCATGAAGTTTTATTTGAAAAGGGAAATAGCTGTTAATAACTTTAATATAAACCATAGACAATGTTACCACCGCATCTAAACAAATCAAATACTTAGCGATATAAGGTATAGCTAAAAGATATCGCTGTAGTATACAATGACGAAACATGATGAAACAATGACGAAACATGAAATAAAATATAGCTACCATTAATTTAGAGTCAAATTGACGTCAATTTGAAAACCTGTAACCCCTTTGGGACGAGCGACACGTATACGTGACGCGTAAGATGTTCAGAATCCTCGATTATTCCCACCAGTTATTTTTTATTGTAAGCTTTGCCTTATGTAAACTTAGCATTTCTGCAATTCAAATAGGCGAAAATTTCTGTTTTGAAAAACCGGTGGCAAAAGATTAAAAATTCTGTAAAGGACACTCGTAGCAAAGGGGTTAATGGAGTATGACGTCATATCCAGCAATCATGTTTCTTTTTGCCTTTTTCGTAAATTGCTAACATGAAATTGAAGCATCTGTATTAAAGCAGATGTTTAACTTCAAATAAATTATTTAAATTAAGGTACTACATCATTAAAACGCATTTATAGTTATCATTTTCTATTTATATATGAAAAATGCGCATTTTCCCCTTATAATTACTTCAATTTCAAAATAGCAAAAATATAACAATTAAGTCTGAATTTTTATTGACTTTATAAACAATGTTGACGCGTTATCATTTTTTTAATTTATTGTACCGTTTTTTAAATGTGGCAACAGAAAAGAATAATTGCATTAGAAAATGAAAAAAAAAAGATATTAACAATTCATGCTTGAAAATTATTTTAAAAGCCATAATAAATCAGTCAATTAAGATACAGTTTTCAAACAATTTGAATTTGAAAGTAGATTTTTTCCCTATATAACGGTATAAATATTGAAAATGTGCGATGTTTAGATATTTAAAAAATTGCAGTAGCAAAAGACGCAAAACTGAAATATCAAAATTTCATCGTGAAGTGTTGCCATTTGCAAAATTGCGTCAGCGTTACACATGGACACGTTTATCCTTTATAATATAGATACTCATAAAGTTATGAACGAAAATCCTCGATCGGCTTTGACTATTACGTGTTATATTTTAAACATTTCGATCTTGGTTGCCTATACAAATATTGCTTGTTTTGTCATCATTTGCCTTGACTTAGCATTCTACTTACTTGGTCGGCAGACTTTAAGAGCACTCTGTATATTTATAGATTCTCGAATAAAATAAGCTCTTTTAAAATAATCTTAGTTTTTCAAAGGTGCCCAGACAGCTTAGTGGTTCGCATGCTTATCACAAAATGAGGAACTTGGGGCTTATAATCGAGTGTTTAGAGGTTGATTTTTCAAGCTTTCAAGGTTTTTCTTGTAAGAAAACAATAATATGGGTTACTTTCGAGTCACGATAATTCGGGTCGCCTTTCCTGAAGACAGTCCACGTATAACAATATGACCAAAACTGTTCAATGCTTTCCAAAATCCGTTCGCATTAGTCTTAAAAACTCCCTTTAATTTCAAATGGGACTCGGGTACACTGAGAAAAATTATATTTTCAAATCTGAGTAAATCGATGTTTTCATTTTGTTATGAAGCTTTTTGTTCCTAATATGACGACTCAATGCTTTCAATTCTGAAATACCAGAAATACTCAGAATATTGAAACATGGACATACTCAAAACTGAGCACATAGAGATAGAGGTCAGTTTATACTCATTTTTGAAACATGGACATACTCAAAAATGGTTTAGGATCAGTTCATACTCATTTTTGTAACCTGCACATACTAAAAATGATCACATAGAAGTCTGTTCATACTCATTTTTGTAACATGGACATACTGAAAAATGATCACATAGAAGTCTGTTCATACTCATTTTTAAAACATGGACATACTCAAATATGAGCACATGATGTTTTATTCTTGAGTTTGTGCATGTTTTCAGAAATGAGTATATACATGTTTCAAACTTGAGTAATTGTGATTCGGAGCCATTTTGATAATGCGACATATTTCAGTATTTTTTCCTCAGTTTTGAAAATGTCCTTTTTAGAGTGTAACTTTGAAAATATCATTTTACGTACAATTCCTTACCTGTAAAACTATATATATACATATAATCTCTTCAAAGCTCTATTTAATATATTTACTTAACACAAAATCTTTACTTTAGTAATCAAATATAAAACTACACTTTAAAATCCAAACTCTCTTTCATTCCATGAAAGAGTTTTTCTTACTTGTTCTGCATTTTTCGAAATCATTAGAATTTAGAACTTTAAAAAGTATTTTCTACAAAATTCAAAAGAATTCGAAACATTGAAACTTCTTTAGCTCTAAAAAACTTTCCAAGAAATTAAATGTTCTCCTGGTATTCAACGAGGATTTGAAGCAGGTTAATGAATTTATTTTATACATAATTATGGCAACATTTCATAAATTTATATTTTAAACAATTTGGTGGACAATTTTTCCATGAATGTAGTACATAATGTAACGTCTTGGTGTTTATTATCACTACTCTGATTTTGTTGTTAGAGTTCATGAATGCCCTCTATACAGGGTTATTCTAAATGATGGACCCATTTTCAAACAATTGTATTGATTAAAGTCTCAGAGTAAGCATATCTAGAGAGATAATCTCCGCACCCTTTCTGCAGCAAGCATGAAGTCACGTGACTCTGGGCAAAAAGCATTCCGCTGAACGTGTCAGTAGCATAGGTTTCTATGGACGATATTAGACTTTTTCCTGTTTGCGATTCAAAAATATCATGGTAGCAAGCTGTTGTGCCTATGGCTGTAACGAAAGAGCAAGCAAAACAAGCTTTGTTACCTTTCACCGTTATGTATTTATTTTTAATTACCTCTTTTGTATATTTAAAGGATATTAAATATATATCTTTCCAACTATGATACTGTTTATTCACGTTCAAATGTTGAAAATAGGAAATATTTTACTTTTAATATCACAAATGTATGTAACAGTAGGACTTACTATCATCTGGTGTTATCAATTTCATATTAAAAGTGTAATTAATTGGAAAAAATTGATTTGAAAAAGCATTTTAAGAACATCTCGTACAATGGTGCTTGGCGATACAATTTTTCGCCAAAAGAAACTTGTTTTCTTTCTTTTAAAACGCAAACAATTCTTAAAAAAAAAAGAAAAATCATATTTTAGGTTTAATTTATGCTTTAAATAATTATAAACGGGTGCATATGTACTAAAAGGAAAATATTTAAATATTACCTAAATTAAAAACTATTGCAATGTTTGAAATATTTTCAAATTTTTACTTTCTTCTATCTTTACAAGAAGAAAGTATTGGATTCATTAAAATTTTCGACTTCCGGTTTTCGACGGATTTATACGTTTTAGAAGGTTCTGAACACGATTTGACTAGTTTTAGAAAATGTCTGTCTGTGACTCTGTCTATCTGTCTGTCTGTATGTGACAAAAATTTTGTGGCAGCATTTTTCGCGATTTCCGCAATAGCTCTATCTCAAGCTCGGAATTTAATAAAACTTTAGATTCAGTTAGTCCCTGATATAAATTGGTGCTGATAAGTTTTTGGTAAAACTCGCCCGGCAGGTGGCGCTGCTATGCAGCATTTTTCGCGATTTCTGCAATAGCTCTATCTCAAGAACTAATGCTCGGAATTAAATAAAACTTTATATTCAGTTAGTCTCTGATATAAATTGGTGCTGATTAGTTTTTGGTAAAAATCACCCATCAGGTGGCGCTGCTATGCAGCATTTTGAAGGATTTACACGATTTTAGCGATAGTCATATCTCAAGAACTAATGCACGGAATTTAATAAAACTTGAGCTTCAGTTAGACATTGATATAAATTGGTGCTGATTCTTTTTAGTGTATGCGAAACCTGTGTGAGATAGAAAAAAGTTTTGGGATTGACACATCCGACTAGTTTAATATAATTTTATAATTTTTAATTGAAGTTTTTGAAATATATATATTGTTTACTCTCTTGTTATATCTTCAGAAAAGTTTTGAAAATATTATATTTATTATCGACTGCTCAAAACAATGTTATATAATGTTATGGAAGTTATATTAATAAATACTTTTTATATCTAGCAAAATTTAATGAAACAATGCATTATTTACTTATTTATTTATTAAGTCTATTTTTTTTTATGTTTCAACTTCTATATGTTTTTTACTTTTTATTGAAATGCTTTTCATTTATTAATTTAATTTAATGAATTTTTAAAAAGTAGACTACATTCAATTTGTTTAAATTATTTCTTCTCTTGTTTTTTTTATAAAACTGTGCTTATGCATGCTTTAGTATTTAAATTTATCAACATTGCATTAAATATATATACATATATATCATTAATAAAAACCTTTTTAAATTCAAATTTTATATACAGCTTTCCAAAGCATGAAGAGAGAAGAAATATCTGGGAGACGAAAATACATTTCATTTTAATTAAAATGTCCCTTATGTAACATCAGTGTATTTCAATTAAAATAATTATAAAGTTTTTTAACACTTTTTAATTTACAAAAATAATTCCCAACTGGTTATTAATTTGTAGTAGTAATAAATTAATAATTAATCATCTAAATTTCCTTTCCTTAAAAATTTCTCCCCCCCCCTCTCCTGACGTTCTAGCACTTAAAATTAAATTGCCTAAAAACTAATTGTTTAAAAAGAGGTTCTTTAAGATGGTTCTCAAATGACCTGCTGAAGAACGCGAAATTTTCTGACGCGTTTTCTGAATCATTTTTACACACGAAAGCATAAAATTGCCAGGTCTGACTGGTGAAGCGATTTGGAATCGAAATGAGTTTTTTATTTTTTGATAAATAAATTACTTATCGAGTTATAGGCGATTCATGTCACATGACGACGCGTTTTTCGCCATTTTCCCGATGTTGCGTCGAGAATTCGGTACAAAACGCCCACTTTGACTGTATTTTCTGAAAAATCTTCTGCCTTTGCCAAAAAGTTAAAAAAACATATTTCGATGACATAGTCTCTGATTGAGAACACCTGCCAATTTCATGAGTTTTTGAAAAATGAATAAATTCAGAAATGTATCAGAAAGTAGCTCTTTTGTATTTGAGAACAGACTTAAAAACTATTTTTTTTTTTTACTTTCTCTGTCCTATTTATTACTTTGTATTAAAAAAAAGTATATAATGAAATTAAATATAAATAAAACCATGTGAAAGATTGAAAACTGGGATAAATTATTAAAATAATATATCATTCTTTTTTTTTTTTTTTTTTTTTTTAAATCTAAATAAAAGTTTAATAATTTATTTTATTTATTTATTACTAATGACCCATTCTTTGAATGATGGAAGAAATAAAACATAAAATAAATAAACAATAAGAAAAATATCTGGTGAACCTTTCCCTTTATTTTGCTACTGAGTGTATGTCTGAAGTTCCTGAATCGCAGCTTAAAAGTATTTTGTGGCGTAAACCTTGTTTGTGTAAACCTTGCCAAAAGCTGCGATAAAGCGCCAAGACTTGCATTGCTTCTAGTAACCTTTTACCGCCAAATGCCAACTGTCACGTGGGTCATCCGGACCCTACTTCTCGCCGGCAAAAGCAAAGGGGATGAGCTCTCTAGGTATGTTTACTCTGAGATTAAAGTACAAATCCAAAATGAACAATTTTTATACCAATGAAAAGAGGAAGTTTCAAAGTTTTTTTTAAGACATTATAAATGTTCAATGTGTCCACCGTTTGCTCACTTCTTGCGAACTCAAGAACGCACAAAACATTCTGCCCCGCAGTAGCCATCTGACTCACAACTGACAGTGATACGAAATCGCGGCCTATTACCGGCCGCCTCTGGAACCATCACTGCTTTGAAAGCCGTGCACTCAGTAACAGCAGATATGCTTTCTCGTGTGTGGGACGAATTTGGCTATCGCGTAGATGTTTGCCGTGCAGCAAACGGTGGACACATTGAACATTTATAATGTCTTAAGAAAACTTTGAAACTTCCTCTTTTCATTGGTATAAAGATTGTTCATTTTTTTGGATTTGTAATTTAATAAATACAATTTTTTGATAATGGGTCCATCATTTAGAATAACCCTGCATATTTTGATAGTTGAGATCAATATCCTCAACTTCTTTAGAAATATGTTTAGCTTTAACAACATCCCTTTTAATTTCAAATGAGACTTGGGTAATATCATTGAAAATATACTTCTACGAAAAATGACTTACTATAAAATTATTTACGAACATACTCGATCACTTGGAATCTGTATTCAATATTTTTTCTTAACACAAAAGCTTTACTTGAATAATCAAAGTACAAAGTCAAAATAATTCGTATCATTAAAACTTCTTTATAAAAGAAATTCCCAAGAAATTAAAACTCTTGTGACAGTCATCGGAGGATTGAAGCAGATTAATAAAATAAATCTAATGATAACGTTGTAGAACTTTCATGCGCTAATACTTTAATTCATTTAGTAGAAAATTATCATACGAGTATACTACAAAATGTTATAGGATGATATATTTATAAAGAGATGTAAATACTGAAATATGTAAATTAAAATTTAATTTTAGTTTTGAAAGACTCGTATAATGAAATCGTATCACAAATCACTTTAAAAGATATAATAATATAAAAATATTTTTGAAATGTTACGTTGTATTAAATTGTATACATTTTTACTTTTTTAAGATGAATATAAATAAGTATTGGGCAATTTTAAGTGTAAACAACTGTATTAAACTCACTATATATATATATATATATATATATATATATATATATATATAATTATAATATCTATGAATTTCAACAAACATATCAAGTTCTAATATCATTCTACTATAATCTACAAAGAGATAATTAATGATATTGTGTAAACAGAATACCGCATAGCTAATAATTAACATGTGCAAACATAATATTACCATAGCATGTGCTTCAATGGTAATTGGCCAAATTTACTCATACATGAAGAACATTTAAAAAGAAAGAGAGAGAAAGGGGAAACAATTATAAATTGGAGTTGCTATTAAGTAAACACAAATGGATTAATAAATCAAATATGAACATTATACAATGGAAAACTGGACCGCAAGAGAACCAATCAAGAATTGGATATGAAAAAACACATGTAGATGTACTCGTCAGCCTGGTTGCACCCACATGTGTTTTAAAAAATAATAATTCAGTATTTCATAATTCTACTGGCATGATGCTAAGAACAGTAGAATCAACCAGGTATACTGAATTATTACCAGACAACAATTGGAAAAATGAAAATTGGAAATATGTAAATTGGAAATAAAAAACCATTAAGAAATATATATATATTTCACTTACAACGATTATCCTAAAATCTTTAAAAATCACCACACTAAATTACCACCAGATATCAGTTTTGAAATAATATTGGAAATTAGAATCCATAAATTGTAGAAAAAATATTTTACTCACAATAATTATCAAAGATCCTCAAAATATAGAAACTTCTGCATAATGTCCACGTCCACATGGCACGCATATATATATATATATATATATATATATATCAATTACCGTAATTTCCGGCGGATAATCCGTGGATCAAACAATTCGGTTTCAACCTATAAATTTTATTCAATAATTGAAGGCAAGTATTTACAGCGATCTGGAAAGTAACACTTTATAAAATAAAATTTCTGGGTCCAAACATGATTGTTTCATCTGCGGATTATACGCCGGAAATTACGGTATATATAATATATATATATTTTTTAAACTTTTCTATACTGTTCCACGTTTAATTTACTTATTTCTAGTTTAAAATAAATACATTTCTTATATTACCTACCATGTCAAAATTCCATTATTTTGCACCTAGTATATTATACAAGAATGTAACGTTTCCGAAAATCAGTGACAACAAAAGAAACTTCTTTTTTATAAATGCTTCTTTATGTCTCGAAAATATATTGGTTTCTGAGAATAAAGAACTTTTTTTCGGAATCGTGTGCAACTCAGAAAAGGTTATTGTGTATTTTCCTTTGTAGTTGTATTATATTTTCCTAGATTAAAAAAAAAAAAAAAAAAACATTTGACTATTTTTACAGTGTATTTACTTTACCAATTCATATGAATATTAATTCACACAAACCATCCTTTTCAGAGGCGTGAGAAAGGGAAGGGCTCATGGTGCTCAAGCCTTTCCCACTCACATGAAGGTAATTATTTAAGTTACTTGAGCTGTTCTAAAAACTATTATTTTCTGTCTTGCAATATCGACAATTCATCTTTAAAACAATAACTTGTGCATAAAGTACCATTGTAAATATAGATTTGATATCTACGCAGTAAATATACAGATCACTGTCCTCAAGGTTAGCTTTCAAAGTCTCATATTCAGGCCCTGACTATCGCACGGAAGTCTGGGGCCCATGCACCGGGCACAAAATTTCTGAGGGGCACGAAATTTTTCATAATTTCATCTAAATTTCCATTAAAAAAATTATAATTGTGCCAACGTTTTCATTTCTTTTAGGACTTTTGTTTGAACTCAGTATCAATTTGATTTTATCATTTAATATCAATAACATCATTAAAAAGTAGACTTCTTATCATTACTTTCTAGTAATTGATGTACAGTATTTGGCAAGTCATTCAATTTTATCATACTGCACATTTATTCGAAAAGTGACACAACTGAAAAAATATGATATTTGAGATATTAATACGATAAAATGACCAAAATATATCTTAATCTATGGTTAAAAGCACATTTTAATAAGTAATAGAAAAAAATATTTTATTTTTATTCCTGGAACCGTTTTTCAATAATTAATTAACGTAAATTTTTTGAATGCGAAAAAAAAAAAAAAAAAAAAAAAAAAAAAAACTAGTATCAGTAAATCAACCAATCTAAAGGGGTACGAGAAATTTTTAGTTCCCTGTACACTAAAACTTGCTAGTGGCCCTGCTCATATTTATTTTTAATTTATTTTATCTGCTGTTTCAAACTTCTAGCTTGCACTTTCATTTTCATATTAGTATTATTATTACAAGGTTGCTTAAGGAGGTTCTCAAATACCCAGCTCAACAACGCGAAACTTTCTGACACTATTTTTGACTAGAAGTTAAACGTACAAGCATAAAATTGGCAGGCCTGACTATTTGAGCAAATTGGAATTGAATGACGTCTCCATTTTTGATAAGTAAATTACTTATCTAATTACAAGCGATATTATTATTACGCGATGACAAATATTTCTCCGCGCGATTGCATTCGGAAATTTGGTTCAAAACATCAACTTTGACAATATTTTCTGAAAGATCTTCTGCCTTTATCGATCCAGCTTTATCGAAAAATTGAAAACGCTATTCGATTACATCATTTTAAAATAATCTGAAAATTCATGCGTTTCCGGACAAAGGTGAATTCAGAAATGTGTCAGAAAGTAGCTCATTGGATTTAATAACAGCTTTAAAAATAATTAAAGATATATAATCGAATTATATATGGGTCGCGCAAATTAAAATGGCACCGCAGTCGGTTTGCAAAATGATTTTATGGTATTAATATAAATTAGTATACAAAAGAAAGAAGTAATACAGACGTGACAGATAGGCTAGACAAAGTCACCTTGTAGGTCCTTGGTGATAACCACATGCGCTTGACCAGGTCGTGCCCTGTCGTTAGTACTCCTTCTTCCACTACGAAACTCCTAACACCATCGGAATACCGATCTGCCTGACATACACTCCGTACCACACACATTTTGCATTCGACGATAGATTTCATTAGCACTCACATTTTCCTCTGTTAAAAATTGCACGACCGCGCGTTGACACTGTTTGGAGGCATTATTAGTCAATCTCAAATATTTATCAGTTAATGAAGTCTTTGTCCCAGTATCCTCTTGCTTAGTTGAAAAAAGAAAAAAAATGGACAAAATCAGACTTCGTGGCATAAAAAAAGTCTGCGTGCGACGTTTGGTATGGGTGCCGAAGATAACCGATTCATTATCTAAATGCTGGGATTCAAGTTAAGTCCCCAGCCTTTTTGTATGAACAACATATTCAGCTTTTCTGAAGATTAGGAGATCAAATACGGCTAGAAAATTATTAAAAAAAAGAGATCAATTACTCTTTTACGTCAAGGAAAACATTTTTCTGATTTAGCTGTAACAATATGGCATGATAATATGCTGAGCTGAATCATTTTATAACACCTTACATGTGTATTTTTAAAAACTCTCAAGAATAAAACATAAAGTGAAAAAAGTTTTTGTAATTAAATTTATAATATGATTTTTTTAATAATAAAATATAATTATCTTATTAAATTAAATACAAAAAAATATTTTTACAATGTGTCATATCGCTTACTTTCATCAGAAACCATTGCAAAAGTTAAAATATCTCTCATTATACAACTTCTCAGGATGAAAAAATATTAGTCATAAATTAGGACAACTTACTTATAATTTGTGATGTAAGACAACTAAACAATCATTCCATTTGTCAAAAGTCCTTTAATTAATTAATGAATATTACATTAATCTTCTTTTTTTTAAGAAACAGACGAAGCCAATTAATATAGAAAGTTTCACAAAGTTTTTGGAATAGTTTAAGTATTTTTGCAGTCCGTCTTATACAAAGTGTGATTGCATAAAAATGAGCTTCGAATGGCCTCGTGCCAGATTTCTTTATTAAAAGTGATTTAAGACATAAACATCACGACCTATTTAAAAAGTAGTTTTGCAATGACAAATTATTAGAATCAGTAAAAGTACGCTGCATTAATGATTCTTCCTTTATACGCTGTTATAAACAGTCAGGTATAAAATAAATAAATAAAAAATATTTTGTACAACTAGAAATGTAATTTCGAGAAACTTAAACACTTAATCTCGTTTTCTAAATATCAGTTTTTAGGTGCGTTCGTAATTATATAAATATGTAGCACGTATAGTAGTCGTCGGGTCCGTCCGTCTGTCCGCATATAACAGCGCAAAACCTACCCAACCGAATGGTTTGAAATTTAATATATATAATCGTTGCAGAATTTTGTTGAGTCATTTCAATTTTTTTGAAAATAGAATTAAAACTCAAGAAGATATTAATAAAAGTTTTCTTCATTCTATTAAATCCTATCATACGAATTAATTCAATGATATCCCATGATAGGTAAGCATTCTAGGTTGCCATGGTGATTACGTCATATTTAAGATGGAATCATATTATTTCCGTATTACTGAATTTAAAAACCGAATTTGTATACTAAAATTGTTTGGCAATCATATAATCTACCGACAATTTTTTGGATAGATGTTTCCGGAGAAATTAATATTTAATGGAAAAAGAGTCTAAATATGGATTTCAAGTTCCGAAATTTTCTAAAATAGGCTTAAGTTTCCCATTGGAATTTTCAGTAAATGTCAACAAAAGATAAAATGTTGCCAACTTAAAATGTGCTTATTTTATTACGGAAATTATTCACATCACAATAACAGACGATATAATTCATGTCACTGAAATTATACGATGATTTTTTTACATTGTCTTGTATTGGGCAATTGCGCATAGTATAATTTTAATGTAACAGAATTGTAATTAATTGTTTGTAAAAGTGTATTGAAACTTAATTTCATAAAGTAAAATTAATATCTGTAATATCAAAATTTGCACATAAAATAAATTTTGTTTTCATGCATTTTTGCATAAGAGTGCAACATCTATTGCACCAAGATCTGAATATTTATAAAAGTAGTTATAGTACGCTTCATTTGTCCCGTTTGATGTACAATTTCCAACTTGTTATAATTCATATTTAAAGATGTAAAATTATAAATAGCTTGTAAACATTACAATCATATAAATATCGACAACTTTTTTAAAAGTTAAAGAATAAATAAAATTACTGATATATATTTTTTCAATTGCACTCCATATTTTGACATAAGGAGATAGTGAACACATTCGAACACATTTTTATTATAATTTTCGTAAATTTTATTTTATTGAACAATTTATTATTATTTTGGCGAATAAATAATAAAAAAATAAGTGACTATAATAGATGGCTTAATAAATGCAGAAAAGGACACCTCTCCAACTTTTTCAACCTCCCAATTAGATACCCTCATTATTTTCAAAATGCACTCAGTAGTAGTTTGCAATTGTCATATATTTCTACGTAAATGTAACAGTATCTATTTATTGTCCGTGAGGGATACTATGCTCTACAGACTTGGTTTCCTTGTCTGAGCAGTCCCTCTTAGGCAATCAAATCAAATCTATTTACTGTACAAGTTTTAAAACATAAGATGCCCCAAAATGAGAAAATTTTGTACAAAATCCAATTTTCCACAAAAAAATTAAGCACAATTAAAATTTGTTTTATATTTGCTTTGAACTTTATAAGCCAACTAAATGTATTTTCATTGCAATGCTGTAAATATTTTTCTAACTAATGTTAAGCGTCCTTCATAAATTTAATTTGCTTTTTGATACAATTAAAAGAACTATGTGTCTATGAAACTAAGTCTTTCTTCTTCTTAGTTGAGTGCCACAGTAAGACAAAACTGAATAAAATCTTAAGATTCCGTTGAAGTTTTTTTTTTTTAATGTTATTGAATTCACTTTAAGTATGTCTTAATTTAAATCGCAGTATCGTAAGCAGGGTGGTGCAAAATTTTAATTAGATTAACTATTGAAAACTAACGATTACAAGTTTAATCATGACTAAAGATTGACGATAAAGTTCAATCGTCAATCTTTAGTCATGATTAACCCTTAATTGCATAGTGATGTAAAATTCCATCACTGTTTATTTAACTTTTAATAAATAAATCAACTTCTTCGCCACCACTATATTTATATAGAAATACAGGGTGTCCCACAAGGTACGCAGCGTCTAATTTGTGCAGATTCGGATAGAGCACGTCAATATGAGTATTTTGAATGGTAACATGTGGGGTCCACGAATATATGCAAAATTTCTCTATAAACATTGATTTTCACTTTGTATTTTCCGCATTTCTTGTGTTTTTCATATGACAAGCTTCACATCTTACTTACACTATCACGCTATATTCGGGGACCCCACATGTTACCATTCAAAATACTCATATTGACGTGCTCTATCTGAATCTGTACATATTAGACGCTGCGTACCTTGTGGAACACACTGTAATAATCCAGTAACTTTCCCGTGAACTATGTTGCTGAACAAAGTTAAAAATCTATCTTAAAATTTCTGGTGTCAAATATTTAATATATGTATAAAAAAACACAATTGTAAAAGAAAAACTCATGCAAAGAAGGTCTAAACTTTTAATCGTTAGTTTTCAATAGTTAATCTAATTAAAATTTTGAACCAACCTGATCGTAAGTGCACACTTAATCTCTTTATTTAATCTGTTTTTATAGATATGTATTTTAAAATGTAAATGTCATAAATAGTTTGCAAATATTATAAAGTAATAAAATAATGTCTTTCATTTTTAGAACGAGAACGAACCAAACGTGAATAAGAACGAAAATATTGTACAAGTATTTTTAACTCGATGATATGTAAAATAAAATATAACATTATTATTAAAACTTATTTTTTAGAACATGATGTAGTATATTATATACAGGTACGCCTAGCATAGTGCGGTTTAAGTTAATCCGATTTTCAGTTAGTGCGGTCAAATTTTTTAGATACTCTCTCGATTATTGAGAAGAGCTTGCAATGGGTGATCTCTTTTTTTCATCAAGATGGCGTCGAATTTTTTAAAATGCCGAAAAAAAATATATTAAACGATTTCGAAGATGGTTTTTAAAAACTAGAATTCTTTAGACAGCATTTGATATGTATGACCTAGATATAAGTATGCAAGTGCAGCGTATGATTGGGAAAGCAAATTTTGTGTTACCGCAGAAGGTATTCCAAAAAGAAAATTAAAAAAACTGTGAAATTGACAGTTATTAAGTTTTTGCTTAAATACATTAAAATGTATGTAAGTTTGAAGAAATCAAATTGCATTACAATAAGTTTTAAATCAAAGTATGTAAAATTAACGTAATGGTAAGTAATTTAACATAAACAACCTAAAAAATTGTAGTAATGCATAATTGAAATCAAAATTGACTTTTCCATGTTTCTCAATTGCTACTTTTAAAATTAGCTCACAATTTTATGTAAATGGAAGTTCTTGGAAATTACATAAACTTTTCTTAATTAAAGTTTCAAATCAACCTGTCATATGTCCTTTCTAACAATATTGTAGTACATTATTACAATATTTGTCTATGTAATTGGGGTTTTTAGAAAGTTGGCTTTGGATTTTTTGCGGTTTATCGCATTCAATGCGTTTTTAAATTAGTGCTCGAGAATATACGTGTATATACGTTTAAACGTATACGTAGTTAAGCCTTTTTTTCATATTATACCTATCCTAAATCGTTACCGGTTACAATACGTTTTAAATGTATTATACATACAGTAGAAATTCCTTTTAACGAAGTCCCTATTTAACGAATTTTTCTACTTAACGAAATTTTTTGCAAAACTTTGACTTTGAACACCATTAGCATGTAAATTAATCTCCATATTACGAAAAATATATTTTCTATATAACAAAGTTTATTCCAAATCAAAAAAATAAAAATCAAAATTGACTTTTCCATGTTTCTCAATTGCTACTTTTAAAATTAGCTCACAATTTTATGTAAATGGAAGTTCTTGGAAATTACATAAACTTTTCTTAATTAAAGTTTCAAATCAACCTGTCATATGTCCTTTCTAACAATATTGTAGTACATTATTACAATATTTGTCTATGTAATTGGGGTTTTTAGAAAGTTGGCTTTGGATTTTTTGCGGGATTCAATTTGGATTTGCGGGATTTTTTGGATTTTTTGATTTTGTACGTGTACAGAATTCAAACTAAGAGGTTGCTGTTGCGATGGATATGCGAATTTATTTCAGCGGATTGTACGAAAATGAACGCATTTAAATAATTTTCATTCAGCTTGGTGCTAAATAAAACTATTTTTTTTCACACTAAGAAAAACACTTTATTACTCTTTCTATATTACTCTTTCACTCTTTCTCACTAAATTACTCTTTCACAACGAGACTCCAGCGCTGACAGTTGGGGGAAGTAAAAATCATCTTTTTACATTGAATGATATGGTCGGGTTCAACGATATAGAAGATGCAGAAACTTAACGTCATCAGATGCTCTGAATCTAAAAATATCAATTAGATTCAGACGTCTGACGTTACCCTTCTGACCTCTCATTGTTGATAGATAATTCCTTTGTACATCCACAAGAATGTGCTTCAACATGCAAATCGAACAACATCAAAGTTATTTTTGTTACTGGTAATACAACTTCTAAACTTCAGCCATTAGTCTAAGGAATAATAAAAAATCTTGAAGTACATTATCGAAAAATACAGAAAAAAGACAATGTAGTGAAAACATTAGTTTGAGAACCTGTGTATCAGAACTGATGAAAGCTTGAGCCAAAGCTTGGGAATGTGACGTGATTTCATCGACGGTAAACAACTGTTTTGTAAAAGAGGGTTTCATAATTGAAACTGAATCAAATGCTCTGTGAATCCACTACCTGTTTGTCATATCTGAAGGAAAAATTTCATTAATTATTTAAGTTGATTTCTATTTAACGAATTTTTTTCATAACGAAGTTTTTTAGTGTAACGATGAGACTTTGTTAAATGGAAGTTTCACTGCATATTCGCGAGCACTAGTTTAAATTGGTGCGGTAATATCGGCGGATTAATTAATAGCACTAATGGAAAAAAACCTGTATTGAATTTTAATGGCAATAGATAGATAGAAGATACATTATAGGACCTATTTTTTACCCTTTGTAGGAACAGCATTTTTGTGTAAGATGATTTAAAGGTTTTTATAAAATTTAGGAGCAATACTTAATGGTTCCAGGATAGAATTATGTCTGGGGACTGTTTTAAATTTGTTATACAAGATCGGAAATATAAGTTATTTTAAAGTATTTTGAAATGTTTTAAAAAACAGTTTGATTTTATTCTATAAGAAGCATTCGTAACTTCATCTTGTTTTTAAATATGTTTACTTTCTCATTAATATATTAAGATCAGGGTTGCAAAAATCTAAGCGCAAATGGGCCGATTCCCACAACTAAATTTTTAGTATTTTTCGCCTTATAAGAATACTGATAAAATTTAGGCGAAGTATACTAATAAAATTTGACGTAGAATTCTAATAAAATTTAGTGGTGGGAATCAGCCCATTGGTGCCTAGAGTTTTGCACATCTGATTTTAAGATACATAAATTTACGATGATTTTATGAACGTTTCTTATAGAAAAATGATCACATATCCAAATTCTTTTAAAATCTTCAAACTAACTGGGGTATAACATCGTTAAACATTCTTCAGACAAACATCAATTAAATAACCTGTAAAAATAGATCCTAAATTGTATCAAAACTTCTTAGAAAAAAAAGATATATTGTCCCTATCGAGGGGTCAAATATGAGACTTATCTACTCATCTCATTTCAGTGATTTGAAAGTCAGCATGTAATAGTATAGAAGAATATAAACTTTAGATAATATATACGACCTTCAATATTATAACATCCAGACAAAATGTTGTTCTTGTAACATAATTCTCTCTGTTATAAAGACAACCAGTTGTCATAGCTACTACATGCAGAATTGATTGTTACCTTAATTTGTATAACAACAGTTTGTGAAATATGCCATTATTCAATTGTGAAGGTAATAAAATAATTAAATAAAAATTCAGTGATTTCAAAAATCCACTCTCAACAGTATTATATTTTGAAAATATGTAAGAGTTTGTCTTTTAACATCGATCGAGATAGTTTCTAAATTTATGAAGGAAATATAATTTAATTTATCAACTTTATTAAACGAATAAACCTCTGTTAGAAGAACAACCAGTGTTGTCGTTTATACTGGTGGCATAATACATTGTTAACTTAATTTTTATAACAAGAATTTAATGTAAAATATTATATATTTTATTGTAACGGCTATAAAATAATTAAATAGAATTTTCAGTAATTTGAAAGTCAATACGTAACAGTATTAAACAATGTAAAATTAAGAAAATATGCAATGATTTTATTATTTTAACACCGAACTAAATAGTTTTAAATTTATAAAGAAAATCTCATGCAAATTATTAATGTAAGAAAGACGCATGTTTCCTGTGTTATAAGCACAGCCAGTTGTCGATTATACTGCTAAAATAGTGTAATATTAACTTAATTTTTTTAAAACAACAATTTAGTGTAGAATATCGTATATTCAATTGTAACGGCAATAAAATAATTAAATAGAATTTTCTGTGATCTACACGCAACGCATACCTGCCGATATCATACTAAACTTCAGTACAATGTAAATTAATTTAACCACGTTTCAAACCAGAATTGTTTTAAAGAAATTCTTTGAAATAAGTTCCACGAAACAGTCCGAAACAGTTGATTCCGGTTCAGGGGCTTCCTAGTTGCAGCAACGTTAAGCCCAGTCGATTGTGAGTTGATTGTCTTTAAATAGTGAGCTGTTGGGAAAAGATAAGATTGCTTTAACCCTTTTTATCCTGACGGTACTTATAAGTACCACTTTAACCCTATCGCGACGAGCGTCTTTTACAGAATTTTTAATCTGTTACCACCGGTTTTTCAAATGAGAAATTTTCACCTAATTGAATCGCAAAAATGCTATGATTAGATAAGGAAAACTTTCCAAAAAAAATATCTGGTGGGAATAATTGAGGATTCTGAGCATCTTATGCGTCGGGCCGCTCGTCCCCAAGGGGTTAATAAAACACCTATATATTCGTAATATGACCGTTTTTCCTAACGGTATTCACAATGGCACAAAGAGTGTATTTCTGACAGCAGGCAGGAGATGGCAAATTAAAGCACATATCCTCTTTCTTTGCATTGTAGGGATTTTACATTTGCCACGCTACATTCGAAATCCATTTTGCAACAGAATTGACATGCATGTTGTTTTTCATTTGAGTAATTTTAGTGGTTTATTACCGGTTATGTTTTTAGTACTATTATTCTCTATTGTTTTCTATACTCTACAGGTGAACATTTCCTATATTTTATTTGAAGTTTACTATTTGAAATTTACTATTTTATTTTATATCATAGGGTAAAAAATTTATGGTGGTTACAGTTAATTAACCACTAAAACACTAAAAAATTATTTTCCTCTTTCCTATGTTTATTCTGCACCAAAACGTATCCAATGATGCAAAAATACAATTAAAAAGTAGCTGGAAAATTAATTCAGGATACAAAGGGTTAAATAGTAAATAAAAGGAAAATAAGAGAAATTTAAGAATGGAAGAATAAATTTGGAATAATAAGAAAAGCGAAAGAGATTAAGGATAGATCGATAATGTAAACAGGTGAACAGTTTATCATTCAATGGAATCCCTTGTTTGCGAAAAATAACCCCCTTCAGATGAGTTAATGTATATCTTATCATGAGGGAGCCATAAAATTTTTTTAATGTACTTAAAGTAATGTTAATATAAAGGAAAAATGTTAAATAACAGTCTAATGAATGAAGAAGAGTATACTAAAATTTTTTTTAAAGTAAATAGTACAGGGTGTTCTAGAAAGGACTCCCCAACTTTGAAATGACATAACTTCGAAACAGTGAGAGATAAAAATGTGAAACAAGTTGAATGTTAGACAGATAGGTCTGGAATTTTTTATACATCAATTTAAAAAAATAGTTCCAATATTGGACACGAGAGGGCGCTGCAATCACAAAGCTGTGTCTTTGAAATAGTTCCTGGAAGTGAGCTGTTTGAACTGAGATAAAAATCACATTACAATGGTTTCGATATGGTTACCTTTTTCAGCAACAACATGACGCAACCTACAGGTAACGTTCGAAATCATTTGTTGCAATACTTCTATTGAAATGGATGCACATGCCTCACAGATGAATTGTTAGAGCTGTTCCAACGTTCGGGGATTCTTAGAATAAACAGCGTCCTTCAAGTAACCCCGCAAAAAGAAGTCGCATGGATTCAGATCCGGGGAATATGGTGAATACGGCATGATATTCTTGAATTCCGAATTATTCTCTAATTCTATACAACTTTTTTACACGTGTCAGCAATGAAACAGATGCACGAATGAAATTTCTGTCCTTCTGAGTACCATTTAAAGTTCCATATGCTTGTGCTGCCACCTATTATCCAATATTGGAACTATTTTTTCACATTCGTGTATAACAAATTCCAGACCTATCTGTTTAACATTCAACTTGTTTCACATTTCTTTCTCTCACTGTTTCGAAGTTATGTCATTTAAAAGTTGGGGAGTCCTTTCTAGAACACCCAGTACTTAAAGGTAAGGAAAATGTAAAGGAAAAATGTTAAATAACAGTCTAATAGTATATATATTTTTTTAAGTAATAAGAGAATGTAAAAGAATGCAAAATAATGCGATAAAAATAGGTCTATTACAATTTACTGAAAGAAAAGGAAAGTAAATGCGTTAAAAAGCGATAGATGGCGCAATGAGTCCATAGACGGGAATTAGCAAGAAACATTTGATTTGAGAGAGAGAAATGAGGGGCGGGGTTAGCATACGAGAGATTATATTGTGGAAGGAATTACGATAGAGGCGATGAAAAGAGTCGATAATGTAAAACCATGAAACTGAATTTATATTATTTTTTCAGATATATTTTCTGGTTATAAACGTCTTTAACCTGGATCAAATTAACTTACATTTTACGAAAGTTTAGTTGAAAGTTGGCAGGTATGCAACAGTATGACATAAGAATGTAAAATTCAGAAAATATATAAGAGTTTTAGTTTAGTATTTTAACACCAAGCTAGATAGTTTTTAAATTTATAAACAAAATCTAATGCGATTTATTAACTTTTGAAACAAGTTTCGTTGTTATAGGGACAACCAGTTTCAGGTTCTACTCCTAGTACAATGGACTATTAACTTAATTTTTATAACAAGAAGTTCGTGAAGAATATCATTATTCATTTTGAAGGAAATCACATAAACAAATGAAATTTCAGTGATTTGAAAGTCAACACGCAACAGTATAGATCTATATAAAATTTTGATAATGTGTAAGATTTTTAATCTTTTAACATCGAGCTATATAGTTCCTAAATTTATAAAGGAAATCTAATGCGAATTATTAAATTTTGAAAGAAGTATGCATTGTAAATATGAACAAAAGTTTCTTAATCTAGGGAAATATAAAATAACTACGAACAAGATATACAATAACCTAGTTATCCACGATTCCGAAAAGCACTCCTTTTATTCAAAAACTTCAGAAACCAATATATTTTCGATATATAAAAAGCATTTATAAAAATGTTGCCATGATTTTTTAAAAAGTTTTCAATTAGTTTTTATAATGTATTAAACAGTTTCCCCAACCCGGAATATAGGTTTTCAGAAGCTACCGATGCTTCAGTAAGTATTTCCATGCTTGAAAACATGTTTTACAGGGAAACATGATAATTTAAAAGATTAACCGGTCATTTACGTAATTCATTTTTGCGATTTTTGCTAATCTGGCAAAACCCGTGGTTAAATTTCAATTCTACTAGGATATGTAGTCGGGTCGACTATTCTGAAAAGGTCTTTTCCAGAACAGATTGCGCCTCCTGGCGGTGGAAGGTGGAACTACAGGAGTATCTCTGGTTCTATGGGTCTGATTACGACGGGGTTTGGCTCATTCGACTTTATATCTATAGCCTTAAATATTTTAGTTGTGCTTTCTACCGCTAGGATACATTTTCCGAGCTCGGGTTTTATGGGTCGGATTACGACGGGGTTTGCCTCGTTCGAGTTTATTTCGATAGCCTTACAGATGTCAGTCATGTTTGTATAGAATAGATTGTTATTATCGTGGGCCAAGGCAACGCCGGGTGAGTCAGCCAGTATACTGATAAAATAAAGTTTTGCTCTCTGTGTATGTGTCTGCGATGGCTAGCGAAATCTAGCGAACTTAGAAGTCTGAAAATTTAGGGGAGGCTTGTCCAAGGCCTCTCCGGATACACCTGAATCACAGAAATTTAATATTTAAAAATTAGCCAAAACATTAATTAAAACTCATTACACATCGCTTCCAAATTCCATCTCTTTCTGAAAATGGTGCAAAAGTACGTTTCTGACTAGAATGTCACTTTGAAGCGAGGCTAGATATATTTAACGGAAGCTCGCAGATTATATACGAAATCTCTTTTTTGGAAAAATATCGAAATAGTGTGTCTACAGACTCAAAAATCGGTGCAAAAGAATAAAAAAATCGCAATTTCAAAAATTTTCATCCACGAATTTCGGAAATAATAATCAGAAATTTTTAATTTTTTGAGCAATTTAATCTTGCAAAGAACACACATGAGATTTTTAGGGGACTAATAATTAACGCCGTCCGAATCCTGTCTGTTTCCACATTACAATTTTGTAAAAATTATGATTATCCGACACTTATAACCCAATAAGTTATTAATTATTTTGCATTAATTTGACTGCAGAAAAATAATTTATTTTAACGCGCTTGTCCATGAGCAGACAAGATGTATCTTATCTCTTGAATAAAAAAAAGATACAAAATAAGTAATGAGTTGGAGTGGTGTTATTAGAAGCTTTATAAAATTATTAAAAATCTTTGATTTTTTTAAATTTATGCATACTTACTTAAAATAGGCTAAGAATTAATATTTTCTATAAATCGAAAAAAATCCACCAATAAGTTTTTACTTTACAAAAATCCTGATTTTTATGAAAAAAACACAATAAAAGCTCATTTGACAACGGGTGTGATAATTAAAGAAACGTTTGCATCGGGATTTTCTTGAACAAATTATTCGTTATATTTGTGGGTATGGGGAGAGGGGGATTAACTTATTTTATTTAATATCGCATTTATTCCCCACCACCGTGCGCCCCCTGGAGGCGGCAATTTTATTAATTGAGAACTCTTATTAATGAAAACAATTGTATTGCTCTAATCTAGATAAGAAAAATTCCATTTAAGAAATTTTAACATTTTTAGCTTCACCCGCAGCGTTTTATGAATGTTATACATAGAGGATACCGAAATTTCAAATAACGATAAAAAAAAAGTAAGGTAAAGCTAGGAAAGTCTGCGCACAATTCAAAAGAATAACAATAAAAAATTTAAATATTATTTTTTTACTAAACTATCCATGAATAATTTTTACTTCATTTGTTTTTTATGCATTTCCATTGATATTTTGTTGTTATGTTGCAATTTAATAGAACAGTAGTAATAAAACCAAGAAAGTTATTTTGCGAAATCTGTCCTTACAGGGTAGGTGTGATTGCGCACATGGGTAGGAGAGATTGTTTCTAATAATCACTACAATTAAATTGTTAACAATAATAATTACTCTTAAATGACATTGTTGTAAGGTTTTTGTGAACAAATATTATTGTATTAGGAGTGAATATTTCAACCTAATGATTAAAGAATCAGAAAAAGGAAATAATTTGTAAAACGATTAAAAAATTTTAATTAAAGGGGAAAAAATTAAAGAATCAGAAAAAGCAAATCCAGATAAGATTACAAAATAACGTTAAGTTACTTGATAACACGTTTAACTTAAAATTAGTCCATTTTCATTTTTCATTTTTTACGCAAATTTACCAATAAGCTGCGTAATCTCTCCTAGCATAAACAACTAATGGGAACAATGCGCCATCTCTCCTAAGTAGCAGATGCTCAGACTCTCCAATTTTGGTAGGAGAGATTGTGCGGCATTTTATTTAAACCTGGCCGTTACTAAAACGAACCGTGGATGTTCACATTGTTTGTCTAGATTAGTAGCTTATGAGAAATCGTTTAAGTTTAAAAGATTTTGTACTACTGACATTGTATAGAAATTCTGATGAATAGCTATGAAAATTCAAGCACTTACTTTGGGAAACTAAAACAAAATAGCAGTGCTTTATCTTAGACGCTCAAAACAATCAACGTGCACTTTCAAGTAGACACTCCACTACTGCTGTTGTACAACTTCCTGGAGTCGCTGCGCGCTCACTCTACTCCTTCCCTCCGTACCTCTATGTGTGCAATCTCTCCTGGCTTTACCTTATGTTCCTAATAAAAGTACACAGCCCGTATTCAGTTGATGAATTCAACAAAAAAAAAAAAAAATTGTTGTTGAACACTTGACCAAGCGCCCCCTGACTGGCAATCCTACAAGATTTTTTTCTCTAACTTTGCATCCTTATCTTGGATTCTATAAGGCCGATCACATCAGGGTTTGGTTGATTCGGCTTGAATTTGGATCGTATTACAGATTTTAGTTCCACCTTCTACCGCCAAGTGCCGAATTATTCTCTCGAGTTCTATGGGCTCGATTTCGACGGGAATTGTCCTTTCAACTCCCATGATACAACGGGCACGCGTGTCGGAGGTTCGTATAGAACAAATTGCACCTACGGATGGTGGAACTAAAGGACTTTGCAGCGCGTGCGCAGCACGCCTGCTATACGGTACCGGAGGCAGCGTGGATATGTGTTGGGGTTTCGTTCGGAAGGTGGTTTGTTTATAACACAGTGCGCCCTCTTGTGCCGGAAGGTAGAACTAAATAATTTTGCGACGGGTGCGCAGCACGCTTACTATACGGTGCTTCAGACAGCGGGAACACGTGTCGGAATTTCGTTTAGGTCAGAATGCGCTCCTTGTCGGCGAAAGGTGGAAATAAATGATTTTCCGTTGCGTGCGCAGCACTTTTAAATAAATACTTTTATACAAAATCGTGTTAAAGATATAAATTCATACAAACTTTAGGTTTGTTTAATTTTATTATCACGGTCCCGGACAACGCCGGGCGGGTCAGCTACTCTTCAATAAAATGAAGTTGATTAAAAAATATCTCACCGCCATTAAAGAGGTTAAATACTTGATAAGTATGCCAACTTTTACAGAAATCTGTGCTATTCCTGTGACACATATTCACAAAAATGGAGCTCAATCGAAAGTAGTATTTGGGAGGTATCGTATTCACCCACACACGCAGATACACACAACTAATTATGACAATACTTTCCAGTACTTTCGTATTATCCGGTCCAGGAGATAGATCGCCAAAAATAGTTGCCGATTGCCAATCTTGTTTATCGTTGCCAATCATGTTCAAAACGGTAATTTAACATTATTAAATGCATAACATTGTAAAAAATGGGAAATAATTTAAAATAAATAAATATATAAAATATAATAGATGAGCAATGATAAATAAATAACAAAAAAAAAAAAAAACAAAAAAAAAAAAAACAATAAATTATCATAAAAAGAATAAACCTTAAATGAACTATATGGATTACACAAATGAATACACAAATGAACTATAAATTATAATAAAACAAATAAACTATAAACTATAATATATAAATAAACTAAATAGTTGCTAAAAAATACGTATTACTGTAATTAGTATAATTGCCGTCGTGCTTAGCTCAGTTTTATATGCCATGGCCTTGATAATACATAAATACCAATTTTCCTCACAGTATGTGTTCGGAGAGTAAACAAAAAAATTTACATGTTATGTATTTTCCAAAGAAGAGTTGCTACAAATGTATCATCGATTTAAGTTACTGAAATGCCACATATATACTCGATGATATTTTTATTTCAAATTAAACCATAAATGAACTATATGTAATACACAAATGAATACACAAATGGATACACAAATGAACTATAAATTATAATAAAACAAATAAACTATAAACTATAATAATTAAATAAACTAAATAGTTGCTAAAAAATACGTATTACTGTAATTAGTATAATTGCCGTCGTGCTTAGCTCAGTTTTATATGCCATGGCTTTGATAATACATAAGTACCAATTTTCCTCACAGTATGTGTTCGGAGAGTAAACAAAAGATTTTTACATGTTATGTATTTTTCAAAGAAGAGTTGCTACAAATGTATCATCTATTTAAGTTACTGAAATGTCACATATATACTCGATGATATTTTTATTTCAAATGTATAATAAATCTCTTCTATTTATTTTTATTGCTAGTAAAATCTTCATTATCAAGTTTGAGAAAATGTTCGCCTAAGTACATAAAAAGTTAACGATACCAATAAAATGCCGATCAATAGTATTTATATTTCTTCAAGATGTCCGCGAATGCACAAACATGCTTTCGTATCATGACCGTGACTGAGTGGTTGGGGTATCACACCGCTAATCGCTTGAGGGCGTAGATGGGTTGTGGGTTCGACTTCCGCTGGCTCCGTTGCACACTCTGTTTGGAGCCCACGGTTGTAATTATCTGGTGGTGTAAATTTCCTTGTGGCTATCTCGTCCTTGTATATTGACGGTGACTTATAAGCGGGCACCTGATGTTAAGTACACATGTCAGATGTATGAGTTAAATAAATGAATCTTCGAAAATAAGTTACGTATAAGAATAAATATAAGAATACATTATAAAAGCTAAATTTCATGCCAAAATAATAAAAATTGTGTTTCCCTTCAAAAGAATGAAATACAAGCTGATTTAAAAAATAAAAAGCTGTATTTATAAATATCCATAGAAACTGACAACTGGAACACGTTTACACTTAAATCAATCAGCACACGAAGGCTTGTATTATTATTATTATTATATATATATATTTTTTTATTTATTCATACATTTAACAAGATGAAAGGAAACTGCTTAATACAATATGTTATGACGGAAGCATACTGAGCCGGTAAACAGTATTTTTAAGACAAGTTTTAGATACACCGTTCTTTATAAATATATTGTACGGTTTTAGCCGATATTATGATTATTTTTTCTATTTAAACCATGATATCGCTTTTACATGTTTTACTACGGCATTAGGTTGTCCAGATTTTGAAGCACTTGTCCAGCCTTTTTCAATACTAGACCTGAGAAAACCAATTGCATGCTACATTCAGAATTGTAGAGCACCCTGCTCAGTGTTGTTTGGATATGGATGGTGGTTATTTCCAGATATTCGCTTGATATCTCCAGATATCTTTATTATTGTTAAAGTTCTGAATGATTCCATACGATTATATGAGATTTCCTTTCCAATTTATCAATTAATTCACTGTATTACATGTATCTTTTTGGGTTTTTCTGATATTTGACTGGTCTTTTTATATGAGTTGCTCTATATTATTGACTACCAAATCATGACAAAAAACCTTTGCTTAGTTCGCGCATGCGCAGTTAAAATTTACTTCATACAAATACCCTTATCTCATCAAATTTCAATATATTAATATTTTAATTGCAGTGTACTATTTTTACTGTTCTATGTTAAGTATTCGGAAAGTGGTGTTAAATTCAATTGAAAATTCCGTATGCTATACACAAAAAACATTTGAACTTTTCACAGAAACGTTAACATCTTCACGAATATACGTGCTATGTTTACACAAATTTACACAAATATAGAATAGAACTTACATGGTCATTTGCCACAGTGACAGATCATTTTGATCATTTTCTGTTTCTTGGGTAATCGCAAATAATATTTTATTATTAAAATTATAATTGCCTCCCCTCTCCCCTAATTGTCCTTGCGACAAAATCTTCACTGAAAATTATGAAGTCAAACATGTTCTTTACATTCTACAAGTTCAAGAGCAATTCGTAAAGAATTTCAGTAGATATTCGACAAAACTTCTAAAATCGATAAAATCGGTCACTGCCCCTTAATTTTTGGACATCAGTGTACAAACAAGAACGAAAAACACCGCGTCAGGCACAGATAATGAAACACTTTCCAACAAATTCAGAATACTGTAATAAAACTGCACAGATTAATAGGAAGAAAGATAATGTCTAAGTAAACAATTTGAAAAATGCATTACACATTTGAAAGCCAAATTTTAGCAATTACCATCATTAGCCGGGAAATACCCGAATCATTTTGTGCAGCCCTGTATATGATCTATAGAATTATACACACCAAGTAATATGCAAAAAATTAGTTAAATTTAAAAACGCTTACCACAACTGAAATTGCACTTTCAGCAATTATTCTTTCGAATATTTTGTGTGTCCCTGTAAATAAATGAAGAATGTTGTGCACACCATTGTCTATAATAAGCATCTTGCAGTGCACCTCAGTGATATGTATCAATGTCAACATGTTTAAAATACTGTAACATCATTAAAATAACCATAAACGGTTTTCCCACGTATCGTAATGTAAATGGACTTTTTGAGTGGCAGTTCAGGTCCAAATTAGCTTTGAGTTCAACTCGATATATTTTTCTCAATGTATTATTACTATAAGGTCTCTCATTTTATAAAAATAGCTTGACTTATAATGACACATAATCAAAATTATCAACTAATCAAATTTTCTCGAACATCTAACCAAGCCCAGTTGTCTTCCCGTGTCCGAAAACCGTAGGATATAAAATTTTGTCAAAATAGTCTGAGCCGTTTTTTAGATAAAATTAACTTGATCCGCATTGACCCAAAAATGACCCACAAATCGAAAATTTTCGAACATGTGACCCAGCCCAATAGTCTCCTCGTGCCCGAAAATGGTAGGATACAAAATTTAATCAAAATCTTTTGAATCGGTTTTTAGATACAATTAGCTTGACCCTGACCCATATTTACCCAAATGACCTACTAATCAAATTTTCTCGAACATGTTACCTAGCCCAATGGTTTTCTGGTGCCCCAAAACGGTAGGATACAAAATTTCGTCAAAATCGTCAAAGCCGTTTTTAAAATGAAATTTGCACATATATAACCACACACACACACAAGATTTGCTCGTATTAGAATATATGATAAATGCTACACGCTTCATTTTCAATACCGAACATTCCAGATTAAACCATAATAACTATATCAACTGTATAAAAATCCGAGTATATTTATTCAAATTAAAGCACGGACAGATAGACGGCGCACAGACAAACCGATTTCCTAAACACTATTCAACTATGATGGAAAGTGTTAAAATGGGTTTGTATTGACGTTTATTATCACTTGCTAATTTTATGACGAATTTTCTCATTATACTCTGCAAATAATTAAAATTTGTCATTTTTTCGATTTTAAAAATTAATTTCCGAAAAAATCCAATTTATTCTCAAGTTTAAACCGAAGATTTTTCCACATTTTATAACCTTATCATACAAAATTGAATAAATATAATTTAAAAAACATGGTTTAATTGGTTTTGTTTATTCTTTTAATGTTGTTATAAATGTATCGTCATATTTAAGTAGTTGAAGTGCCACATGTATCGGATGTATTTTGGTTTTTATTTCCAAAGTACATTAAACTTTTTCGATTACGTTTTACTGATAGTAAAAGTGGCATTATCGAGCATGGAAAAATGTTACCTTAAATACATAAAATTTAACGATACCAATAAAATACTGATGAAGCAAAATTTATATTCCTTCAAGATGTTTGCGAATAGACAAACATGAAAGTTCTAATATAAGGCTATAAAATAAATACATTTGTGCAATGGAACATGATGGTATGATTGAAGTGCATATGTAGAATAAGACAGCATTATTCAATTACTTAATGTTATAAGCACTCAAATGCTTAAAAAAAATTATTGAATTTTTATTAAATTTTACTTTGCTATTATTGAATAAATATTATAAACGATATGGCGATATAATAAATGAATCTTGCAAACGATTGTGGCGTTATTAAGATACAAGTTATTAAAATGTATAAAACAAATATTGGGATTATACAACGTATTTATTTGTACTTGAGACAGCTATATTCTATACTATATATTCAAGTGAGAATATATATTATTTGCATTATCTCAGTATTTTTTATGTATTTTAATAACATGAACCTATAATACCATATGTAACGCACCAACTTTCCGAGAAAATATGATTTTTTTTAAAACTTTTGCCACGAAGCAACTAATGTTTTGAGAAATCTTACGGAGCAAACCGCAATAATCTATCATTATTTGCACTTTTTTATGAATTGCTGAAGTTTATACAAACTTTTTGCTCATCCTATATATATATATTTATGTGGGGAGTGATTATATATATATATATATTGTCGATCATTTAAAAAATATATAGATTTTCCATCAGAAATAATAATCTCGGCTTTCTTCTGAAAAAATCGAGTGTATCCAAACTCGAACGGCAAAAACCAAAAACCAAGCCAAAAAAAATTAGACCGACTCGCAATAAAATAAATAAATAAATAAAACAGAGCTAACCCAGGGGTTGTGTGGTGTTTGAATAAAATCGATTCGGGATTCTATTGTGACTATCTGAACTGAAATTTCCGCAATTACCCAAGAGAATCTCGAGCAAATCCGCGTGGTCCCAACTTTAATTGAACATTTAGCTCTGTCTTCAGCGTTTAATTACATGAAATGTTGCATAGCTGCTTTTAAGAGTTAAATCTAACAAAATGGAATCCTGATAACTCTATAACCAATAACTCACATATCACAGGAAATCGAAATGATATGCCACAGAGAGAGGCATAAGCTACAGAAGAGGCACAGTCTTACTTCCCTTATAATCAAGTGCATAATGCAATAATACTCGATTAACTGGCTTTCATGCATGTCTAAGCATTGTAATTATTCTATAATTAATTCCAGTCATAGGTCGAACCATGTCGCTTCGGTAGAAGCGATTATTGCGTTTGAAATCTTGCAACAGTAGGACAATGTAGTTAGCAGAATGGAATACCTAGTTGCGTACCAACTGAACTTCCAGGTTATAGGTAAGCGACTTGCGAGGCGAATAGGGAGTCGTGAGAAATATAAAAAGTTAGAAATTAAATAAAATTATTTATAAATATAATAAAGAAATAGAAGTTTAACAATAAATAGATAAAAAAGTAAAAAAATTCCATTAGATCCAAGAAGATGACAGACGAAACCTACCGAGGGTCGAATCCATCTCAAAAAAGAAAAATAAAGGCTCTTTACAGAGACCGTATATTTAGTTTAAAAGTTACAAAATATTAAACTTTATTAATAAAAGCCACTAGGCAGACTAAAGAAAGTTTATTTTATTTTTATTTATATATTATTTTTATTTTATATACATATACAAAAGACAAGAGAAGTTAAGTTTAATTGAAGAGAGAGGAAAACTCAATCTTCATTATAAATTGATAAAACATATTTAGGGCGCTTACGGTTATTAGGGTCGCAGACGTCATATTCTGGCAATTTTGCAGTCGGTAGGGATGTTGTAAACAGTTTTATTTATTTTTTTAGAGAAATTACTGTATGCGTTTGAAATTCACCCAAATTTCAAATACTTTATTTATAGTATTTTAAAAATTTTCAGGTATCAAATGATAGTTTTCTGGTATCTTTGACATTTTCATCAATTTCAAAAACATAGGTCTCACAGAATAATGTATATCTATCTTTAACTAAACCAATTGTTTTTTTTAAGTCACTTTGTTCCAATTTCTAATAGCAATTGCTTTACATTATAGTCATTTCGTAAAAAGTAATTCATAAATAAAATAATTTACCATTTGTTCCTTCAAATAACTTCATAACATCTTCATAACGTCTATAATTTCAATCTTAAAAAATTTCAACACAGCAAAATAAAGTACAATTATTACCATTAGAAATGTATTTCAACTTTTACCTCTAGAACCGTTTGTACACCGTGTGATGGTTCCGGCATGTGAAAGGTTTGCCAGCATCAAATTCGCAATCACATCAATGTCTTAAATACTGTTTACTATATTTTCTACAGCATAATTTTAATAATTATCTGCTAATTACTACAACGTGAGTTACAATATCAATGTGACGCAACTGTAACACATTTAACATTGGATTTGTAAATTGTTTGTTAATATATATTTTCTTAAGTTTAACCTGGCCTTTCTTCAGAATATTATACATTATTTATACAATGCAGGATCATTTAGACAGTATACGATACCTTTTGAAACAAATTATAAAATAAATCATTTGATGTGTATGCATGAAATGGAAAAAAATGATGATCAGATGTTTATTTGGCTTTGATTTCATCGTCAAATTATTTAGCATCCAATTCGTCTTTTAGCCAATAAGATGGATGTCGAAGTAGCCAACTTGGACCATTCCATCATAAGTCGCATTTTGGAACACATTTCGGATCAGTACCGTGATAAGTGTTATCTATTTATATTCAAACGTAAATTATATAAATAACAGTTAATATTACAAAAATGGAGTCAAATATTTAAATTTTAATGTAAATGTCTGCCATATACTAATTATTAACACACATTTAAAAAAACATTTCACATTCATTTCTTTTTAGTTTTCTTTTCATATCTTTTCTTCTTTTTGAAGGCTTTTAAAACACGTATTTATTATATATAGTTGGAAATTTCTTTTATATTTGAAAGGGTTTCTGGATGGTGAATCAGACTGCAGCAAATTTGTACTCAGCGATTAGCAAATTTATGGTTTTTCATTATGAAGCAAACTGACAAAAATGTATTTACTATTATATATTTTCCATTTGCCGTTATTTTACTATCACTAAAAAAGCAATACTTGCAATGTACAAAAAATACTTTGAAATGCAAATGGTGGCCAAGGAACAATATTTTCTGATTGATAATTTTAGCCTAAACAAAAAAAAGTACCTGGAAATCAGATTAGATAAAATGTTGATTATTATAAAGCAATTTTAGATAACGCCCCTAGCCGCTAAACTTAGTGACAAATTAATCTGTTATGTACATTATGATGTTTATTTAGACAACAGACTGGAGAATAATGTAATCTTGAAAATACAAGAAATAGCAAGCTTATTTATTTCTCCGAGTTATTATGTTCATTAGAGAAAGACACAAAAATCTTTAATTCAAGTATTCATAAAAAAGATTATTACTAAAAATTTTGCATAACTATATTTATCATTGTCAAGGAGTTTTATTGGTGAAAGATCTATAATTCAGTCGACAGCAATTTGACATTACTGAATAGAACGTAGTTTGGCGTGTAATTAATTTGGTTTTGTAGCTAACTCTGGTACATTTGTAACAATATAATCGTTGCAAAAACTTCTAACGTTTGACTTCAATCTTGGCTGTGGACCCCATACGGAAGGTTGGGAATATTTTATTTGATGCAAATTAGAGGATTAGGTTTTTATCAGAATAAGCTATCGAGGTTTTTACCAGGTTAATGTTTATATGACTGCAACTTAAAATGAAAAAGAAGTGAAAATAACGTTATTATAATTTTATTCAAACAATTCAACATTAAAAACCCTTTTTTATGATTAACATTACTTCTAAATATGAATAAAACTCTAATATAAATCATCAAATTAAAGAGTTGCTTTTCAATAGCCCGAATTTTTTATAACGTATAAAATATGAAAATAGCGCAATGACATTCGCATTGTATTCAGCAATGAGGAAGGATTTTCCACGTGAAGATCCACATTACTTTAAAATACAATGTCGAATTCACAATTTCGTTTGATTCAAGGTTCATTTGGAAAATGGACCAGCGCAGCGGGCATAGCCTGCTAGTCTTAAATAAAAAGCTACGCGTTGCTGAAGACTAGTTTTTTTGCTAATCGTTGCCACAGATTAATCTCTGAAAATGAAACATTTGAAGTTACTGAAAACATTAATTGCTCGAAAAGTATTCGTTAGAAAAATGTTAGACAAACTGCGTTAGAAAGGTAAAAAATTGTATTTTTCTTGACATAAATTTCAAATCTAATGATTACGTCGTTTTTCAAATATTGAATTCAAAAAATTATTAAATTTCACAATGGAGTACCATAGCGAAACCGTCACGCGTAAAAAAATAATGATAACGCCAATGTGTCCTGATGTGTAACTGGCTATAGCATGAGTTACAAATTATAGTAGCCTTATTATTTTGTTAAAATATAAAAGTGAATTATGATGTTCCGAGTGCATGATTTTTATTTAATTTTCGACAAATAGCATATTTTAGTCCACCTTAGTGAGCCATATCTACGATTCTTTGAAGAAAATGTTAAATGCGAATAATACGTATTTTTCTCCGTAGATTCCGAATCCGCAATGAAAAAAAAAGGGGGGGGGGTATCATTTAAGGTTTCAAAGTTGCCTTCCTTTCCCCTCAGGGGGCAGAGTTAGGAGGGGGGGAGTACTAGGAAACGTTAGCGAAAATTACGGATATCAAAAGAAAGTTTTGTTTCAGAAGAGCTTCATTAAACCTAGGAAATCTATTTGTTTCACAGGCTTCTAAAAATAAGGAATGCTTTTCAGATTCGCGATTCACACGGTGGTTATATATGAGGACCCTAGAAGTCAAGGGATACAAGTGACAAAATTTCGATTTGGAGTAAACTGAATTGAAAGTTTCGAGTCAATAGTAATTGACTGAAATAATTATGAAACTGTTGCATATTTCAAAGTGGTCTTTGAACTCTTATTTCAATAACTGCGTAAAAAAGGTGGACCACATTTTTTTTAAATTTATAGTTAATCAATATTTATAACAAGGGGTACAAGTTTCGAATGCTTAAGTAGTTGACCTCCTAAACGCAGCACATAATTAATAAAAAATCGCTTACATTTTTTTCTGCGTAGAAACAAATAGCTTTACTTCCAAATCGCCTGTGCACTTACAGCTCAGTTTTTAACTTTCTTCTATCTATAATTGAAGAAATTATTGTAATCGAACTTTTTCGACTTCCGGTTTTCGACGGATTTACACGTTTTAGGGGTCAAAGATTCCGAAAAACATGTTTTTACAAAATGTCTGTCTGTCCACCTGTCCGTGTATTTTCAGTAGAATTAACTAAAATCTCAAAACCAAGCGAAAGGGAGGCTATATTTTCCTGCCGGTTCAGGCCATGAAGACTTTTCGTAGTTTATTATATTATATCGATTACTCGCATCCAGGAAACACGACGATTTGCAAGCAGCCGACGTACAACAGAAGGACGAAAAAGTATTATTTATTTTTGGCTATGTGATAGCGAATTCTGAAGCATTTTAACATGTATGAGATAGAAGAAAATTTTGGGATTGGCATATCCGACTAGTTCAATTTTGTCACTTCTACCCCTTGGCTTTTGGGGTCCTCCTGTAACATTTTAGTAAATCTTAATAAAGATAAGAGCTATATTAAGAAACAGTTTTTTCTTTTTTTAGAGGGTACATGTTAATTTTTATAACTCGATAGTCTTGAATTATTGCGTGTTCTTTACTTTATGTACAAAGTGGGGGGGGGCAGAAGTTATTTTTTTATATAGTGTTGTATACAGGTTTTTTCCCCTAGAATCGAATAAAACCAGAAACTTTATTAAATTAAAGACGGTAATTAAGAACTCCATGTAAACAGGAATCACTTCGTTAAACAATTTTTTTGTTCCGAGCTACGTTTATTTGACTTGGAAAAAACGAAAGGTTCGCAGCTCTTGTGCAAAAATTTAATAATTGCATTTCTCAGGGAACGCTCAGAAGAATTAAATTTTACAAAGATTAGAATTTTTTTTTAGCCTTGTAAGCATCATTTATGCAAAGTTGCGTTCAAGAACTTCAAAATGAATTCAGTAAAACAAAATTTTTAAACTTTTTTTTTTATTCTACAATGAATTTGCGTGATTTGCGTTTGAAACGTGATCAAAAGCAATACAAATAATTATTTTAAAATAATTTAATTGATAAAGTTATGTTAAAACCACAGTGATTTCAATGATTTTCCCACTTGTTTATCCGCAGCATTTATCAATGTTTTTTCTAGAAAATCCGAAAATTTAAAAAAGTAGTCATGTTCATTCTGCTAAAAGTTTTGGATCAGGACTAACTTCAATAAAAACTATTCCACTTAGTGAAAATTCGTAAACTATTACAAGTAAATTTTGTAGTAATAAATTAAATACAAAGAAATTGACTTTATTTCACTCCACTTTGATCCTACAATGGTGGAAAGAGTATTTTAAATTTTCTTTCGAAATTAATAAGAGTTTTGGACAAAGTACTACTTAAGGAGTTTTATATTCTACTGCTTATATCTCGGTGTTTTGGGGGATTTTTTTCAATATAAACAAAGTATGTTACTATTTTTTTTTTTTACAATTAGTTGTATTTCAATCTATTGAAATTTGAACGCCTGAAGTGAGACGAAGGCGTAACATAGTGCCACAGTCTGACTTTTTCGTTTGCCTTGCCTCTTCCTCGAACAAATCATTCGTTAATGTATTTTCTTCTCGGGAATCAATTCTGGGCTCTTTTGAGACACCCCCATCAACGCCTCCTGAATACGCACCGACACAAAAATGGCGACTGTCGTAGGCGGATTTTTTTCAGAGTTTGTACAGACCCTTGAATTTGAATACCAATAATTCCTTAATGTATTCTTCGAATTATTCTTGTGAGATTAAATATGTCAAAGAAAACTTTTAGAAAATACTGCTGTCTAAATTGAAGAACCGTACAAGCCGTAAAAAAAAAAAAAAAAAAAAAAAAAAAAAAAAAAAAAAAAAATAAGCCTACGACAGCCGCCATTATTGTGTCAGCTTGTAGGCCTAGTATAAGAAGTCGTGACCGCATACTCTGCTCTGATCGATGAAAGTGACCACTGTTGCTATTGCGACAGTACATCATAGTGGTTGAGCCTATCTGAATACACACTGGATTTATAAAATGTAATTTAGTGAACCCCATAGTTATTCCCCATTGACTGTAATGTAACGGAATACTTTTGACTGTCCCTGTCAAAACACTATAAGTTCTACACACTTCTGTTGAAATAGGGAACATGCTATCGTAAACGACAATAACATACAAAAATTTCAGGACAATCGAAGCATATATATGGGAGTTAGAGCACGGACAGATGGCAAACAAATGGAAGTCATAAACACTTTTCAACTAAGTTGGAAAGTGTTAATAAAAACGGAAAATCTTGCATGTGGAATAATAACTGAAACACTTTCCAACACTATCAGAATATTGTGAACAAATTTCATTTTGTTTTCATACAATGAAATGAAATATCTAAATAAACAATTTAAAAAACACGTAACATAGTTAAAAATCTATTTTCAACAAGTTCTGTTCATTGTCTATAATAAATAATAATTATTTTGCATAGCCCTGTATGTGATCTACAAATCATAATACATATTACATAGTAAAACATACAATTATTTCATCTAGCAAAGACAAGGCAAAACTAAGCGCATTTCTGAAAATTACTATACATAAGTGACAATTTATTATTATCCTTTTGTAAAGTCATGTACATAAATTTATTTATATTATACTATTCTAACTCATATATTATAGAAAAAAATTGATTAAGCTTAAAAATGTGTAAAACAGTTGAAAGTGTTCTTTCATGAAATCTCGTCCACAGAACATTAATCCGATTCTTTTGGGTAAAACTGTATTTATAGAATTTACATACACTTCTTAATATACTAAAATTTAATTCAGCTCATGTGTAATAATGCAATGTGTTTAATCCTGTGTAATGCAACTAAAACCGCATCTGAAGCACTTATCATCCCTAGACAGCAATATCTCCAATTTATTTTAAGACTTATTTATATTCTGCATATCTTAGTAATTTAATTCAGCTGTAAAATGCGTAACGCAGTTAAAATCACACTTTAGAGGATTAACGCCCATAGACGGTAATGCTTGTGATTTCTTTTGTGTCGCCCTGTTAATGGTCTATAGAACTTATACACACCATGTAATATACTAAAACTTATTTATGCTTAAAGATGTACATTAGATCTGAAAACGCACTTCCAATAGTTATAACTGATATTCAGTCCTGTAATCGTACCCTTTAATCGTTGCATTCATTGTTGCTTTAAAATATATGTATTTATTTCATCTTTTTTTTTCTCCCATCTCAAATATTGAAATGTTATTAAAAACTACAGAATTATTTTTATATATTTTTTCCACTTCTGTAACATTAAGGTGTAACATAACTTTGAAGCTTATTCGGGATTTTATAAAATCTTTATAAAACTCCATTTGCTCTAAATTATTACTCATATAGTAAAGTAAAACCCTGTATTTTCATTTAAATAGTGGCGTGAAAGCTGATGAGTGATAGTTATTCTAAAAAAGAAAATAAAAAGATGGACACGATAACTCATTGTAGATTTAATCTAGAACAATCAGACAATAAAATTAGGTTTTTTCCCAGCTCAAAAACTAGTGAAATACGTAACCGCTTTAAAAAATATGCATTTTTACAATATTGTATTTAACTGAACTTTTTCTTTTGTATGTAAAGATGGATTTTTGTAAGGGATATTTAACTTATTTCCTGTTATACTTGAATAAAAAATATCATGTACACAGGTGTGTTTCCAATGACAATACAATATTTTAATATTTTTAGAGCTTAATTATAAATTAATAAATTAATTTTAAGGGAGTATTTCGTCAGCCGACCACATGCGATAAATCGCCAAATAATATTTATGGTTACAACTGTTTACGAGTTACAAAAACAACGGAGTTAATTATATCATTTTAATTCAAATTTAAATTCTAAAGATTTTGAGTTTTATTTACTAAACTACATTTACCATCTAAATATAAAAACTATTTAAACAAAAAATTGAAAAACAAAATATGAATTTAACATAATTATTGCAAAAAACAACGCCAACTCAGCTTTACAAAATTCGTGAAAATCTTTGAGTAGAATCGTGTCGCGACGAAAATTCAACCCCTGTCATTGTGAACAAAACAGCACTTACCACTTCCAAATTTTGCCGCCCATGTTGTCTGCGTGATATGATCTGGCCCTGCTGGTTATCGCCTCTAAAATGACATTATGCTTTACTTTTACGGGTTTTCTAGCATTCTACAGCTAGGTAACTCGATTGAAGAATTTAAAACTCTTATACAGCAGTTCAAAGCAATTTATAATACTAAAAATCATTTTCTATTATTTTTTCCGGTATACAACTTTTTAATTTAGTTATTATGAAGTCATTTAGAAATTTTCAATGTCGTCTTGAACATTACAAACTTTAAATTTATGTTTATTTTATTATTATTATTATTATTATTATTATTAGTTTTTGTGTTCCCTGGTAAAAGACTATTTGTCTGTTTATGTATATATACAGAGATACACATTTATCATGTATATATTTACAGGGGGCTTCTTATAAGACCATTTCGCCTAAAATAACTGATAAACTGGCAATAAAAGTTGTCCACATGAATTTTTGCATATGCAGCAGGATAATATAAAATGTTTAATGTATCAAAACTTTGAAATTTTATATCAATAAAAATAAAAGCTGTATTTAAAGCTTAATTAATAAATGTATTATACAAACAGTAATCTCATACTTATACGTCGCCTCTTTTATGCGTCTCTCTCAGTTATACGTCGAATTTCGATTGTCCCGGATAAAGGTATAGCGATGCAATGTTATTTTTTTGTTTATACATACGTCCAACATGAAATGTATCTTCACTTATGCGTCGGAGATTTTTCAAAATTTCCTTGAGATTTCTTCCCATTCTACACAACGTGTATTCAGAACTGTTTCAAAAAGGCAGGCTTAATTCTGAAAGAATTTGAAAATTATGCCAGTTGAAAATTATGCCAGATTATTAATTTTAACGATTTTGTAGACATTGATGAAAATGTAATAACAGTAGACATGAGGGACACACAAGAAATAGTCACAGAAATTCACGATGATGCCAATAAAGATGAATCAGATAACGAAGAAAACGTAGAAAATCATTCACCGACTTTTGGAAAGGCAATAGATGCTCTGGAAACCATTCGTCACTACATCCAAGGAACCTATGCGTCTGACTCAACATATTCATGTTTCAATGAATTTGAGAAAGCTATTTTTAGGGACAGACATCCAGCTCATAAACAAATTTCAATTTTAGACTATTTAAAACTTAAGGTATCTAATTAAAATTTTGAATTAGTAAACCATTAGAACCAAAGTAAATCGCATATATTTATTATTCTGCATGTTATTTAACCAATTAAAGATTAATTCTGCCTTAACATTTATTTTAACTTTAATTTCACTTTAATTTCATTTATGCGCCTCTCTCGTTTATGCGTCGTTTGTCGTTAGTCCCTTGCACCGACGTATAAGTGAGAGATTTACTGTATTTGTGTACATGAAGACAGTTATTCTCAAAAAGGTAAATAAAAGATGTACAAGTTGTATTATTATAATAATTCACACAATGCGTACAGTACTGCCGCAATTTTGGAATAGAATTTATTGCCTTATTTAATTTCAGAAAAAAAATTCTGCTATTGAAATAATAAATGGCTGATATACTAGTATTATACTTTATGGAAATTATGATTGGATTAAATGAACTGATCCTCTCACAAAATATATCAAAGATATAGATCATGTCAATATATCAGTAGGGAGAAAAATAAAACACCCAATATATGCAAATAGTGACGAGAAAAGAAAAAAAAACAGAAATAGTCATTCGTTTTGAAAAAAATTGCATCTTCTTTCTACATAATTTGTACTTTCTTCTATCTTTACAAGAAGAAAGTTTTGGATTCATGAAAATTTTCGGCTTCTGGTTTTATACGGATTTATACGTTTTAGTAGGTCCTGAAAACAATTTGATTTTTTTTTTGAAAATGTCTGTCTGTGAGTCTGTGACTCTGCCTGTCTGTCCGTCTGCATGTGACAAACATTTTGTGGGCGCTCGATCTCAAGAACTAATGCACGAAATTTAATAAAACTTTAGATCCAGTTAGTCTCCGATAAGTTTTTGGTGTTCGTCGCCTAACAGGTGGCGCTGCTATGCTGCATTTTTCACGATTTCCGCAATAGCTATATCTTAAGAACTAATGCACAGAATTTCATCAAACTTCAGATTCTGTTATACCTTGATTGAAATAGATGTTGATTACGTTTTGGTGTAAATATCCCGCCAGATGCCGCTGCTATGCTACTTTTTTCATTATTTTCACGATAACTATATCTCAAGAACTAATGCACAGATATTCATCAAACTTCAGATTCAGTTAGACGTTGACATAAATTGTTGTTGGTTAAATTTTGGTTTAAATCTCCCAACAAAGGGCACTGCTATGCTGCAATATTCAGGATTTACACGATTTTAGCGATAGTCATATCTCAAGAACTAAAGCACGAAATGTAATGAAACTTTAGTTTCATTTAGACCGTGATATAAATTGGTGTTGATTCGTTTTTAATGTATGCGAAACCTGTGGGAAATAGAAGAAAGTTTTGGGATTGGTACATCCGAGTAGTTAAAAAAAGGCTTAGTGGTTTGCTTTCATATAGATATTGTACAAAATTCTGAAATTAAAATAAAAACACCTAATTTTGATATCATATTTGGCTTTTTCGGTAAAGCATACCATCGGATAAAAAACGAGAAGTCATTTGATCAAGTAGTTTATACTTTTAAAAATTTGGAATTCGTAATGTTCATTTGTAACGGCTCTAAAACAGATTTCAATGTTGGTAGTTTTAGAAGCATAACTCAGGAACTAATTGGCAGAATCAGCTGTAATTTTGGATTCGCATATTTACAACTTCTAAATATCGATATTTGTTTAAAAACTTTATAAGTTTCAATTCATAATTAATATATATATATATATATATATGTAGCATTTTGACGAGGTTGAGATATTACGATGAATAATATTCGATGAAAAGATGGCAGTCCTTCAACTATATAGCAAGTTGCAGTCGAATTTAGCGAGTATGGCGAAGTAGTAAGGCAATGAAATGATTCCACCTAAGTTTTCCAATAAACCCAGCCAATCTCCAGACGAATAATTTTATTAGAAGACGAACAACCCAGAACAATTCCCAAAAGGTCTAAAACTTATAGCCCTCGGGCTAACGTTGCTTCACTTCATTGAATTAAGATGTTACTGGACCAGTTGAATATTCTACGGTCATACAAATACCAGACACATACTTGTTTAGCTTCCGAAAACGTCAAAAATCTCTCGTTCCGACCGGTGCAGGCGAGTTTTGATCTCTCCGCGGAAACATACACAGAATTACGTCACGAGCGCTCAACCCAATGAGTGAGAAGCTAGCTCCAGCCCAACGAATGAGGCTAGAGGGCGAGGCTAAAACATTAAAGAATCCCTTACTTTGGTGCGGACCAATTTAGAAGTTAAAATCCCAAGCGCGCGAAAGAATCAGAGCAATAATAATAAGAATAATAAAAAGAAAATGGTTTTAAAAACATTCGAAATGAGAACGCGTCTCAGAATTTTATAGATTGGGGAACTGATAAAAGTTACGAATGATCTTAAATTTTAGATTAAGATTTGGAATAAAATAATTATTAATATACGGATATTTACTTTTAAAAGGACTTTAAATAGGAATAGATATTATTAAGAATTAAGGAAATACTGACTATGACAGAAGTTAGATTAATTTTAAAAGATTAATGCGAATAAAATTGAAGGCTACGAAGGAAATAAATTTTTATATAACATATATATATATATATATAACGAATATTTGGGAGACGCTTTGATAGAGAAATAAATTGGACTTGGGACGTCTTTACGGATCGAACTCGTTTATTGAAGTGTTTCATGGTACATCATCGTCTTTGCGCGTTCGATCGGAGGCCCCGCGAGCCATCTACGTTAATGTTATAGAACTAACATGGTCTTGGCTTGTACAGAACTCTCAAATCAGCAAAATCTCCGCTCTTGGTGAATTGAACGCCAGTTTTGATCAGTATTTAGAATATTTTTCAGCAGAGAGAGAAGGTTTCAAACAGGGGGGGGGGGGTAAATTATTTTAATTGGTCCATTAGCTTTTGACTGATGTCTGGGCCAGATCATGCAGAGCATCTCGGGCAATAGCTCATATGCAGATCTAACCATGGGGCCTCCGGGCCGAGTGGTTAAGACACCATTCCTCTAATCGCTTGTGAGCGTAGGAGTCAGGTCGGCGGGTTCGACTCCCGCCAGCTCCATTGCACACACTTTGTGGAGCTTCCGGATGTAACTCTCTGGTGTTGTAAATTTCCTTGTGGCTATCTCGTCCCTGTATATTGACGATGACTTATAAGCGGGCACTTGATGTCAAGCACACAAGTCAGATGTATGTTCTCAATAAACAAAAAAAATCTAACCATAAAGAAAAGATAATTATACAAACGTCAGCACCTTTTTTAATCTTAAAAGAAATTCAATTTTAGAGTATGGAAGTAATAAGAGCTATGCTGTAAAATAAACTTAACAGGGGCAATTCGGATTTAAGCACCGATTTATGAAGTTAGAAAAAAATGTTTTGGGGATTTTAAATTTTAAATTTAAATTTTGCATTTAAAAACGTTTTAACTTTTTATCCTGTCATACATATATTTTGAAACAGAGATTTATTTTGAGACTTTTTTTCTCATGAATACAAACATAAAAAAAATGCTGTTGACGTACATTTTGTTATGATTAATGCATAAGGCACCGTCATGATCCAAAAATTTTCAAATTATGCATTTGTTAGTGTTTTTAAGAATCGGGACTCAAATTAAAAAAGAAATTGATTTCATATTTTACCTGTAATTTGCTGAAAATTTTGTAACAGATCGGTTTATCAGTTGTCAATGCGTTTCAATTATCATTGTTATGTAAATAGCGATTAAATGCCATATTGTGTTATTAAACTAAATATATTACTATGTTTCCTCCATTACTTAATTACTTGATCCTTAAGTCTACAAAATAAGCTCGCTGAATTTTGCAAAAATAGAAAAAAAGTTTTAATTAGCGCATAATGCATTTAAAAACATTAACCATAAAATAATATCGAAATTCTAATTTTCTATCGTTTTCGTTATCAGTCTAAGATAGATACAGTGACCTCTCAGTTATACGCGATGTTCAATAATTTATTTTTCATACCACTATTTTAAAACAGTAAAATTTGATTTATAAATTCTGCCATTTAATAAGCCTAAAATTACTTTAAAAAACTGGTGCTGAAAAATAATTTCCGTGTATCGCGTATAAGTGAGATGTCACTGTACTTCAATTTCATTTAAAATGAAAAGTAGAAACATATTTTATACTTTTTGTAAGAAATTTAATTCACTGAATTACACTAAGTTGACCATTTGTACATTTTTACTAAACGTGGCGATAATAATTAGCATTGTAAACACTATTTTCTAATTAGATGAACATTCTGGCACACATATCATTTTTGAATCAGTACAATGCTTTAATATTCATTACTATGTAAATAATTATTAAGCATTCTATTATGCATTTAACAAAGCACCAAAACAAAATAGGTACTTTGTTTCGCCATTAACGTAATCACCTGAACCTTATGCAAAGATGTAAAACACGGTGAATGTCAGTGTTGTTTGAGAAGATTTTTTTTTAATTCACCGTATAAGGCATTTGAAGCCCATTATGATACAATAAATCAGAAATTTTACATTTACGCATGGTTTTAAGAATCACGAGTTTAATTTTTATAGAACTTTCAAAAGTGAATGGTTATATTTTTATTTGTAACGTAAAGATGTTATTTTCTCGGTCTTTAATTTCAATATTATAAACAATTTGGAGAATAATTGTCTTTGTGTACGTGAATCTGAAATTGACATTTAAATTCCGGAAAAAAGTAGTCGTAACAGCCATTGCTACATTTCAATATTTACTGATACATAAATAATTGTTTATTTCTATTTTATGACATTAAACAAAGTAAAGGTTTTTTTCCCGTTAACTTAATTACTTGATTTTATGAATAACGAAGGGGCACGATGAAGTATAACTAAATTTTATTTTGATCAGCGTATAGAACATTTAAAGGCCATTATGATCCAATAATTCTGAAATTATAATTTACTAGTGCTTTCACGAATTACTAGTCTAATCATAAGAAAACTGTTGAAATGCACTTGTTGTGTTTGTTTTTTGAAATTAAAAGAATTTTAGAGATGGAGATTTTGTTAATCATCGGCACTTTATACCATATCTCTTTTCCTACTTATTATACGAGAAAAACTAAACGAAGTTTAGAAAAAAAATTACAGTGTTCTTTTTCAATATTAAAAAGAAAAAATTTGGAGAAAAATTAATTGCCTTTGTTTAAGTAATAAACGAAAATTCCCAGACAGACCGTTATAATATTAATTACTACATTTCTGTCTTTACTAGTAGGTAAATAATTGTTAACTTTTCTATTATACTATTTAACGAAGTAGGTTGTCTTTACTTCTATTAACCTATTTACTTAATACTTATTAATCCAAACAGAACAAAATTTATATTTGAATATTATGTCATATATTGGTCATTAAATAAACTTTTTACTTTTAAAAAAATTATCAAGATGCAATTAAACAGATTACATGAAAATAAGAAAATTTTCAAATAGGTTGTTAGTTGCTAGGTTTTACAACCGAAACCTTAAAATAATTACTTATTTCTAGTTTATGCAATTAATCAAAAAAGTGCTTCCGGCCTGTACCGGGAGGAAAAGGTAGCTTTCCTATATCTTCGTTTTAAAATTTTAGCTAATGTTACTCGTAACAGCAAGCTAAAATGCAAAGAAACGTTTACAAAAGATTCGTTAATACTGAATTTGAATAAGAAATTCGCCAAATTATTGAGCAATAGCCAAATTGGCTTCATTTATGAAGACTTATTTTGATCACCAAATTTGGCGATATTTCGCCAAATGTCGCCAATTTTGACGATTATTTGGCGCTAATGGATATGAATATATAGTTTTATGCGTATGATTGGGAAAATTATTACAACAATGAAAGAAAATAATTTGCGAGTAATCGCGTTAATGTGCTGTTTTGTTTCAAAATGTCAGCAACCCTAGAATTTCAAACTGCTCTATCTCAGCCATTTTTAAAGAGAGAGGTAAACCAAAAAATGCTCTGGAATCCTTGTATCAAGGCCTAACACGTAATTTGAATTTTCAACTTTTTTGTACATTTATTTTACTTTTAAATTTTAAATGGCCGCCATCTTGAAACAAAATGGCGAACCAAGCTGGCCAACGAACTCGGTCGAGATATTGCTGAGCTTAATACACACAATTAGTTTCATCAAAATTTATTTATAAATACGAGCGTTATCGTATGACATAGGTCAGATATATATATGGATATATATATGTATATGTATAAATCAACATTTGAACGGAGGGTGGTTTTGGAGTCTGGGGGTCATGATCGGTGAAAATATATCGAAATTTTCCGGAACTGCTTTCCTCCGAACGGCTGCAATAGGTACCTTTATACTTTTTTGTATTGAAAACTACCTAATATATGTAGTTGGTTTCCCCATTAACTTAATTACTTGATTATTTTCAATGCCAGCAGAACACACTGAATGCGGTTGAAGTGTAATTAAAGATGGTTTACAATGCAATTATAATATTAATTACTACATTTCTATCTTTACTAGTAGGTAAATAAATGTTAAATTTTCTATTATGCTATTTAACGAAGTAGTTTGTATTTACTTCTATTAACCCATTTACTTAATTCTTATTAATCCAAACAGAACGCAATGAAAGCTGGTAAAGCAATAGTGCATTTTGTTTTAATCAGCGTATATATCATTTAGAAAATATTTTTATACAATAGTATGCATTGTCTGGTGTTTTTGGTAATCATTGGCCTAATATAAAACTTATTTAAAGAGAATGTGTATTTTTAAACTACAACAATAATAATAATAATGAAAAAAAATATTTTTTTTTCGAGTATTGTATTTCAGTATTCCGAATAAACGCTTTGGATTGTCTTTGTATACGTGAAACTGAAATTATATAAAAGTCCAGGAAAATTTTAACATCCTTACTCTATTTTATATTTATTTCATAATATATTGGTACATAATTACATGTCTGGGGTGTAAAACGTAGTATCTAACAACATGCAAGTGTTGAGGTATTCAGGATTTAAGTTTTCTAAAGGAAACCAGAAACAAAATTATTGTGATTATTTTCTCTAAAACAGCTGATTTGTTGAGATTAGAAAATTGAATAATGAGTAAAATTTTTTGTCTGATAGATTTCATTTTATGGAACTTGTATGCAATGAATTTTCGTTATTAAAACTCATATATAAATTTTATATTTGATTATTAAGACATGTATTAGTCATTAAATAAATCTTTTAATTTTAAATAGTTATCAGGATACAGTTAAACAGATTTACATGAAAATCAGAATTTTTTCAAATACGTCAGTTACTATGTTTTACATGTTTTACAACCGAAACCTTAAAATAATTACATAATTCTCTTTTATGCTATTAATCAAAATATACGTACTTGGTTTTCCCATTAACTTAATTACTTGATTATTATCAACGCCAGCAGAATACACTGAAAGCGGTTGCAGTATAATTAAAGTTTGTTTTCATCAACATATAAGACATTTAAAGCCTATTACGATCCAATAATTATAAAATTATACATTTTTGGTATTTTCGGAAATAATGAATTAAAGCAAAAAAAATTGTATTTCTTATCTTAATTAAATGGAAATACTGGAATATGTTTGTTTATCAGTCAGAACAACATTTCAATATTCATTGATATGCAATTAAATGTTAAATCTTCTATTATGCTATTACACGAAGTTGGTACTTTGTTTTTCCATTAACTTAATTACCTGATATTTATGCATTCAGAGAGACATGGGTGAATGTCGTTGAAGTAAAACATTTTTTGACTAACAATAGAAGCAATTTAAATCCTATTAAAGCCAATAAACCTGACATTACAAGTTGCTAGTGTTTTTAGGAATTACGAATCTAATAAAAAAAAGGAAGTATTTGATTTTATTATTCAGAATTTACGTTGAGAAAAATTGTTTTTGTCCACGTTAAACTGAACTAAATGAAATTTCGGGGAAAATGTTGTTTCAAAAATGTCATTACTACATTTCAATATACAATGATACGTAAATAATTAATTAATTCTGTTTTATGCTATTAAACACAATAAGTGATTTTTTTTTTCAGTATCGTATATTCCGGCGAATAAAGCGCGACTTAAACAAACATATTTAGAAAGATATTTTACTGTTTAATAAATTTAAGTTGGGCACAACAATGTGTCATAATTTTTTAATATAATTTTAGTGGTTAAATATGTTTATTTGTTCTGCGCATAATACGCTTGAATATATAGTAACTACTTGAGTTTTAGGGTTCCGTACTTAAAAACTAAAAACGGAACCATTATAAGATCACCCGTGTGTCTGTCTGTCCGTCAGTCACAGATCTTTTTCTCTAAAACTATGCAACATGGAAAGTTGAAACTTAGGAAAGTTACACTGTTAAAAATAAAGTTCGACGTTTCACCAAAAAACTGGTGAAAAGTAGCTGAAATTTAGCTGCAACTATAATCTTGGTGAAACGTTTCACCATTTTTATGGTGCTTTTGAAAATACCACTATATTGGTGAAATGTTGAACTAATTTTATGGTGAAAGGTTGAACCATGATTCAGGATTTTTTCAAATCCAATTTAATGGTGAAAGGTTGAACCATAATTCAAGGTTTTTTCTAATCCAATTTAATGGTGAAAGGTTGAACCACAATTCAGGATTTTTTCAAATCCAATTTAATGGTGGAAGGTTGAACCATGATTCAGGATTTTTTCAAATCCAATTTAATGGTGAAAGGTTGAACCATAATTCAAGATTTTTTCTAATCCAATGTAATGGTGAAAGGTTGAACCACAATTCAGGATTTTTTCAAATCCAATTTAATGGTGAAAGGTTGAACCATAATTCAAGGTTTTTTCTAATCCAATTTTATGGTGAGAAGTTGATCGATGATAGGGTTTTATCTAATCTAATGGTAAAAGGTATAACCATGATTCAGGATTTTTTTTCTAATCCATTTTATGGTGAATTGTTGAACCAGACAATCCAGGTTTTTTTCTAAACGTATTTTATGGGGAAAGGTTATACCAGATTAAACCAGGATTTTGGTGTTTAATTTATCATTTTATGATGCAGTTAATGAACTAAGATTCAGATTCTGTGAGATTATATTGCTCTAGCGAAGCTTACTAATTTTCTTATTAACATTAAACTAAAAATTATTATTAGAGTTTTAATTTTAAATTATCGTCTTTGAAATATATTTTAGAAAGAAAATGTAAACAGCTGGTTCAAATTTAAATACACAAAATAATTGCATTTTTTTTTCACCAATGATATTATTACCATTCTGCACTTGTAAATTATAAAACATTTCTCCACACTTTTTAATTAGTTACTTATAATTACTTTAGTATTTGTTTATTCACAAACATTCATAATAAAACATAATTTTGTAAAATAATTTTCTTAGATTTAAATACATACCCTGTTTTTATTATCTTTTAATTTAAAATCTAGGAAATAAAATATAGTTTTACTCAACATTACTTACATGGAATTTCTTTAAACAATGTAAAGTTTTGCACAGAAATATTATAAATAAAAGCACAAGTCTTGAGAAAAGTTTTTTCCATATTGCACTTGTACATCTTTTATAATCTGTAAATAGACTTGAAATATTTTTCTAAAATTGTTGTGAATTTTTTCTATTTCTATAGATGCTAAAAATTTGATATCATAGTTGTAGAATTGTTACTTTCTTTTCATAAGATTAAAAAAAAAAAAAAGTAATATTTTAATAATAGAGCCGTACAGAGTACTTGGTACTCAGCCAATATCGAGTACTTATTAATTTCAGTTTTTAAGCATATTTGTCGACAAATGAATTCATAACTGATCTGTAAAAAGTTATTTGAATATATGTATAATATATGCAATAATTCGTAAAAACTATTTACTTGGTACTTATAAAAGACATTTTTAAATCTGTAAGAAAGTACTATGATTTTGGATAAAAAAGCAGTGTGTAGAAACAGAAAATACAATAAATGCAATTAAAAAAATAATAATTAACTTTGTTATATTGTAGATTACAGTGCAAAAACACTTATATTGTTCTACATTTTCAGGAGATGCATACCTGCCAACTTTTCAAAATGGCAAAGTGTAAAATAACGCGTGAAGTGCATTTCTTGCAATTTTGTCTTTCATAAGAACATATTACATATATAACACATTATATAAAAAAGATATAAACAGCATTTAAGCATGTTACCGATGAATGTTGTTAAATAATATACTGATATTTTGATATGAAACATATACAGACAGCTTCTTTGTTTTTAATTTTTTTTTTAAAAGAAAGTCTAAGCAAAAACATTACCCAAAACACTACTTCCATTTATATACAATGGAAATTAAAAGATTTTGTATGGTATATTTTGAATATGAACCCTTGATTCATGATTTTAACTTTTAACTATATGAAATATTCCTTTACATTCAGCAACTATCATTAATAAAAGAAGTTAAAAAGTATTTCCTAATTTTAGGAAGTAAAATAGAGCTTAGAAGAAACTTTGCAAGAAAGTGTAAAAATAAACATCCTAAGTGTAAAAAATGGTCAAAAAGTGTAAATTTTACACCTAAAGTGTAAAAGTTGGCAAGTATGGAGATGCATTCCTTTTATTATTGTAAATTTGACCTGCTTCAGAAAAAAAAATGTATTCGCTGTGATAATCTTGGTCGCTCAGCGATTCATCTTCGGGGGTTACTATAACACAAAAGTACCTAATTTTTTAATTAAAAGAAAATAAGGTATTTGTTACAACATGCAAAAACCAGCTTTGATACAGATTTCACTTATCAAATGAGTAATGTTGGGTTCAAGAATCAGTTTTAATTTTTTTTTTAATTTAAGAAAATTGTCTTTAAAAGGGGCACAATAAATGAAATTTCAAAAAATATGATTATATGATCAAGATGCATGTTTATGAACATATATATAGATACACACACACAGAAGTGTTAACCCTAAGCACACTTTATTTTCACATCAGTGATTCTTTCTTGCACACAATTACTCGGTACTCCACTACTTAATAATTAGTAAAAAATATTACTATAAATAAAGGTGCAATGGTTACACATATGGAAATTTATATTTTCACTATTTTAGGTTTTATACTTTTAATAGAATTTTTAAAACTTTTGGACAGTAAAATTCACATGTACTGCCCAAAACCTCAATTCTGAAAAATTATTATTACTTAATTTATTTAAAAATTAGCATTAAATAAAAACTTAATTTTTCAGCTATTGCTGGTTTATTTTCCTAGAAATCCATGTAATATACATATAGATATATCATTTATCTTACCAAGTTATATTACATTTCAGCCTATAGTTCTGTGTCGTCAATGGCAGCTCTACAATAGCTAAAAGGAAAGATGGTCATAGACACAATAAAATAGCAAAAAAATTCAGTTGGGTTGCGGTAAGCCGCTCCGTTTATTGAAAATTACAAATTATATATTTATTAAAAATATATATAAAAATTCAGATTAATTAACCAAAGTAATTACAGTACAGTTTTCCCTAGACAGTTTCAGGAGAATGCAGCATTCTGTCTAACAAAAAGTCTGATAAAATGGTGTTCAAACAGTCGGGTAAAATGGTCGTCAAACAGTTGGGTAAAATGGTCGTCCAAAAGTCGAGTAAAATGGTCGTCAAAAAGTAAGGTAAAATGGTCATCCAACAGTCGGGTTAAATGGAATAGATCCCAGCATCTGGTTAATTTTTCCACCTGTTTTAATAATAAAAGGAAGAAATTATTAAGATATAAAATTGTTATTTTTTCAGAAAACATAATTTTACTTAAATAAGTGGAACAAATTATAGTGGAACAATGAGGAATTTTCACGTTTTCTGATTTTACTTTATACAATAGAAAATATCCCCGACGGTTCGGCCTACAGGCACAGGTAGATTTTGAAGACACAGACCGTGAGGTGCCTGTTTGTTAAGAATTGCGAAAGAAATAACCTTTTGCCATAATGAAGCAGTTGGGACCGTCCACTTCGAAATCTAACTTGTTTGCAAGCGGAGGTGGCAGGGATTTTTTTTTTCTATAAAGGTTGGTCCTATAAAAAACTTGCCAATATAAAAAAGTTTTAGATAATATTAAGATGATTTATAATAAATTTAAGCGGATTTGATATCTTGTGAATTGACGAAGTTATGAGTTTTTTCTTACAACCCCCCCCCCCCCTTGGGGCCATTTTTAATTATATCAAAAATCTGTTATGCATAAATTATCGGCCCTTTTCCTAGAAGTAATAACTTTAAACGGATTCGATATGTATCATAATTAAGACGTTATGGGTTTTTTCTGTTTTCACAAAAAGCCCCCCCCCCCCTTATTCGAATTTGCCCATTAACGAACTTTGCCGAGATTTTATGCCCCTGGATTTTATGTATCAGTTTGGAAGAGATTTGTGCAGAATTATGGGGAGGAGGGTTGGGTTCTGGGAGTCATAATTGGCATAGATCTGCAAAAATTTTTCAAAAATTCCAACTTGAGGGAAAATGTAATAGGTAGTATTTTTAGGTCCCCAACCTAGCTTTAACTCAAGGTGGGTGTTTTATTTATTTGAAAACCGAACAAAAAAAACTAAATAACCTCTTTAAGTTCTCCTAAAATCAAAAATAGTTTTTTTTTTTTTTGTCGCATTTTTGGGCAAAGATGTATATTATCATGATATCATTTTAATTTGTAAGCACAAAGTCAATAAAATCACCAATTTGAGACAAATTATGAGTTTCATAAGTATCGTCAAAGAACGGAGATGCAATCTTGTATAAAATGAAATCGTCATCGCCCAATGATGAAAGCAATAATAAATAAAAACATTCAAGAATTGTTTATGAAGCAAAATTCAATAACAAATCTAAATGAAAATGCACATTTAACATTTTTTTTTTGTCGCATTTTCGGGCAAAGATGTATATTATCATGATACCATTTTAATTTGTAACCACAAAGTCAATAAAATCATCATTTTGAGACAAATTATGAGTTTCATAAGTATCGCCCAAGAACTGAGATGCAATCTGGTATAAAATGAAATCGTCATTGCCCAATGATGAAAGCAATAATAAATCAAAACATTCAAGAATTGTTTATGAAGCAAAATTCAATAACAAATCTTAATGAAAATACACATTTAACATTTTTTTTTGTCGCATTCTTGGGCAAAGATGTATATTATCATGATACCATTTTAATTTGTAAGCACAAAGTCAATAAAATCACCATTTTGAGACAAATTATGAGTTTCATAAGTATCGCCCAAGAACGGAGATGCAATCTGGTATAAAATGAAATCGTTATCGTCCAATGATGAAACCAATAATAAATCAAAACATTCAAGAATTGTTTATGAAGCAAAATTAATTCAATAACAAATCTTAATGCAAATATACATTTTACACTCTACTATAACTTTAAACTGAGTTTGATGTTTCAATTAAGAAATGAAAACATTCAGTAAAGTGTAAAATATATGTTTTCATAGGGATTTCTTATGAAACGGATAGTATATGGGGAAGTGGCAAAAAAGATTAATGAAAAAAAAAAAAAAAAAACTAAATAACCTTTTTTATTTCTCCTGAAGTCAAAAATAGTTTTTTTGGCAAAATCCTCAAACAAGGGCGACCCCCGATTTGGCGATTTTTTTAACGCGCGCCAACCTAAAAAACGGCAACCTCCAAATTCCACCCAATCAGAACACGTACTTTTCGGCAGACAAGTCACTACTTACACAATTCCTAGGCCAATTTCTTTCACAAAGTAAATACTGATTTTATTTCGTTTTACTGCTATTTACAAAGTTTTGAAAAGTTTTTTTGCGAGATTTCTCCATTTTTACATACTTTTAGCAATATTTTCATTCAGATTTTTTAATTTTTACAATTTTTAGCTATTTTTTCCTCCGGATTTTTCCATTTTTACAAATTTTTAGCTATTTTTTCCTCCAGATTTTTCCATTTTTACAAATTTTTAGCTATTTTTTCCTCCGGATTTTTCCATTTTTACAAATTTTTAGCTATTTTTTCCTCCAGATTTTTCCATTTTTACAAATTTTTAGCTATTTTTTCCTCCAGATTTTTCCATTTTTACAAATTTTTAGCTATTTTTTCCTCCAGATTTTTCCATTTTTACAAATTTTTAGCTATTTTTTCCTCCAGATTTTTCCATTTTTACAAATTTTTAGCTATTTTTTTCCTCCAGATTTTTCCATTTTTACAAATTTTTAGCTATTTTTTCCTCCAGATTTTTCCATTTTTACAAATTTTTAGCTATTTTTTCCTCCAGATTTTTCCATTTTTACAAATTTTTAGCTATTTTTTCCTCCAGATTTTTCCATTTTTACAAATTTTTAGCTATTTTTTCCTCCAGATTTTTCCATTTTTACAAATTTTTAGCTATTTTTTCCTCCGGATTTTTCCATTTTTACAAATTTTTAGCTATTTTTTCCTCCAGATTTTTCCATTTTTGCAAATTTTTAGCTATTTTTTCCTCCAGATTTTTCCATTTTTACAAATTTTTAGCTATTTTTTCCTCCAGATTTTTCCATTTTTACAAATTTTTAGCTATTTTTTCCCCTAGATTTTTCCATTTTTACAAATTTTTAGCTATTTTTTCCTCCAGATTTTTCCATTTTTAGCTATTTTTTCCTCCAAATTTTTCTATTTTTACAAATTTTTAGCTATTTTTTCTTCCAAGTTTTTCCATTTTTACAAATTTTTAACTATTCTTTCCTCCCGATTTTTACAAAGAATTCGCAAATTTAACAGTCAATTTTTTCCTAACAAAAAATACCCCTTAAACTTTGTAAATTGCAACAAAACGAAATAAAAACAACGTTTACGTCGTGAAAGAAACTCTCATACAAATTGTGTAAATAATCACTTCTTTGCCACAAAGCACAAATATTACAATTGGACAAAATCTCTAAATTCCTAATTTTTTAAATACGTAAAATTCATTCACGCAGCGGTCAGTAACTTATGTATGTACGCTTCGCGTACATTAACCGAAAAAAAACATCACTGGATGCATGAAACTCGCTGTACAGCAATCTCTAGAATGCATGAAACTCATTCACGCAGCGGTCAATAACTTATGTATGTACGCTTCGCGTACATTAACCGAAAAAAAACATCACTGGATGCATGAAACTCGCTGTACAGCAATCTCTAGAATGCATGAAACTCATTCACGCAGCGATCAATAACTTATGTATGTACGCTTCGCGTACATTAACCGAAAAAAAACATCACTGGATGCATGAAACTCGCTGTACAGCAATCTCTAGAATGTACAAAATTCGTTCACACAGCAATCAATAACTTATGTATGTATCCTGTACACATTATCAAAAACAAAAAAACAACACTCGATGCACGAAACTACCTCTACAGTAATATCTAAAATGCAAGACACACACTTATCAAATAAAATCAATAAAAATTCACTTACTTTTATTTTTTAAATTTACCCTTTTTTTAAGGCTTCGGTTTGTCATAATCGCTATCGCCGATCACTTCTGATGAGGCAGCAGTATTTATACAAAAATAACCCTTAAACTGATGTATATTGACGATATAAGCAGGCACTTGATGTCAAGCACACAAGTCACATGTATCTTCTCAAGAAACAAACAAACAAACCCTTAAACTGCTCACTCAAGAGGACAAAATTCAAATTTACCTCTAAATAATCTATCAAAAACACCTAAAATATCCTAAATTTTCATTAACAACACACTACACACAATATTTCAAATTCACACTTGCCGCTTCGCCGAATTCTTCATAAAAAAACAACACGTCAAAAGATTAAATTCACTTCACTTCGCAAATCCCAGAGTTCAAACAAAAATAAACATGCGAAGTGCCGTGATGCAACACTAAAGTCGGCCCAAACAACTTGGGACTTGATTTGAAAACCTCTCACTGTCCAATAAATTCAGCCCTTCTTCCATACACTGTTAAAAATATCGTGAAAAATTACCTCTGTTTATAAAGGCTCTCTATTTTCTGACCAATGAGAATGCTACATGAACGCCCTTGGCGTTCTCATTGGTCAGAAAATAGAGAACCTTTAAAAACAGAGGTAATTTTTCACGATATTTTTAACAGTGTATGCTTCCTTTTTTGGGCCTAATAAATTCCGAAATTATCGGTTTCATTCTCAAAAACATTTTTACGGTATAGTGCACCTCTATCTAACTCATCACTCTCTGAATCCAACAATACGGCACACAATAAACCAACCAACCCAACCAAACGAACGTAATTCACTCATAAACCAATCAAATTTGTAGATCAAACCGTAGTAGGCGGGGAAGAAATGCAAGGAACAAACCGGTAGCAAGAAAAACTCATTTATCGCTTTGCCAAATTCGACGCAGCCAAGCATCGCCCTTGTTTGAGGATTCAACCGTTTTTTTTTAGCTTGGATAACTATTATCAGGTATTTTTTCAGTTTGGTTTATTGAGTTGATGAACATGTGTTCATGATTGAATCTTTTTTGGATGCTGTTTGTATCGTACAGAAAATCATTTACATTCTGCTGTATTTTAACTAATTCATATGGCCACTTACACACTGGCTCTGTAAATTATTTTGGAAATTAGCACATGATGTAAGCAAAAATCAATAAACAACAACAAAAACGTGGCAATCATTTTCAAACTGTTTTATATAACAAAATTTTTCAATATTTTACTGCCGAATGTAACTATTAAAACATTCAGCTTTTCAAAGTAAAAATAAACCCCTTCAAAAAAAAAAAAATCCTAATAAAATCTCGACCATTACTTTTAGGTTTAAAACATTTTAATTTGCAATATACATACGACATAAAAAGAAGAAAAAAATACACCAGAATGTATATCTCTAATTTTGTGTTCACGAAAGCGAGAGAAATGATTTTCTATGCTATACAAACAGCATCCAAGGAACTCAATCATGATTATGTTTCTATGTTCATCAACTAAATAAAACAAAATAAATAAAGATAAAATGAAAAAAATATCTGATAATGTAATCTAAGCTTCTTGCCTGAACGATCGATCGCTTCGTAAACAGTCCCAAATACGTCTGTAGACAGGAAATAGCCCTCACCTCATTGGCGGAAGATTTTTTGATGCATGCGTATTTGGTCGAATTTCGATGGAAAATATTTGACTGAATTACCAAACTGCTTTAAATATATGGATACCTTTTTGGTTAGCCGGGCGCCAGGGATATATGTACATATATAAATACACGAGCAGGGAAGACAGAGCTATGCTCGTTAAAAATTAGCTTCAAGTTAAAAATTCAAAACGTTTTCAATCGAACTACTGTGTCATCATCAGTGAAAAACTAATATGATAATTATTATTCCACTGATGATGACTGAGTAGTTTGGTTGAAAACGTTTTGAATTTTTAAAAGGACTTTAATGTGCTTTTAAATGTTTTATATATGTTTTTACGCATCTTCAAGCAATATATTTACATTTAGTTGTATCTTTATGAATTTTAGTAATAAAAACAAAGTTTGGAACTTTTCAAAAGTTACTGAAATATGTTGAAATAGTCGATATGCAATAAATGCATCCGAGTGAAAAAAGCGTTTTTAATAGATCCATTTTAAACTATTTAATGCATGTGAAACAGTATCTGGATATTTATCAAGCTCTTTTTTATTCACAAAACGTAATAGTTGCAAGCTTCTACAAATTGCTGTGTCATAAATAATTCCCTTAAAAGCTTTAATAAAGATAAAAACTATTCATAAAAAGCAAAAATAACGTTACCTCATCATCAAATGGTAAGGCGAATTCTGGAGCATGATTATTAATGTCTTGAATATATACAGTCACAGGAAGGAAGGCTTCATCCTAAAAAAAAAATGAAATATTGTTAAATGGAATCATGTTTTACCTAACTAACTTTCTTGCTTTTACTAACAGGGGTCGATGCAGGTTTTTTATCTTGGGGCCCATTTTGTGAAAAATAAAGGTTATTTTTGTGAAATTTATTATATTTTTGTGAAAAATAACATTTTGTAACGAAAGTTGAAATCCAGCTAATCAAATTCGAACCAAGCATTTATAAACAAAAACTTTTTAAAATTCTTTTGCAGAAGTTTTCCTCTCTTTTGAACTTGTTTGTTTACAAATTACACATTTTAAAACATCACAAAATAATAAATAGTAAGTTTTTATGGAATAGAATTTTGTGAAAGGAACAATTTTAGTAAAAGGAATTTTGTGAAGGGACCCATTTTATCAGATTGATTTTTATGAAGGGACCCTAAATAGGCCCCAAATTTTGTCTGGGTCGAGCCCTGACTAATGACACGCACATGTATAAATTACTACTATTACACTATGTCATAATTGATCTACCACCATTTTGGAGTTACTCAGAGGAATGAAGAATTAAAGCGAAAATTTTACTATTTCATGTCCCATAAACTATAAAGAAACAAAAAAAAGGGGTACTTTTCCGCTATATGGACACCATTGTCACCAAGCATACATTTAATACATACATACATACATTATGAATTAGCATACATTTTGGCATGGTGTCTGTATAACGGAAAAGAAAGTACCAAAAAAAGCAATAAATTGACATTTTTGCCATTATTTTGGATACAATGAACTCAAAAGAAGACAAAATTTGGCAAGGAAGTCAACATCTTACAATTTTGGCTGTTTTTTTTTTGGTCCCAGAGCACTCAGGGGGTGGGGTGGGGGGGGGGTTAAAAAGTAATGTGTTTAAGTGTCAATTATTCAACATATTAAAAAGTTTTTTGCATTTCAATTAGAGTTCTATTGAATATTCATATATCTATTACTTTAGTTACATAAAGTTATTTATGAACGTAAAGAAATCTAACAATTATACATATATATATAAAAGGAAAAAAAAGAGAAACTTTTTCTCGACTATTTATTTTTTGAAAAATTTATGGTGTAAAAAGTCATAGGGTAGATGTGCCAGTAATGGACCGCCTTCCAGTAATGGGCCGGCTTCAACGTTTTTGATTTATAAAAAAATAACCAATAAAAATTAAGCTTTTTTTATTTCATTAATATGCTTTCTTTAAATTCTAGTTTTAAATACAATCATAATATAAAATATCTATTACTTTCCAGGGGTCGATCCAGGAAAAATTTGGGGCCTATTTAGGGCCCTAGGAGGACTATTTAGGAACTAAGATCCTTAGAATCTTATCAGAAACCTGCAGTTCAAAAGAAATTAAAAAAATTAGCACTAAATGCAAAAAATGAAAAGAGTGAAGGTGTGACCTATGGTGCAGGACTGTTTTAGTCATGCAAAACTGAAATATATAGCTAATGGTACTTTAGAACAGATTTTAAGAAACGTTTTACTTATTATTTATATTTTTAATTTATGTGTACAATTTCAACTAAGTCTTGTTCTAAGGTGTGGCAGGTATAAACAAAAATACCTTTTTATATTTCAAAGAAATGTGCATTGAGCATTTTTAGTTTTTGATCAACAAGGTGGGGTTTTTTTTACTTATTTATTATTAAAATTTTATTGTATGCATACATAATATAAGTAATATTCATTTATTATATAGTATTTAAAGTTCATTAATATTGAAATACTAATAGTTCTAACACGTCGGTTTTCTCAAAATGAAAATTTCCGAATAATGTCAATTTTCAAAATATTTCATGCGCGTGGGTCGAAAAAAGCGAAATTTATATAATCAAAACACAATAGTGCAGGAAAGTAGCCATTGGTAATAAGGAATAAATTCGCAAAATATTACACCAATTGATTAATATCCTTTACCTCTGCATGGGGGGGGGGGGGGGTAAGAAAAAAAAATCACAAAAACATGTTTTTTGCAGAAAAAAAAAATTATATATATATATATATAGTTACCCAACCATAGCAATACAATTTCTAATGGAATGCAACAGCTACAGCTAGGTGTTAGTAATGTCCCAGTAAAATTTCATTATGCTGAAATCATTTCTATTATACTGCCGCAAAGGCGGCCAAAATTTTGTAAAAACGGCAAAAATTTAAATTCTGTTTTTTTTTTCAATTTTCACTATTTTTACTATATGTTTAGAATTAAATAAATTTACATTATATCTAGTAATAACTTATAAATGCCTAGAGTACTTTTGATCATGGGCGTAGCCAACTACCGGCGAGAGGGGCTCGTCCCCGCCCGGAAAATTTCCAAAATTCCTTTAAAAAGCCCCTTTTTCTCAAATTTAGGGGGGGGGGAACCTTCTCGCCCTTGGTTGGCTATGCCCATGATGAAAATTACTAGACATTTATAACTTATTACTAGATAGAATGCCAATTTTCTTATTTTAAACATATAATTAAAAAAAAAAAAAAGGGGGGGGGGGGGAAAGGAAATTTTTGCCATTTTTACGAAACTTTGACTGCCCCTGAGGCGGTAATAGAAATGATTTTACCAAAATGAAATTTTTCTGGGATATTACTAACATCTTGATGTAGCTGTTGTGTTCTATTAGAAATTGCAGTGATATATTTGGACATATATATATATTTCTTGTTATATATTTAAAATTTTCAAATAATGTCAATTTTCAAAATGTTCCATGCGCCTTCCTAATATTCCAAGTTCTTCAAAATTTGTTATGTATTTACCTTATGGTACACCAAATGGATATTAGATAAATAAATCGTATTTTAGAACTCATAGACTAAATTCTTGATTGAAAGAATAATTAACAGTGTTTTTGCATGATAAAAATTAGTTTTTATGCATATTTTTATTAATTTTTATTTTCTATTATGCTTGCGATTTCAACTAAGTTTTACAATTAGGTCTGAAAGGTATCTCATGAATAAAAATTACCATATTATATGTGAAAGAAATACGCATGGAGCATTTTTGCTTTTTGATCAACCAAAGCGCAGCGTTACTGCGAAAGTATCTCACAAAACGGTGGATATTATTTTAGTAAAAATGTAGGTTTTTACATATTTATTGTTAAAATTTTATTGTATGCATATATGTATATATATTATAAGTAATATTCATTTATTTTATGGTATTTAATGTTCATTAATATTGAAATACTAATGTTTCTAACTTAAAAGTTGATTTTTTCAAAATGAAAATTTTCGAATAACGTCAATTTTCAAAATGTTCCATGCGCCTTCCTAATTTTCCGAGTTCTTCAAAATTTGTTATGTATGTACCTTATGGTACATAAAATGGATATTAGATAAATAAATGATACTTTAGAACTCATAGGCTGTAAATTCTTTATTGAAAGAATAATTAACAGTATTTTTGCATGCTAAAAATTGGTTTTTACACTTATTATTATTTTTATTAATTATATTTTCTATTCATGTTTACGATTCCAACTAAGTTTTAATCTTAGATATGAAAGGTATCTCATAAATAAAAATAACTGTATTATATGTAAAAGAACTGCGCATAGAGCATTTTCAATTAATTAATTATTTCAATAATTAATAATTACCAAAATAATTAATATTTTACCTTAAAATTTTAGTTATTTTTACGTAACTACATTTCAATCACATATTTAATTTTCAAGCAAATCGGTTAAAAAAAAAAAAAAAAAAAAAAAAAATTAAGTCCACCTTTGCCTTAAATGATTTAAAATATACATTTATACATACATATATGCGGATTTACTTTGCTGCATTTTTACAAAAACCAAAATCTACATACCACAATTTTTAATTTTTATGAAATAAACAAAAATATCAAAATGCTCCTTCCAATAGAATTGGAAGTTTCTGATGCTTCAATGTATCTAATACTTTACATTCGAAATAAAGCTATTATATGAATGTAAAGAAATCTTACAATAATAATAATAAAGACAAACTGTCACATTCACATTCGCCAAACCACACAGCAGAAGTTATCGGGACTGGCTTGGCGAATGGTTATAGAGAAGTAAAGCATCCCCTGATTTTTTTTTAAAGCTTAAGCTATTTTCAACATTCAGTCTCAACTTCATTTCTTTTTGAAAAATTCATGGTTTAAAAACTTCACAACCATTTTTTAAATAAATTTAGCTACTTAAAATGCCTAAAACATGCTTTAGTGCAAGATATAAAATTACCACACATATATCAGGATTTTGTGATAATATATAGCTTTAGTAACAAAAATCAAAGTATATATTTCACTATTTTTAGTTTTTATGAAATCTTAAGTTTTAAAAACATAAAATTGTTCCTTGAAATAGAGTTGGAGGTTTCTATTGCTTACTTACAAAATGAGGCTTTTGATAAATGTAAAGTTATCTTATAATTTAAACAACTTTTTTTTCGACTTTAATTTACTTTTGAAAAATGAATAGTTCAGAAAATCATACAAACCTTTTTTTTATTTATTTAATTTATCTGAATAAAATGTTTTAATCATGCTTAAGCAATATAAAAAATTCAGTTATGCGGATTTATATCAAGATCTCGCGATAGTAAGAATATGACTTGTGTAGGCATCTCATTAATAAAGTAAACATGTCAACAAAAAATAATTAAAATCGAAAACTAATTTCGTTTGTTAGAAATGAACTATGTTATTATATTTAAGTTATTACATCTATAGTAATAGCTTTGAAATAGCCATTTGTTTCCGATACATCGCTAAATATTTGAAGCGGAAACAACATTTTTAGGCTTACGCAAGATACTACTACCCATAATTTTTTCAAGTTTAAATACAAATTTTATATTTGAGAGAAACATTAATGCATTAGAATGCGTATAACAAAAAAATAAAAAATAATCACTTGTACACTTACCTTGATTATTTCCGGGATTGCAAGAAGAAGAAATATAGATGATACTTCAGCATCAGCACGTTATTCGCGGGCGAGATCTCCGGTGTGTTTACGACGCCATTAAAAACTCTACGCCGGCTCTGAACTGTTGCCACATGAAAATAACAAACGTGGTTGAACCGACATCGTCGTTCAACTTGCGTTTCTCTTTTCCATGGCATTTTACTATAACTATTATAATGGTTCAATCGTTCGAAGTTCTTTGCTTGAACGAATATTTTGGTGAATGGTTGAACCTGTATTTTTAACATTGTATAAAGCCTATTAACCCATATATTTTCCGATTATTACCCATTCGCAAATATGTTTAGGAAAAATTTAGTGGAGCTAATTACGTTACTTAAAAAAATAGTTTTTCTTTTTATATATCGTGTGGGATATCGTGCGAAAGATCTCCTAACGCCAAACATAAAAGTATATTACCTACCCATCATACGTAATATAGGATAAGTCTTGTAATCATTTTAAAAGACGAAAAAAATTTTTTGACGGATTTACACGCTTTAGACACTGGAGATTCCGAAAAACATATTTTCAGAAAAACAAATTGCTGTCCGTCTGTCAGTGTGTGTGTGTCTGTAAACGCTCTATCTTCCGAACAAATTGAGATAGTGACTTGAAATTTGGTATGTACTTAGTATGTAATAATGAAAAGAAGCCTATTGAATTTCAATAACCTCGATTAACTCGAACTATTTCTTTCGGACTCTCGAATTATTCGTTCTGATAAAAGGTATATAAAATTTTTCGATTTTTGTTATTTTAAGGAGGGAATATAAAATACAATAAAAAACATAAATTTTGCATAAAGAATGAAGTCGATCGGATAATGAGTTGCCGAGATATTTGTAACCCTATTTCCACACTCTTCGATTTTTCGCGGCCTTGTATTTAATTGAAATTTCAATTCAAAGATATATTTTAATTGGAAATGAGACGCTTAAACCGACGCAGTAAACCGTTAGTTATTATGATCATCAATTTTGGAGTTATAAGGGTGTTTCTTTTACGCAATTCAGTAATAGAGCATTTAAAGTTTATGATGTCATCAAGCCACGATTTTATTAGAATTGCAATGCATTTTATAAATAGTTTATATATGTTTTATTTTCATATTTTATATTATGCATATCGATCATGGGTAACTATTACGGTATTTCCCAACGACTAGTTGTATATCGTGTGTAACATATCGTAACGCGGAGTATAAAAGTATAATACTTACCCTCATATGTAATGTATAGGATAAGTCTTTTAATCGTTTTAAATATCGAAAAAAATGACGGATTTACACGTTTTAGACACTAGAGATTCCGAAAAACATATTTTTAGAAAAAAAAAATGCCGTCCGTCTGTCAGTGTGTGTGTCTGTAAACGATCTATCTGCCGAACAAATTGAGATAGAGTCTTGAAATTTGGTATGTACATAGTATGTAATAATGCGAAGAAGCTTAATGTTTTTCAATAACCTCGGTTATCCGGAACTATTTTTCTTTCGGACTCTCGAAATATTCGTTCTGATAAAAGGTATATAACATTTTTTCGAGATTGTTTATTTTAAGGAGTGAATATAAAAGACAATAAAAAAACATAGATTTTGCATACAGAATGAAGTCAATCGGACAATGAGTTGCCGAGATATTTGTAACCCTATTTCCACACTCTTCGATTTTTCATGACCCTGTATTTCATTCAAATTTCTATTCAAAGATATATTTTAATTGTAAATGAGACACTTAATCTGACGCAGTAAACTGTTAGTTATTATGATTATCATATTTAGAGTTATAAGGATGTTTCTCTACGCAATTCAGTAATAGAGCATTTAAAGTTTATGACGTCATCAAGCCACGATTTTATTCGAATTACAATGTATTTTATAAATAGTTTACACATGTTTTATTCTCATATTTTATATTATGCATATCCATCATGGGTAAGTATTACGGTGGCCCCCAACGACTAGTTTTTAACGTTTTATCATCTCTTTTGTGTTGAACTTGTAGCTTGTTTGACCAAGTATTAAATCGAAAACCCCATAGCTTAATTTAGAGCTCTTTATTTTTTATTTATAAACAGTCTTCTCGCCCCCTCTCGTTATATCTCTCCCCTCGGTATATCACCCTTATTTTTTTATCTCCCAAGTAGCAGGATATATCGAGGAGTTACTTCATTTATAAAAACAATTCTTTTGCTGCCACCGATTTTCGGAAATGCCAACGAGTTTCATGGTATATGAATCAGTTTTTTCAACTAGAATCGATATTTTTCGGATGATATCAATTCTCAAACAAACATTTTCAGCTATGTAGTGGACGTTATACTACATACGATAGTATCAAAATAATATGAATGTTAATGTTAAAGCATAATCTATGATGGTTGTTTTATAACATGTTTCTTGAACATGAAAATGTTTACTTGAGAATTGATAGCATTCGAATACATACATTCCGAGTTTAGAAAACTTATTATTATACCATACAATCCGAACTTTTTTAAAAATTGATTGTAACAAAATAAATCTTTTTTTTCTTTTTTTTTTTCTTTTTTTTTTCTTATCCTTTTTTAAATCGCAAAAATATATTGTTTTCTAAGGTTTCTTAAAATAAAGCACGTATTTAGAATCGTCGTTAATTATTACAAAAAACATTTGTTTTTATTTTTGCCCTGTTGTAAAAAATTAATTTTAGTTTTCGTACCATATATGAGTATCAATAGTAAGAAACATTATGTTTTCATTTAATTTTCGAGGGCATACTCACTGAAAATTAAAAGAAAGTTCAGAAATGTAATAGTTTGGTGGAATTACTATTTTAAATTTTAAAGTAAAGTTTACTAATTCTTAATATGAATTACTTTAAAAAGTTGATATTTTTTTCATTTGTAGCTATTTAATTACCTGAATCTTTAAAACATAACTAAAATCAAGGAATATTACCGAAGTATAGCTAACCGTATCATTATCAAAAGTTTCCTCTAAGATGACTTTAATCCAATAATTCTGAAATTACGCGTATATTGCCGTTTTCAAAAGTTCGAGAATAATTGGCTATATTACTAGAACGACCAGAAATTTTACTCAAGTTTTATAAAATGATTTCGCACCAGAATTTTTATTTAAAACAAATTAACTTATTCATTTAACATATTTCTGTGAATTTTCTATTTAATTTCTTTTAAAAAAATATTTCTGGCTCAAATCGGAATGTATTCATTTGGTAACCGTCAAAATGACGGCTCATGGTCGCTCTAGTGTTAAATATATATATATATATATATATATATATATATATATATATATATAAACCGGTAATTAAAGGAAAATTCGGTAAAAGATTACTTAATCTGTTTGCACTTAATTTCAATATTCATTGTTATGTAAATAAATGCTAAATATTCCATTAGGCTATTAGGCAAAGTAGAGGTTTTGTTCGTCCATTAACTTAATTACCTTATCTTTATGTATACACTCAGAAATTTACGAATGCCTTTGAACTATACCTATGTTTTGTTATGATTAGCCTTTAAGACACTTAAAGCCAATTATGATCCAATAATCCTTAAATTATGCATTAACTGGTGTTTTGAACAGTCGGAGCTCTATTATTATCTGAAACTAAAAGAAGTTTTTAAAAGCTAAAGTTTATCGGTTATTACATTTCAAAAATCTTAAAACGTTACTTAATCCTAGATAGATTATTTTAAAAAAGGTAAGTATTTTTACAATATTAATATTATTTTTTAAATTAAAATATCTATTAATTTAAGGAAAAATATTATAAATTTAAACAGAACTTGGAAAATTTTGACGAAGTATAAGTAAATGTTGCTTCGTTTATCAAAGAAATCCTCGAAACTATGGTGTGATTCAATGAATATACAAATATGCATTCATTGGCGTTTTGGGAAATAATGGCTAAATAATAAAAACATAAACATATTAAAAAAATTGCACTTAGTCTAGCAAAGGACATATCGAAATTAGGCCCAAAGAACTTTTTAACACAGTTCTCATATTATCAGAAAAATGAAACACTGAATGAGACGCTTGGAAGACTTTTATAATATCGAAAATTAAGTACACATAATGTGTTACACAATAATATACACATATGTAATATACAAATATGAAACTAAGTTTTGTATATTAATAAGTGATTAATTATATTGTTAAAGAATATACACATAAATGTATGTGTAATATTAGAAGTTCACATATTCTGTTGTATTGTATTTTGCATTTTTATTTTACTTTCAAGATCTGAAATGTATTACTTATATATATATATGGGTGTGTGTGTGTTTGTGTGTATGTATATATCTATATTACATATATATGGATAATTAAATTAAAGTTTGTCTGTTGAGAAAACTAGATACGGTTCCATGGCTCTAAACAAAATAAAATTTAAAGAGAAAATTCTTTCAGCAATGTGTTCTGTAAAAATAAAAAAACAACCCACTATTGTATTGTGCACCAAATAAAAAATATATACCTGTAATATTCCAATACAATTTCCGCATTTTTGTCCTCATAGATTTTTTCGAATGCAAAGATATCGTGAATGTGTCTAAAAGTAGTCAAAAGAGATATACGATATTCTTGACAGATAACAATGCTAAAAATTTCATTTACACATTGTAATTTTTACAATCGCCGAAATATTTGTTTTTATTTTTACACACTAAAAATACTCTCGCATATTATCCAGCCTCCAACTTTTCGTTTGACAAATGTGGTCCCATTTGAACCAGTTAAACACGTTTAATACTAGAAAAATTATTTTATTTTATTTCTAAAAAATTCTGATTCGAAACGTGTTTATTCCGACCTACAGTAAACTACATTTTATAGAATGACATTGAAAGTTTGATAGGTAGGTTTTCATAATACCGAAATTGTAATTACTAAATACGGACTTTTTTTACAGAATAAAAGGAAAAGTAAATCCTTCAGTATTAAAAACATCAATCTAACCATATATTTCACATTAATATCTGTCGACGATACCCTCAAATCCATAGTTGCCAAACTCTTCCGACTTTTGAAAACCACTGGAAATATTCGCTTTCCACAATCACAGATTTTTGAGATTAAATGAAACTAATATTTCTATTACTGATGAGTGGTAGTCCAAAATCGAGGAACTTGAAAACAATGCAAACATATACGATACTTTCAGATACATTCTCTAATTTATTTTCATCGCAAAAATTACTTCCAGAAAATTACGTTAATTGTTCTGATATTTATTACAGTTTATTAACGTATTTATTATTATTTTTTATAACGGCCGGCGTATGGAATATTTTATTCCTTTATCGTGAATGCACTCACCTAGTATTAAATGTGATTTGGTAATTGAGGGGCTCTCTGGAATATGAAAGCAAGTGAATGGAGTTTTCAGCTACAAAACTTTTAAATTTACTTTCAAAATTTTAATTTAGAATACAACTCCTTTGCATATATTCGTATTAAGAAGAGTTTTCTAGCAGCTTTGCTTTGTTTATGATGATAAAATGTATATTTCCTTATATGCTGAATAATACATTATATAAATTTGAAAATTGAGAATCAAGGTAACCCCACTTGCCTTGTTATTGCAGAGGGCCGCTCAATTATATTTTTAAATTTATTCTCCAAAGTATCTTAAGTAATCTCCAAAGAATCTCCAAAGTATCTTAAGTTATCTCCAAAGTACCTTAAGTAATCTCCAAAGAATCTCCAAAGAATCTCCAAAGTATCTTAAGTAATCTCCAAAGTATCTTAAGTAATTTCCAAGTATCTTAACTCTATTCTCCAAAGAAAAATTTCTATTCACTAAACTGAGGGGTCATCAAGCTTTTTGCCGGAAAGTCGTTTGCTATCACATATTCCGAAAGGTAATCTTCGTCATAATTAATCGCAAAGTTCTTAGTAAAAGCAAATTTATATTTACTAAAACAGTGTAAATTTGGTGGCCCGTGGATTGCTTTTGTTTTTAGAATATGTGCGGAACAGTATTGTATAACGAGGTACGTATTGAATGGCACGTAGAAAAAAAAATGGTTTCGGTTTTATAATTCACGCAGTTGGGAAACACCGTAAAATGTGTGATTTCTACTCATTTTTAATGATTTGGAGCGCAAATTACGAAATAATCAAAGCTACAGGTTGAAGACCTCTATTTTTAATGGTACTGATATAAAAGTAAATAATATTTTTAATACCATACATCATCATCATCATCATCATCCCAAAACATGGTTTCAGGCTATAAGCCTGTTCCGGCCTCAATCCATCTTTTTCGCGGCCTTCCTCTGTCTCTTTTCCCCCTTGGCTTATAATTAAAGGCTGCCCTTGGTATACGATCAGTATCCATCCTTTCGATGTGGTCCCTCCATTTTCTTCTGTAATTTCCTATTTTATTTAATATTGGTATAATTTCAAGCTCTTTTCTGATGTAATCATTATTTATTTTGTCTATTATTAAACATCCCTTCACGCTCCTCAAAAATTTCATCTCTGAGGATTGTATTTGTCTTTCATCATTTTTTTTGTGAGTGTCCATACCTCACTTCCGTATAATAAAGTTGGTATTGCCATTGTTTAAAAACAAGAATTATTCTTGTGTCTTTTCTTGTATTTTGAAGAGTTCTTCTTATACCACCACAGATGTATTGAAATTTATAAAGCTTATTTTGTGAATCATTGTCATAGTCATAAGATATATCACATCTTAAGTAATTAAAATGTGAAATCTGCTCTAATGGTTTATTTTCTAAAATAATTTTTGTTCTTATATAATATCATACATATTAGACTAAATAGTGTAACGTTAAAGTAAATGAGTGTTATATTTATTAAGTATCAAAAGCAAATAAATATTACTATATTCAATATAATATTCCGTTCAAATAGATAAATAATGTTTTCTCTAAACAAATTTTCACCTTTAAAATAAAATTATTGTATATAACTTAATAATTTTTTTGAAAGAAAGGTTTTTGAAATGTAAACGACAGTTTAATTATCGCAATTATCGAAATATACTTTTATTGTGCAGTGAAAATTATGCTTTAATCACTAGGGATCAATTAATTATTACTGTGATCGTTTCCAGTAAATTGCCGCAAGCAGCTAATTAAAGCAGATATACTGCGTTGAGTAGCTTTGATAAATATAGTGAGAGCCGAGAAAATATTTTACTTCGACTGTTGATAGGACATAAAATTAATGGATATTGCCAGGTAGTAATTACATATTAATTGCGATTTATTCATATGAATTATATTCTAATTAAATTATTAAGAAACAATTATCAGCATTAATTATGTAGGATATATTTAATATCTGCTTTGAAATAATATATTTTCTTAAGCTACATTGAACACAATATTTGTCTAGTTCATAAAATACAGGTAAGTTATTTATAAAGCATAATTTCGTTTGCTTACTGAGCGTGAGCTTTCATTATTTAACATTATTTCTAGTAAAAGTGTCATAAGATACATTTTAATATTTAATTAAAAGTTATATTTTAAATTCTAGGTTATTCAGTTTATTTCGTAAATTAATTTTCTGACTTTTCCAATAATTACTGTTAAATTATTTTAGCGGTGTCTTTTCTCACCAAATCCCCAACTTTCTGTGCTAGCAATAATTCATAACATGTTATATACTTATTTCTAGCAGCAGATATTCTTGAGTCTTTACAGATATTACATTATTATCTAACAGTAAGTCATTTTACAGAGGATGCGTGCACATTTTATAGATGATTTCAGGTTTTTTTTTTAATGTTTAATATGTGAATATTATTTTTTAAATGATCTACGTGATAATCGTGTTTCTGGATTCTAATTCGTCATCTAGTTTTTTTTTTTTTTTTTTTTTTTTTTTTGTAAAATTTACAATGTTTTTTATATCACTTTAAAATCTTTCCAGAGTCCCTCATTCCTGGTGGTATTGTTGTTTGAAATAGCTCTTTTCAGCAGACCAAATACACAACAAACCATAAGTGTAACTTCAGGTGACTTTTTAGAAATGTATCGAAATGTATAAATGCAATATCTGTATGAGGTATTATATTTATCCACGAATACAGCTACAGCGCCTAGAATACATAGTGTGGAAAACGGCTACAAAATAGTACTAAAAAATTTAATCCGTTAAATCTAAAACGATGCTGAAAGAATAACGGATCTATCGCAGCGACATCTTCTAGCAGTGGCGTAGACAGGGTGGAGGTCCAGATGGTTTGGATACCACCAATTTTATAAAAATATTTTTGCGTTATCTTATCGGAGAATTTTCTGCGATATTGAAGGCGAAGAAAACTTTATAATGTTACTGGTTTCCGGAGCATTTGGACCACCCTCGCTGGCTACGCCACTGTCTGCAAGCTCTTTTGAATGCAAACATTGTATAAGAATCGAACTGAGAAAACGTTTCAGCGGGTGGTAAATATTTTAAATAATTAAATTATACCCTATTTCCTTTGACTTGAATAGTGATTTTTATAGGCTTTGAAAATATGAATGATTAAAAATAAATGTGCAACGTTAAATTAGCACAAATTAAAATCATTTCTAATGGCAAACAGCTGTTTCAGAGCCCTTAAGCTCCATCTTCAGTGCCAACTCAAAAGGTAAAAACGAATTAAAAACTCCTAGGCCATGACCGCTTGCCTGCCATCTCTCGCCCCGCGGCCAGATGAAATGGCCGCGAAACCAACCGTTTTTTGAAACCAACCGTTTTTTGTCTGGCCAAAAAACGTGATACGCATTCTTTCGTGTCTGGTTGCAGTACTCGATACAAGAAAGCAAACTAGAAACTATCCCTATTTAGCATACCAAAGGATGAATCACTGCTAGAAGAGTGGAAAAGATTAATTCCCTGATATAATAAAAAACTAACTTCAAAATCAGTTACTTCTGAAATATACACTTACAAGGAGATTTTATTAGTAGAAATTATGTTCACGTTGCCAATAGTAAAACGGTTACTTTTAATAGAGGTAAATCTATTTTTAAAGCAGATGTCGCTGCGATCGCCCTATTATTGTACTGCATCGTTGCACGTTTGTCGGCTACAATTTTTTAGCACTTTTTAAAGCATTACCAATTTGACTTTTTTTAAATTCCGAAATTTCGCATTCATACCAGAAATTCCCTATAACGTTTTTCTTGGTTACTTAATGGCAGATATTTCGTGACTTCTTAAAGTAAAAATTCTTGTTTTAGAATTTCCGGTTTGAATTCGAAAATTTTGCATTAAAAATCGGTAAAAACGTTTTCCACACTATGTATTCTAGACGCTGTAATACAGCCGTAGTTTTTGAAATATGAGCGATGACTTTGCTTTGTTGCAGTTACACACTTTGAAAGTCGTTGAAATTAAAAAAGAAAAAAAATACTTATTTCTGTGAATATCGGACGTAACACATTCTCTTAATATCATGATGAATTGATTTTAACAATTTTGTCCAATCTTCTTATTTTTCTTTTCCCATTCTAAGAGAAATTTGCGACAGTCATAAATCCTTACCTGAAAATTCGTTATCAGCCTTGAAATGGAGTATTTTTTCTTCTATTTTTTTTTTCGTTTCGAGTTTTTTTACTGTGTTATATTACTAAACTATTTTCCGAAATAGCTCTTCCCTATTAAGTTGATGTTTATTTTGCACTTAGAAATATTTATACTATGCGCTTTACAATCATTTTAAATTTCCAAATAAGAATATTTCTCTTCGGAAAACAAAAAAATGTATCCTCCGACTCACAACATGTTTGCATGCGCCATCTTGAAAGAAGAATAAATTTTAAAATATCAGACGATAATATGAATAACAAATAATAAGTTGTTGCCAGAATTTTTTCCTTCAAAATTATACCATTTTGAGAATAATTTACAAAACTCGCCTAAACAAATGCAAGAACAGCCTCTGTATACATAAACATTAAGAATATTTTGATTATAATTTAAATTCAAGTAAGCTACACAACGATTTTTTTTTCACAAAAAAAAAAATTGCCAGGTAACATTTCAATTGGTTGATATATATATTCATTCTAATGAACAAAGGTTGATTTAATTAAACACTCAATATGAAATCGAAAATTACAAGCGAAATAGAGGGATGAATTTTAAAGATTGGCGAAAAAGTAATTCATGAACATTTTTATAAAATCCGAGAGATTTCTAGTTGGATATCAGCTGATATGATTACTGAAAAAAAATACCAGCGCTTTCAAACACGCAATTACATTGAGGTAATAATGCAATCCTTAATGAACATTATTCGTGTGACTCGGAATGAATTGTACGGATATACAACTCTTTGATTTTAGATATTCATTTTGAAGTAAGTTGATTTATTAGGATATTTGTCTATAAGAACATTTTAAGAATAAATTAAAGTTTTCTAATATTTAGTGTATTAGGAGAAATGTATAAATTTTAAAAATCATACACAGGGCTTCGCAAAAGAACTAGCATTCATTACCAGATATGGAGAATAATTGATGAAAATGTATTTATAATGAGTTATGTGTTCTTTAAATTTCTGTTTTAGATCTCCCATTCCATTGTCTGAAAAAAAAAAGTATTTTTTAAAATAATATTCTGCTAGTGTTGGAAAGTGTTTCATGATCTATGCCTTATGCATGCTTTTCATCCTTGCTAAATGAACGGAGCTCTTTTGCCGAACATAATATTGTGTAGTTGTTTAGATATTGAGTCGCAGTGATAGAAAAAAAAAAGAAAAGCAATTTAAGCAAAATAAATAATACTCGTACCTTGTTTTGAAAACATGGTTTAGTCAAAGAAAGACAAAAGCAATTTAACGTTCTTACGAAATACTGTAAAATGTCTTAAATAGTTTTAAGAAAAGGGTCTTTTCAGGCTATCATCATACTAATTATTCACATATTTGCAAATAAATAGAATGTTGTTGTACTCTCCGTAAACAACACGGAAAAAATGGGAATTGTTCATTCTTTATAAGCAAAAAAAAATTAAATATTTGAATATGTAATTTGCACATTATTTATAAAAAACTTATGGTAAATATTTAAATTAAAGTAATATAAATATTCATGATTAGATTTTACTATATTTAAAAACAAATTTGCGATATCAATGCATACATATGAAAAAAAATTGAAATAAAACTTTCAAACACGCAATTACATTGAGGTAATAATGTAATCTTTAATGAACATTATTCTTGTGACTCGTAATGAATTGTACGGATATACAACTTTTTGATTTTAGATATACAATTTACAGTTAGTTGAATTATTAGGATATTGGAAAATGAAAACATTTGAAAAATAATTTAATGTTATCTAAATTTTAGTGTATTAGGTGAAGTGTATACATTCTATAAATCATACACAGAGCTTTACAAAAGAAATTGCATACATTACCGGATATGGAGAGCAATTGTTGAAAATGCATTTTTAATGAGTTCTGTGTTCTTTAAATTGCTTTTATAGATTTTTTTTTCGATTGTCTGAAAAAAATTAATTTCTTAATAATATTCTGTCATTGATGGAAAGTGCTTCATGATCTGAGGTTTACGCATGATTTTTCTTCCTTGCTAAATAAACGGTGCGGTCTTCTCGAAAATAATATTGTATAGTTGTTTAGAAATTCAGTTGTTGTGAGAAAAAAAAAGAAGAAGTAGCAAAATAAATAATACTTATATCTTGTTTTGAAAACATGGTATAGTCAAGGAAAGACAAATGCAATTTAACGTTACCATAAATTGTCGTAAATAGTTTTAAGAAAAGGATCTTTACAGGCTATTATCGTATTCATTATTTACATATTTGCAAATAAATAGAATGTTGTTTACTCTCCGTAAAATGGGAATTGTTCATTCTTTAAAAGCAATAAATTTTAAATATTTAAATATGTAATTTGCATATTATTTATGAAAACGTATGGTAAATATATAAATTAAAGTAATTTAAATATTCATGATTAGATTTTACTATTTTTACAAACAAATTTGAGATATCAATGTTTACATATGAAGAAAAAAAATGAAATAAAACATTCATAACCCAATTCCACTAAAATTCTACGCTTTTTTTTTTCTTTTAATAGCTGTTCGCTAATTATGTTAGTGTGAATGATAAACACCAATAAAAACTTAAATGTTTTGCCCTAAACTTTTTTTAAAGTAAAAATGTTAAATTGCACATGAAATTTAAAACTAGTTTCATAACAGCGGTTATTTTTTTTTACATATTTACTTCATTTATAATTATAAGCTTTTATCGTTTTTGAAAGAAAGTTTCTGAACAAATCGTTTTTAAAAATGTTGACAGCTTATCATATTGCAATCACACGCTCATAAGTTTAATTGTTTTAAGATTATATTTTTTGTCCCAAGCTGTAATTACGCTAGTTTAAGAGAATGTGGAAAAGTGTTGCAGAATATCAATAGCTTCTGATCAGTAAAAATACGTTTTTTTTAATTTAAGAAATTTGTGATAATACGTCAGTGAATGGGATTATTATAATCATAGCGTCAATTTCCACTATTATGTTTAAGAAAATTAAAATATTTTCATATGAATTCTGGCGCTGTTTTTTTAAAGATATGTATGAAGGTTTTGGGATTTCAAATATGCTGGTATACAGTGAATAATATTGTACTCAACAACTTTTTTTAGGGTTTCGTTCATCTCACGAAACCTTATTACTCCCGCTCCGTTGTCTGTCTGTCACAGAGCTATTCTCAGAAACTATGTAACTTACAGAGTTGAAACTTTGTGTATATAGCTGAATACCAGCTATGAAGAGCTCAAAATATTAAAATTTGAAAAATTCGTATTATTTTAATTTCTCTATTTTAATAAATAGAGATAAAAAACCAAAATTATAACAGCCTTTTCCTATTAAATTTTAAAATTTTTCGTTATTACAGATGCCAAAAATTAAAAATCCACGATGAAATTCTTTCTACAATAATTAATTTTCTATCAGACGATTTTCACGTGAAAAATGAAAATGAAATAAAAAGTTTCAGCAATTGAAATAAAGGATTAATATGAAATAAATATAATTGACGTCATAGTGGCAACAAAACGGAAAATTTCAAAGATTTCTCAATAATACAAGGAGTATGAGTATGTGTATGTACACAAAGCAGATTAATATCATATCATTACAGAATTTAAAAGAAAATCTGACGTCATATTGGAAGTTTAACGAATTTTTCAGATGTTTGAGAATAATACAAAGCAAGTATCAATATGAGTATCAGAGAATAGTAAATATATGAGTTTGAGAAACATATTGAATCATGATAAAAATCCGATTATGGAAATATTCGCATATTTTAACATTTTGAAGGTGTACAACATGTTTAATTTTGAAATTATTTTTTTATATCGCATTTAGTCCACGCGACTGATGTTATTATGACAGAATATAATAGCCGGCTTCGCCCGCTATTGGGATGGTTTGGATACTCGAAAAACGAAAAAATAGATCGGTAAAATTTTACTTTATAAAAAACAAAAACTATGAGTTTTTTTTTTTGCTAAATGAAATTTATTTGGATTTATTAAAGAAAGGATAAAGTGTTTTGAAAAGAATATTAAACGAAACCCTTTGAGCGATCTTCAATCACATTTACCCACTTGTTTATGTATTATTCCGGTTACTACGAATATTAAATGAATCGAGTAAAACGAAACCCTTTTTTATTTTTAAGTTTTAATAATTTCAGAGATCAATATTTAGCATAATTAATATGTCATACTTTCGCACTCTGTATGATTAAAAATATCATTCATTTATTGCGAATTAAGTGCAGTTTTGTCCAATGAATTATGATAATCATGTCTTTAAATATATATACATGTACATTATACAAAATAAAAAAATGTCTACTCTCATAATTTCCCCTGTTTTACCGTTTTTTTAACCTCGTTCATAATTCGCATGTAATAATTTTAATGGAAAATGGCATATTCGCTTGCAGCATTTAAATGAAAGACAACATTTAAGTAATTAACAATAGCTATGATAATGCATGGGATTATGAGGAAAATTACGTTAGGAACGAAATATTTCTCAGATTCCTCCAAACGTCATTAATATAAAAGTATACATCATTAAAGAAAATTGTTTCTGAAAATAAAAGCCGTTTTAGATGTTAAGACGGTAGTGTAATCCTTTTTTGAGAAGCATGTAGAAACAAATCTAGAATTACACTCAGTTTAATATAAGTAGGTTTTTGGATCTGATTTTTAAAAAATTAATATTATTGGAGAAAACAATTTTTGACGATTAGAGAATAAATGTTAAGTTATGCAAATTTTTAGCAAATACCACTCATTTATTGCGAATTAAGTGCAGTTTTCCCCAATAAAGTATGATAATCATCTCTTTAAATATATGAACATACATCATACGAATAAAAAATTTCTACTCTCATAATTTCCCCTGTTTTACCGTTTTTTTAACCTCGTTCATAATTACTGGCATGTAATAATTTTAATGGAAAATGGCATATTCGCTTGCAGCATTTAAATGAAAGACAACATTTAAGCAATTAACAATGGCTTGCATGGAATTATGAGGAAAATTACGTTAGGAACGAAATATTTCTCAGATTCTTCCAAAAGTCATTAACATAAAAGTATACATCATCAAAGAAAATTGTTTCTGAAAATAAAAGCCGTTTTAGATGTTAAACTATAGATGTTAAGTGTAGTTTAGATGTTAAGACGTTAATGTAATCCTTTTTTGAGAAGCATGTAGAAACAAATCTAGAATTACACTCATTTTAATATAAGTAGGCTTTTGGATCTGATTTTTAAAAAAATAATATTATTGGAGACATTTTTTTTGACGATTAGAGAAAAAATGTTAAGGTAAGCAAATCTTGAAAGTCTTTCATTTGATTCAAATGTTATTATATTTCAAATAAAGTGGAGAGTCAAAATACATCCATTAGAATTAACTTTTAAATATACACTAAAAACACTTTTTATTTTGCTTAAAAGACGTCAATATAAACATTAAAGATGTTAAACTTTAAAACTTACATGTTTCGATTTGTTCATCAAATCGTCATCAGAATATACACAAACCAGAAATACAATGTACATAAAAAACGAGAGATTAAATTAATCAAAAACCAGAGAGTCAGAACAGTCACTATGTGAAAGAAGGTACAACGCCCTTTATACTTTTAATTTTAACATCGCTCTTAGATCCATCTACAGACCGCATCCCACTATTATTCAACCACTCAACCCAAATCTTCGGAATATTAAATGACAACGTATCATTACATGCTTTCGAACTCCTTAAATAAATTTCGATAGATTCCCTCACAAAAAGTTGAAAATAAAAACTGGAACTATAAATCAATTTAGCTTCATTAAATAGGATGTTGATGCTCTCTCTATTATTTGTATCGTCTAGTTGCAAAACCGGCCAACTCCTCAAAATTTGAAAATGTGTTTTTTCAGCTATTTAATTTCTAAGTAAACGTTTCTACCATCTGGAAACAATAAACAAGCCTAAGCTGGTCAAATCCCTGTGTTATATGCGTTTGAAAATCACGATGTGCTGCAAAACCGGCCAAATCCATAAACTTCTGAGGTTCAAAAGCGGCCATCTCCATACCCGCTAAATGGTACTTCTGTTTCTCTCCACAGTAACCTCTAACTTGTTGATTAGATTAATGTTATAGTGTTTTCTCTCGACTGTGACTGCTCCTCCTTGGTGCATACAAAGTTTCTAATAATTTAGTTTCGTGTTTTCTCTGACTATGGAAGAGTTTGTGGAGGAAGTATCTCCTAATCAATCAAGGAAGAAGAAAAGTGGCCTTACGACATGGAAAAAGAAAAAAGCCAAATTTCAACTTGTGATAGCCAGGGGCGGATTAACATGTTTTTATGCTCTGGCAAAATACTTTTCTGCGCCCTCTCTCTTCGTTTTCATAAAACTGTAAGTGAATTTTCTCTGATAAATTTAAGAATTTTTTAATATATTTAATTTTTTAATAAAATATTCTTCCATTTAAATTTTTTTTATAAATTTTAGTATTTTGAGGATTGTAGATGCGGAATGAACAGGCTTTTCCTACAGTTAAAATCTGAGAGAATACATTTGTGATTGCATTTTCATAATTTCTGGCATTAATTTTGTCAGGTACTGCCCTGCTGGTAATCCAAGAAATCCAAGCTGTGGGCACTCTTCAAAAGCTTACCAATGCTCCTCAACGCTTCCTAGACCATGTTTGTGTGTTTGCTACCCCTAAAAACCCAATTTCATATTAAATTTAACAAAAATTAATTTCTGGCTTGTTGCAAAACCGGCCAACTCCAAAGTAAGTTGCAAAGGTGGCCAAATCCAAAACAAAGACTTAAATAACCCCCTCATTTCATGTGTCCCTGCCACCTTATTTTGTGTTTTCAAATATACGTTCTTAGTGACTATAAAACTAAAGAGTTTTGGTTCTTATCTTATTTTGGCTAAGTGTGGCAAAAAATCAGCTTTTCCTCAAAATTTCCCTTTTTGAGATGGCCGGTTTTACAACTAGACTACACATTTAATCTTGATAAGGGAGTATTCTCTCTCCCATACTTAATATCTGCAACATGCTCCTTACATCTAACATTAAATTTCCTCTGTGTCATACCAACATAATAATTCGTAACACCCCTCTCCCTAATAAATGGAATAACATTAACACCCGAAAGGTCACCCTTACTGACAGGATCAATTCTCGTGTTCAAAACCGTCTTTAACTTCGGGGGAGCCCTCGCGACTAAACTCAAACCAAACGCTTTTAAAGGAAATTTTATAAACTCAAATAAACCCGGATAATAACTCATAACCACTCTCTTCAACTTAACACCACTATCCGCTTTATTTTCCCCAATACCTTTGTTCCTTTTAGTGATAAAGGTCTGAATTAATTTATTAATAAAACTTACGCGATATCCGTTGTCAATAGCGATAAGTCTAATTTTATCTAATTCATCCCCCAAATTTTCTGCAGAAGAAACCCTGAATGCTCTGTTAATTAGGAACCTGCAGGTAGATAACTTAAAATGTGTGATGTTTATCTTGACGTCTTTTAAGCAAAATAAAAAGGTTTTTTAGAGTATATTTAATATATGTATTTAATATATGTATTTCATTTGTTCAAGAAAAATCTATTTCGTTGTTAACATTATTTTTTTAATTTGAATTAGTCGTATTTATTGTTTTTATTTATTCAATAATCTAAATTAAATGCTATGATGAGACATTTTAAGTATAAATTTGATTTTACTTTCTTCTTTCTCATTTTTCACACGTATAAAAATATCGACAGGTTAAAGAAAAAAAAAAAGAAAAAAAAAAGAAAAAAAAAGAAAAGAAAAGAAGAAATCAATGAAATAATACAAAAGATTAAATAATGTAGCTATGAACATAAATTCCGTAGTGAAGGGCATTATTAATTTAGTTTTTTACATGCGAAAAATTATGGGAAAATTAGTCTTATGTACAAATTTATATAATATATAATTGTTAAAGGAAAAAAATAACACTTATCATGAGTAGTTATAACATGTAACATTCAACTAAAATTCATATTCTTCAGAATTTTGGTAAAAATTCATTTGATTAGAAATATAAATAATGAAATTGACTGAAAATCCAAAATTATTACGCTAGTGTAATTACAAAATATTTTTCCTTATTCCTTAAATATTAGAATTCGTAATCTAGTATAATTTGCAACCATATGTATAAACGACATTGTATGAAAAAGCTTACGAGTCTTTAACACTAGAACGACCGGAAATTTTACTCACATTTTATAAAACTAATTCACACCAGAATTTTTATTTAAAACTATTTAACTTATTCATTTAACATATTTCTGATATATTTATATTTAATTTATTTTAAAAAGACATTTCTGATTTGAATCGGAATATATTCATTTGGTAGCGGTCAAAATGACCGCTCATGGTCGCTCTAGTGTTAATGCATCAATGGACAAACTCCGGTCACTGACCAAAGCAATTCTTGATTGTAATAATATAAATATTATTATGCATATCATAAAAAAATATTGCCAATGAGTAATAAAAATGATGTGCTTATTTTAGTAATCATAATGCATTCGAATTCCTTTATAATAAAAATTACCATTACAGTAAAAAATATTGGAAATAAATATATATTTCTGTACTGAAATTTTATTGTAATCGAATTTTTGATATTGCATTTTGTTTAAATTAAATAAAATATATATATTTTTCTAAATTGAGTGAGGACACTAGTTTAAACGTAGAAAAAAAAGGTAGTACTTTAGGAATTTTTATTGTTTTCATGAACAACATAACTTGTTGGAGGAGGGGGGGGGGGGTCAATATATTGACTTATGTTTGAAGAGTGTTTCGTAATTTTTTGATTTAAAAAAATCATACTTCATCCTTGGCATCAATGTATGCAAAGGTGATATTATAATCTTGCAAGGTCAGCTAGCCGCTTGCACCGAGCATTCTTGAACTATCAAAATAACAAAAAATATTAATGTCATTAATCCTTGGTGTATTGGCTACGGCGTAACATAGAAATTTGTTTTAAAATTTAAATATTTGTGAAATTTGTCACATTTAAAAAAATCAAACTGTCCCACCAAACTGTCCATGTCAAATGGAGTCAAATGAGTCAAACTGTCCCTTAAAAATGGCATTAAAATGCTTGAAAAAAAATGAAAAAATTAAAATATCCAAAATTGGTACGTAGCCCTACAAATAATTCTATTCTAAATATTTGTATTAAAATTTAAAGGACATCCCTTGAGCGATTCACGTGCAATTGAACCTACCGAGTAAAGAAATGCCCTTTTCAGATAAACGCTTTTAAAATTAACAGTTTCATTTAGCGACAGTTATTTACAATGGTAGATACGCCGCTGTAATATTTTTAATAATTCTAATTTTAATATTTTCGCTATATTCTAGACACTATAAGTTAGTAGATATTGGATGATTTTTCATTCAAACTGATGTCTACCTTTTAAATAAAATATGAACACACTGGTGATAGTGTTATTACTATCATATGTTTAAAAAGTTGAGAGTATTCTTATGCAGTAGATATTTACTCCTTTAGATGTATTGAATAAAGATGTGGATTGGAATGCTAAACACATCTCTGTTGCGAATTGGAATAAGACTAGACATAAAGAAGAAAGATGTGTTTTTTAGGTTGCCAAACGTTTGGTTCCATCAATAGCAATTTCACTATTCTGCTGTTCCGCCATGACATTATATTCATAACATATAAATTATGAAATTAAATTTTGAAAAAAAGACTATTCATTGGAACCTATAACACTTTTAACAGAAACAGATTTCTGGAAGTTCTTAAAATACGAATCCAAAACTTTGTTTTTCTATTAATTCCAATTTACAAATAAAAAGTTGCAGGCTGCAGGCTTCATTTATGAAAAACCTATAGTTTTCGTCAAAAAATTTCGAAAGTTGCTTTTCAATTTCTTACGAGAAAATAAACAAATAAACTTTCTTCAATCTCATACATATTGATTGTTTCGAGACCTAGACAGCGCAAGGAAAGATCAAAAAGCAACCACATATACGAAAATATCATACGATAGAAAATCCATACTTTTTCTAAGTACAGTTGAAATAAAAAAATACGATATATATGAAAACGGAAAAACTGTGCTCTAGAATATTTTTGTTTACCTCTTTCTAAAGAAATCTGTTCTGAAGAATACATTGGTTTAAAAAGGAGGTATAAAAGTTATTCTTCACACAATTTTATATATTACTAATGAACATAAGCTCATGAACGTACTATTAATAGAATCTATTTTTGATTAGAAAATGCTCATTTTAGTTTATTTGATGTTTCTCTTTCTTTTCTATATTAATAAGAAAAAGTTCTTGATTCGTTAAAAGAACTAAAATCACTTTTCGGATTTGGATGGATTCATATATTTTTTAATATTCTTATAATAATATTTGTCTAACTTTCTGAACATTATTTGAACCAATCTTTGCCTGTATGTATGTTAAAAAAAATTAGTGTCACTGTAATTGTATAACTAATGTACATAGCTCCGTATAATTGCATAGTTTTGGAATTTGATGCTACATAGATTTTAGTAAATAATGTCCAACACCCGGCGCTAATAATACGTGGTTTTCATAATATGAATAGTAGCTATATCTCGGCACTTATGGAATTGTATTGCACCAAACATAATACGTAAAAATAATATCCTGAAAAAATATGCAGATTTAGTTTTGGTTTCGGTTATTCAGTTGGAGACTCTACTATGAGCTTTATATGTCCCACCCTATTTGACAAATATTTTAGTACCGTATCTCAAGTCAGACTTATATTCTACCTCATACGTTGACGAGAAACGTAGTATATGTTTTCATAACAGGGTATCAGCTAATAAAAATGATAAATAAACATACAGAACCATCCCAAGAATAACACAACTGTGATATTTAAATTAATATGCATAATGTCAACTGAAGTTCTGTCCAGCCCCCATTAACTTCAGAATAGCGACAGCTGTGGCCATGAATGCGGGGGTTAAGAGTACTAAAGTGTGTATGTGCTATGCGAGGAGACCACTCACAGCGCCTCCTAGCGGCAAACTGTGAAGTTGCCGTTTTTATCTCGAAAACGATACAATGTGCAAGAGAAAAGTTATTTACAAATTAGTAGAGCTTTCTCGATTTAGTATGAAATGATTTGTTGAATGTTTAAAAAAAAAACTTTAATAAAAGTTCCAAAATGTAAATGTTTATATCCGATCAACAGCTTAAATACGCCCCTAATTTCTCGCAGAAATGTTGCCTTATTTGGCAGACGCACATTTACTAATAAATCTGACACATGTAAGCAAAGACCACTTTATTTGAATAAGAAAATCAAGTTGCTCAATGTATCTACCATAAGACACATTCGATGGTGGATATGTTTAACAATTTTTTTTCCTTAAAATAAACTGTTCCTTGTTTGCTCGTGTGCTCTTCCTTTTTTGTGATATATTTCATGATACCCCTACATACTTAATGTATATATCTGAATTCTTATACACTACATCCTTAACCCTTCTTTGCATGAGTTTTTTTTTTTTTTTTTTTTTACAATTGTGTTTTTTATACATATATTAAATATTAGACACCAGAAATTTTAAGATAGATTTTTAACTTTGTTCAGCAACATAGTTCATAGGCAATTTACTCCATTAATAATAAATTAATTAATAAATGATTATAAATATATAAATATATATATAATAAATAATTAATAATAATAATAATTAATAAATGTATTTCTATATAAATATAGTGGTGGCGAAGAAGTTGATTTATTTATTAAAAGTTAAATAAATAGTGATGGAAATTTACATCACTATGCAATTAAGGGTTAAATAATAATACATTTGGAACAATAGAACAATGCAAGCTCTTTCCTAGTTTCTGTGAAACTATACATCCAGTTAATGCGTAAGCAACTTGCTGTAACAATATGAAGCCATTGAACAATAAAGTCTAATTTAGTATAAAACTATTTGAAAATTAATTAAGTTAATAATTAAGTAAATTAATTAATAATTAAAAAATAAACATATAAAATTTAATTTAATTTTAAATATTAAAAATAGCAAAAAAAAAGTTAAATAAATAAATAAATAAATAAATGTAAATAAAAATAAACATTCCATTACTTCCTAAGCTATGTAATTAAGGTGGTATCCAACAGCCACTGGTGTCTTGTCCCAATTTATTCTTTTTAAGCACTTTTCAAAAGTCTGACTCTTTTTTTGTTGTTTCAAAAGTAACACATTATTATTATTTTTTTAAGTTAAATATATTTTAATATTAAAACTGTACAAAAAATACTAAAAGAAAGAAAAATAATTGAAAAATGAAAATGAAAGGAATTTGCAAATTTAGAGTTGAGTTGGGTTGATTATTGACGGCCAATTATCTACACTTGGGATATAGGCCCGGGGGAAGTGCCCTTCGTGGGGGTCTTTCTAAGGGAACCTAACCCATATTTACGCAGGGATAAATCCACGGCTCGAAGAAAACCACGAAAACTCCGAACGATTAGGCCGACAGGCGCGATTGGGATCGAACAAAGCACCTCCCGTCTACCAGTTTCGAGAGCAGAACCTCTCAGCTACTGGTGAGGCCTTACAAATTTAGAAAAAGCAAGAAAGTAAAATTTAACTTAAATTTTTTTTAAATATTATATTTTATTTTATTGATAGTTTTAAAGTTATTCATTTATTTTGCTTATTCATGGTGTCAAAGTACATATTACTACTTTTTAAGCTTTTTACACGGTCATCATATCGTGGAATTTTTTATTAAACACATCAAAAATTTAAAAATACTGTCGTCTACTGCCTGTCAAAATGAATGATATTAGCAACAATAGGACGTAATGTGAATGGAGTTTACCATAAAAATTGCCACAAAACACGCTATTGGGTCAATCCATTCTTCTTTAAAATACGCCATTTGACGCACAATAAGTAAATTATAGTGCAATATGATTAAAACAATTCCTTGAAGTCGGTTTTACCTTTTCTTCTTAGAAATTACTAGTTTGTAGTTATTTTGCTTTTAGAAATTACTAGTTTATAGTTATTATTATTTTTCTTTTTGACTAAAGATATCACAAAAGTTCTTTAATGTTTTGAATTAGTGAGGTTTTTTTTTAGTTATTCGGACACACAAATGTGTACTTCCAAACATTCTTTCATTAAAAGAAAAAAAATCGCTTTTTCCATTCTTTGCAGAAAAAGTGAATAGATAAAAATATATCTTCTCAAATCTGATGCTCTCATATTTATTGATAGTCTCGTGACAGTTGCAAACAATGCGAAGAAAAATCAAAAATCAATCCTGCTACAAAGTTACAAGAAAATACCACGCAATGGGAAATGGATATTTCAGAAAAGCCACACATACAACATCTAATCTATGAAAATATATTTTGATAAAACAAAATCTCTTTTTCTGGAACGTACCTTTATTTATTTGAGAAGAAATCCTGTTCTGAAAGAAGAACTGTTTCAAAATGATGACAGTAAAGTTGTCTTTCATAATTACTTATTCCTTAAAAAACACTAGTTCATGAGTGGTTTCTTAAATCGGGTAATTTATGAGTAATAAGACAATTTTTTACACATACAATATCTAATTAATGAAAATGTATTTTGACAAACTCATGAACATACATTTATTTATTTGTGAATAGATCCTGTTTTAAAGTAAGAATTCCTTCAAAATGATGACAGAACAGTTATCTTTTATAATTATTTATTCATTAAAAAAAAACACTAGTTCACGAATGGTTTCTTAAATCGTGTAAATTATTAATAATAAAAATTATTTTACACATTATCTAATATATAAAAATGTATTTTGATAAAATAAAATCCCTTTTTTCTGGAACATACATTTATTTATTTGTGATTAAATCCTGTTCAGAAGTAAGAACTACTTCAAAATGATGACAGTAGATTTATATCTTTCATAATTATTTATTCATTAAAAAGAAAAAAAAATGTTTATGAATAGTGAAAATCGTGTAAATCATGAAAAATAAGACATTTTTTGTAAATTAAATTTTGTATTCATCTACTGCAGACTCTTTTGGATACAACATTTATTAAATGCATTGTTTAAATTTGTTATTGCAAATGATATTATTTGTTTTTTTCACTAGCTCGCGTAGTAATTTGATAATTTACCTTCAAATTTCTCGATCTTTATATTTTTAGGGGGGAAGGAAAAGAAATCTAACTTTATTGAACTATTTAGGAAAAAAATATAATATTAGTATTACTAAATTCTAAATTTTAAGTAAGAAATCATATTTATAATGTATTTCGCAGTTGGTAAAAAATAATTATGTCATTTTGTCGAACTTTTTCAAAAACACTTTATATTTAATAATTAAAATAAATGATTTACTAAAATGTTCTTTTCCTCGCTACACTATTCCGCTTATTGACCATCTGAAATCTTCTAATGGAAAATTTTAAGAAATAATAAATTTTTTATCAATATTTCTTCTATAAATTTATTTCTTCCAAAAACGGCACAATAATTTTACTGTTAAATACAAGGAACTTAAATTTGTTTTCTTTTAACCTCCTTAGCTCAATGTATTTTTTTAAGGCTTCATATGAGGTTAAAATGATAAAGTAATAAAAGTTAAATGCGCATTTTTTTCTAGGGGTTGTTTTTCAAAAAACCTCATATTATGTGTGAATGCTTAAATACTTCATCTAACCCATTTTATCAGAGTAACAGGATTTCCTGCCAACATCTATATATTTAAAAGGGAAGACTTTTTTTGTCAAATAAACATAAAATCGTGCCCACGCATGCTTAAACTTAAATCTAGATAAACTTCCCTCTAAATTAAAAAAAAAAAGAATAATGTACTCATTTTATTGAATATTCATGTATATTTGAAAGATGAAAGACATTTTGTCCAATGATTGAAAATCACGGCAAATAATAGCTGTCTAATAGATTCATTTTATTTAATCGTTTTTTTTTCAAATATAACACCATGGAAAAAATTACAAAATATTTAATCTAATCTTACAAGGCAGATCCTAGAAAATTTTACCCTGTTAAATTACATTAAAAAACTGTTGTAACTGTTGCCAACTGTTAAAGTAGCAGAGCTAAAAGATGAGAAAGACATTTTATCCAATGATTAAAAATCACGACAAATAATAGCTGTCTAATAGATTCATTTTATTTATAAGATTTTTTTTTTTCAAATATAACACCATGGAAAAATTACAAAATATTTAATCTAATCTTACAAGGCCGATTCTAGAAAACTTTACCCTGTTAAATTACATTAAAGAACTGTTGTAACTGTTGCCAACTGTTAAAGTAGCAGAGCTAAAAGATGAGAAAGACATTTTATCCAATGATTAAAAATCACGACAAATAATAGCTGTCTAATAGATTCATTTTATTTATAAGTTTTTTTTTCAAATATAACACCATGGAAAAATTACAAAATATTTAATCTAATCTTACAAGGCAGATTCTAGAAAACTTTACGCTGTTAAATTACATTAAAGAACTGTTGTAACTGTTGCCAACTGTTAAAGTAGCAGAGCTAAAAGATGAGAAAGACATTTTATCCAATGATTAAAACTCACGACAAATAATAGCTGTCTAATAGATTCATTTTATTTATGTATTTTTTTTTTCAAATATTACACCATGGAAAAAAATTACAAAATATTTAATCTAATGTTACAAGACAGATTCTAGAAAACTTTACTCTGTTAAATTACATTAGAGAACTGTTGTAACTCTTGCCAACTGTTAAAGAACTGTTGGCAGCGGATTTTTAAAGAAGTGAGAAGTTTCTCATTAGTAATCGCGGACGTTCTCAAGATTAAATATTAAGCTAAAAAAAAAATAAAAAATCCATGGCTTCTTTTAGAATTCTAGATGACCTCAAGCTACCTGGGGTTATTATACTTAATTAGTAAATACGAAATCACATTTGGTACTGCTGTAACACGCTTAAAACCCTCTGACAGTCCAACAAAAGAGCTAAATTGTAATGTTGTTTTCTCTGTATTTTAATTTAAATGGTAAAAAAGGGTGATTATTCTAAAATTATATAAAGAACTGAATTATACATATGGATGTAAACCTTGAGAGTATCAATCATTACTCAATGTATTAAAACTGCATTTTATTTGCAGAACTATATTAATTTGAAAAATTCTTGTATTGCAGTGAAACCTGGAGCTTAGTGAATGTATTAACACGGGCTTGTCAGTGAGAGGTTTAAATGCTGCTTTCATTCTTTTAAAGACAAGAATTCTTCTGAAAGTTTAAATTTTAATTGACATAAGATTTTTTTTAAAGAAACATTAAGCAACACAGGTAACACTAAATATTTAGTTTAAAAGTTCCTTTTCATTTTCTCAGAAATTTAATTTTCCATGCACACATTTCGATGCACTTGTATGTTTGATAAATGTGTAAAATGTACAATTAGAGAACTCAAAAATCTTATGAAGTAGCTTAAAATTGTCAATAAATTATTATTATCATTTTCCAATATTTTACTTGTTTTAATTATTACATTGTTAAATGAATTTTGCAAATTATTTAAACTGATATTACAGTACAGATTCTCTTTATCTAAAATATATATCCTGCTAAGTTACATTACCTAACTTTTGACAGCATTTTTTTTTTTTTAATGGACCAATGTTTTTCATCAATAACTATCTGACAACCTCATGATTAAAGATTTCACTGAAAGAGAAATTTCCCGAGAGCTTCTTACAGATTTCTAAATGACCTCTAGAGATCTTCGGACATTATACTCAATTAGTGAACATTGACTTATATTTGGCACTGAAGTCACGTTTAAGTGCATAGTTGTTTCAATTCCTTTAAAAAGACTCTTTACGACTTTTTTACTTTTTTTAGAGATATGTTGAAAGATAGTATATTTAATAGATTTATTTAAAGATATATTTGATACGTAGTCACTGTAAATCATTCAAGCAGATTAAGCAGATCAAGCAGATTAATTTATGTGTGTATATATATACAAATTTAAAGCCTTTAAGTTTCATAAAATTATTTTCTTGTAACTTTTACTGGTTTTGATAATACTTTGCTTGAAATAATGTTTGAAAGTGAAATGTGTTGCATTTCGATGTAACTACTACGATAAAATGAATAAAAAAAAGCTAAAATTTTGCTCAAATGCATTTTATTTTCTCAGTTAACCGTTTCCGGCGCGGAGTAAGTCTGTTTCTAAAATGATGAAATGATGGACTGACACCAGAATTTGTAAGCGAATTCATTAGACAATAAAAACTTGCTTATTTTCATGTACTTTAAAAAGGAAAATTTTAATTAAATATTCTTGGTGCAGTTTGTCTGTTTTGGAATTAAAAGTAGGTGTCCTTTTTTGTGGACACCGCCCGCTAAAGAGTTTTAAATGGGGGTATTTATCACAGTGAACAGTGTAATGGCCAAAAGTATCAGACGGAGCAGACGTTTTCATGGTTGATACCCGAGCGATCAGAGTAGAGTGACTACGCGATATTTTGTAGTTTTATTATTTGTACAAGGTTGGTTGGTTGATTGATTTATGACGGCCGATTATCCACTCGAGGGATATTGGCCCTAGGTGGGGGGAGTGCCATCCGTGGAGAGTCTTTCTAAGCGATCCTAACCCGTATTTACGGCAAGGTTTGTAGACAATCACGGAAAACTCCTAACGGTTAGGTCGACGAGTGCAACAGGGGTTTGAACCCAGCACCTACCGTCTACCAGATTTGAGAGCAAAACCTTACAGCCACTGGTGGGTCTTATTTGTACAAGCACAAAAATTATGTACCTTTTTCGTCCCCATTTTTCTTCTAAACACGAGTTACTAATGGCCAAAATTTTGCGATGCACAATTTTTTCTCTTGAAATATTTAATTATTAGACAAAATATGGACTTACCAAAAATGTAATGCAGAAAATATTAAAACTGCAGATTTGAAAACATACACAAAATAATTAGCTATATCTTGAATTTTGTAAAAATATTAAAAATAAATAAATAAAGGGTTCATTTTATTTACATATCATATTTCATGATAATATTATTAAAAACTTACAAAAAAATAATATTACATTAGCGATTTATTTTATCTAAACAACATCATCCTGTTAAATTACATTAAAATACTGTTAGCAAAAGAATTTTTTTAAAGTATAAAGTTTCTAATTAATAATCGCATGAAGTTCTCACGATTCAAGATTTCGTTTTGATAGAAATTTCCCTAGGGCTTCTTTGATATTTCTAGATGACCTCAAGAGATATTGGGTCACTATACTCAATTAGTGAATGCGAAAATACAATTTATATTGATGTCACGTTTAAGTGTGCTGTTTCATTATTTTATAGTGGTGATTTTTTGCTTAAGATTTAATTGTTTATTTAGAAAAACAATGTTAGATATATTTTAAGAGACATGCGTAATCATCAGGGAAAACCTTTGCTATCATGTAAAATAGCTGATTTATAACATTTTTCATAAATATTTGTAGCATTTGCATACCAGTCCAGCTTCTCCTTTTTTTATTCAAATAAATAAGATTTTAACAAAAATATTTCTTTAATTAAACGTTTCTTGTATCTTCATACACATTTGATTCCGTTTATTAAAGAAAATTTTGATTGAAATATTAATATTTCCAATAAAATAATTTTAACTTCATAAAGTATAATTCAAACAATAGATTCACCTTTGTTTACTTAAAATATGAAAACTTTCGTGAAAATGATTCATTAAATTTTTTTAATTAAAATAAACTGTTTTTTACGTAAATATTTAGGTTTATTATGTTCAAGATAATGTTTGTAAGTAAATAATGTTTGTAAGTTGATAAATTTGTAAGTAAAATAGATAATATTCTGATATAATTAATGTTTAAAAAATACATAAAACTATCTGGTATTAGAAAATATTAATTCTGCTGTTATATCAGAGATTCTATTTATCTAGAAACCATTATCCTGTTAACTTATATTAAAAACAACGTTTCACAACAGACTTTTAAAAAATGGGAAATACTCCATTATAATCTTCTCACGTCATCACGATGAAAGATTTCGCTTAGGAGGAAATTTCCCGGGGGCTACACTCATATTTCTAGATGACCTCAAGAGATCTCGGTCATTATGCTCAATGAACACGGAGTTACATTTGGTACTGATGTCACGTTTAAATACGTTGCTGTTTTCATTCTTTTATACATTTGATTTTGATATATTTTGCTGAAGATTTAAATTTATATTTATGTGCAAAAAATATATTTATTTATTTAAAAAGGGTACACCTAATTAGTTAACCCGTCAGCACACGCGCTGGGATAAAATCTACCCCAGCTCACAACTGTTGCTTAACCCTTTTTATCCTGACAGTACTTATAAGTACCACTTTAACCCCTTCGCGACGAGCGTCTTTTACAGAGTTACTGAATTTTTAATCTGTTACCACCGGTTTTTCAAATGAGAAATTCTCACCTAATTGAATCGCAAAAATGGTATGATTAGATAAGGAAAACTTTACAAAAAAAAAAAAAAAAAATGGTGGGAATAATCGAGGATTCTGAGCATCTAAAAAGTAGCTGGAAAATTAATTCAGGATATAAAGGGTTAAAAATGTGCGAAAATCGTTCGTGATCATTCAGAGCTTTATAGTACCTTTCAAGCTGAAAGATATCAAGATGTGGCCAAAAAGAATTTATCTCCGGTTGTGAGATTTTCCATTCTTTTGTTATAAAAATGTCACGTGGGAGGAATTTTACCCCACGCGTGTTATAACGTAACCCATAATGATAGGAAAATGTTAATGCAAATGATTGTGCAATGCCAATAATAATATAATTGTTATTTTAAATGTTAACAACTCTTGCACATACAGTTTCTATATATCAGTTTTATATTTTTTTGTATTTTTATGGCTGAATTCGGATTGTAAAAGCTTTGTATGTAATGATATGTAGAAAAAATCTTAGTGCTAGATTTTATGGATTTTTTGTTGCTTTAAACATAAAATAACTTATTATTTTAAGTTAAATTATGTTCTTTATTGATTTACAGTTTATTTCAAAATATATATTTTTGTTTATAATCAAACCGGGGGGAAATTAACACAAGAAAACCCATTGGGGTAAAATTTATCCCGCGCGTGTAGTAACGTAATGGAAAGGGGCGCGTCTGCTGACGGTTTAAGAAAATCTTTCTTAATATGCAAAATAGCTCAGATATGTAAATTCTTTATTTAAATTAATTTTTATGCGACAGAAATTAAATAACTAATTTTAAAAAATGAAAGAATCGAGTAGAACTTAATCATATTCTTTGGTTAAGGTGAACATGTTTTAAAAACCCAGAACAATGGACAAAAAAGTTACTTCGTCTTACATTAAAAACTCTGTTTAAACGGAAAACTTTGTCGGATAAATAACATTAAAGAACTGTTGACAGCGGAAGTTTTAGAAAAAAATACGGATTATCTCATTAATAATCCATTTACGTTCTCAGGGTTAACGATTTTGCTTAGAAAGACATTTTCCCAAGAGTCTTTTTTTCAGATTTGTGTTTAACCCTCAAGGAATCTCAGGTCATTATTATCAATTACTAAACACTAAATTTTATTTAGTACTGATGTCACGTTTAACCCTTTCAGGGGCAAAGTACTTACGTTACTAAAATGTTGAAATCAGTGGTTCACACCGGGATTTAAAAACAAAATTTATTTCAAAATAAGTAGAAGCGTTTCTTCACGATATTATAAAAGTAAAATTTGATTCCAAAATTCCGGTGTCAATGTGGCGTTTGGGAATTAAAATTAAGTGGTATATATTATATACCACCGCCCCTGAAGGGGTTAAGTGCATTGACTGTTTTAATTTTGTTTTATAGATAGGAATTGTTCTTTAGATTTGAACTTTTTATTTACGACATTATTTTAGATATATTTAGACACACATACTCAGTAATTTAAATCTTTGCAAACATACAAAATATTTTTTAATGGAATGCATTTTTTCATCTTATAAAAATATTTATAGCTCTTTCAGTGAACAGAATATGTTCCAAAGTTAAAGCGATATGTATGAAAATGTAACGATTAATACTAAATATATAAAAATATTCGGAATTTAGTTTCGGAATTTAGTTAGACCACTCAGCACAGTGTGCTTGCAAGACGTTTGAATCAGAACCGAAGATCCCAGTTTCGTTACCCTCATTACATGAGTGATTTAGCTATGCATTAATTTTTTTCGTGAGGGGAATTTTAGGAAAATTGTATTTTTCTTGTCAGATTATACCTAATTTTTTCAGGAAACGGTTGCAACATACAGTATAATCCATTTTAACGTAAAATATAAAGTTTTAGATCAGTAATTTCTGTCGGCATCGTTAGAAATTTGATATACATTTTCCTCTCAATACGGACTTTTATTCAAATAGAAAAACTGAGCTGAGATGCTAGGCGCCCGAAGGCGCCCGGCAGGCAAGTCAACCGCCGTACCCAAGTTCTGATGAACTTTTACCGAGCACGACCAGGGGAGTTCCGGTATGATCTACAGTTGGTGGGGGCGCCGCCACCAGCTGACAATCCCCATTTTCCCAAGTGATTGACGACACAGATCGCTGGGATTTGCGGTGGATCCCACCCTCTTGGGAAACCACCACATTTACACTTGGGGACGAGCCGGAATCCCCCAACAGCTTCGGAGACGGACACCCAAGAGGGAGTCGGGTGCTAAGCCTTAATTCAGGTTTAATGAAATGGAAATACAAACATGTAGAAAATAATGTATAGCTCGCTTTTTCAAAGAATGGACTAGTTTAACATTATATGGGAGGGTGAGGACATTAATTACAATTTGAAGGGTGAGTGCGCCAATAATTCCCCATAGACAAGTGTGTTTGAAAAAACAAAAATTAATTCTCAGATACATTAATTTTGTTTGCTATAATAGCATATATCATCACATGCGTGCATAAACATTTGTTTTATAAACTTTTGTGACGCACTGGTAAATGACTTATTCCTGTTCAATTACCATAATTTCGCGCGTATACGCCGCACCTCAGACAATTCGATTTCCTACCAGAATTTATTTTAAATAAAATGCGACGTACTTCTGCTTAGCACTTATTTGACTTCTTATTTTCAATAAAATTTCCGTTTTGAAAAAGACTTAACTAAGATGCGGCGCATACGCGCAAAATTCCGATACTGGTCTACGCACTCTAAACAAACAAAATTTAAATAATAATTCTTCTTCGAACTATCTAAATTTACAGACATTATTTTAATTTTTAAAACATATAGACAGGCACTGTACAGTTTTCGAAAGTCTTAAAACTTATCTAAAATCACATAAAACCAGTCCACACGTTAAACGTTTCATAAAAGCAAAATATTTTCATCTGTTGTTCCAGACATCCACAATACTGATGTTATGTCTTTCTGCTCTGTCAATCCGATTTGCTGGAAACTCCCATTCTGTCTTTACCTAACAACATCTGGCGCCATCTAGTATCAATTTTGGCGGGATCTACGTCATTGCAAGTTTCTGCATCTGATGTGTATATTTCTATTGCTTCTCTCTGTAATGCGTAGTTTAGATTATTGTAATTGGCTAATTTTTCAACATTATTAAAGTCTATTGTAATTGGGGATTTATTGTTTAATCTGGCTATTGCAGTGGTTGATTTACTTAAATTTATGTCTTTTCTCTGTTCTTTCATTCTCTTTTGAATTTTTCTTTTTGTCATGCCTATATATGAATTATCTTTTCCTTCGTTATCTTTGAAATTAATTTTGTATATCCCTGATGTCTGTTGATAACTAAGCTTTTCCGTATCTGATCTGATTCATTTGCGAAACTTAAATATTTACTTAACGCTTTAACAGTTCACTCTTTTGACAAAATAATCTAAATATAGGCACAGAGCACCACTTTTTTTTTCGTACTAAAATATTTGACTTATATAATCGAAAAATATCAGTCAATTAATAATGCGAAGATTAAAGTTAAAAATTGGTGGCATTCAAAAGCTTTTAGTAACGAAGCAAGCAAACTCTTTATGCCGTTGCGGTGCTCGAGCAAACTGTTAAGTGGTTAATAATAAATCCATTTAGTCTTAAATAGTTTTGGTATTAAAAGGAGAAATCGGCATTCCATATGAATTTTAAAAAAGGAGGAGAAATACAGAATGTTTCATAGCGTGTATTTTTTGCGTTTTTTGGAATTAAAAATCAGCTTTTCAGTCAAAAGATAAAATTAAAATGTCCATATTCTCAAAAAACGGGATAATGCATGCAGCGTCAACCGGTTTTATTAATTTTGGTGGACAAGAAGAACCTGGTGAAAACTTTATTGAAGGCTTCAATTGTGCGTAGCTTTGGTGCAATGAATACTCTTTAAATAAGTTTGTTAATTCCTGAAAGAGACGTCTGCCTACGAATCTGCTATTTGAAATTCTGACAATTAATCAGGAGGCCCCATACTTGAATACCGATTACACCAGCGGTTGATAAAGAATAGTCCGTGGACCGAGTGTTGAATTCAGACATTTTTCCCCATGAGGAGAAAATGTCTGAATTCAAAACTACTTCCGTTTGCCCTAACGAATCCGTTTGAATAATGAGACGTTTGAATTATTTTGTCTTAAAAGAGTGCCTGGTGCTAAAATTTATTGAAGGAAAATAGACTGAAAAATGTAGCTTTCACTTGCAGATGCTCTTCAAATTTTGTTAATTCCGTAGAGAGACGCCCGCATGCTCTTCTGCTGGTTAGGACTCTGACTGTTAATCAAGGGATGCCATATTTGAATACTTATTACGACAGCGGTTTACCGTGGAACAATTAAACAATGCAAAAAATGTTTGTCATAAAAATTGGTGCCAGAAACATAATTGCAAACAACACATGTGGAAATAAAAATTGGCTATCGCGAATAGGGTGACATTCGTTCCTTAAGAGTTAAGAAGGCCTTACAATTGATATACACTTAAAATCTTGCTATATTAAACAGTTGCATTTCATATAGGGCATGTATTCATATTAATTAAATGTACGATCTCTAATTTTTTTGCGCATATGCATTTATATTAAAAAATATATATATTATTGTTCAGATGGGTTTAAGCTTATAAATTTAGTCATCCGCGAGATCCAAAAGATTAGCTACCGCTGTATTAAGAGCTTAACGTATGTAGTGGCTACTAATGTGTAGCAGCTTTATATTATTAAAATTTAAAACCATTTTAAAAAGTTTCGTAAATTTTTCATATTTTAATGTTCTATTACATAAAAATTACCTTTATTCATAAAACTTCATGAATAAAAAATTAGCATATCATAATATTAAAAAGTAAATCACCGAAGGACATAATTTTTCTAAAAACCTAGCTTTCGAAACAAGCTTAACATTCTTACACAGCAAATCATAAATAAATCTCTGGTTAAGCGCTAATCTCCATTGTTTTTCTTCAACTATAAAATGTATAATTTATCAGAAAAGCAGAGATAAGTGAGAGATAGGGACGTATGTCCCTCATTTAATATGCCCTGACTGTAAAAAAATAAAAAATAATTTATTATTCTAAAATACCTCAAAAGAATCGCCTTTATTCTTGCTTAATAAGATGTTTTACTTCGGATAAGTTATTTTATTAGATAATCCATGTATGTATTTTAATGCAGTATTATGTTAAAAAATATATATATTTAACTATTCATTTTTAATGTATAAAAAATGGTAATCCTAAAATGTTAATCACATAATTGAGGTAATCTATCATAGCTTTCAGTTTCTAAAACAAGTTAAAAATTGTTATTAAGCTGCGAAATATAGTGTAATAAATAAAATACTGTATGTGACGCAATAGCTGTCGGCAGAAGTAAAATTTCGTCGAAGCTTAGAAATGCTGAGTATAATAGGAAGAATTAGTAATAATGACCAACGATAAAGGAAAAAAAAATCCATATGTTCTATAAATTGAATTCTTGAACAATGATTGTTTTTATAGCACAGCACAAATAAATCATATGGTATGAATTATCCCACTACGTTTGACACATATATATATATTTTTAAAGCAAGACGGCTATTATACTGATTGCTTCAAATAGTTTAGCCTATAAAAAGCAATTTCATCTGTTAAGGGTGTATTCAAATCCAAACTGCTTATTTTGAGACACATTTGTAAATTCATTTTTGCTCTAAAATGCATCCAATTGGCAGGTTCTCTTATTCAGGAACTTTATAATGTCCGTATTGTCTCGATTTTTTGATAAAGGCAGAATATATTTTAAAAAGGCTGTCAAAGTGAACATTTTGAACTGAATTTCCCGAAGTGATAGCGCTTGAAAAAAAAATATCGTACTGTGAAAATAATTGTTTGTAAATCAATTTCTAATTATTTGAATGAAAAATAAAAACATGGGGCCCTTATAAATGTCTTCATAAATCACGCCGCCAAGTTTCATGTTTTTATTTAAAAAAATGAGTCTGAAAATGTGTCTCAAAATTTTGAGTTGTTGAGGATGGAAAAATATTTCTTTTGAATACCACCTTAAGGAAAGATTTTTTTTTCTTTTTTTTCTTTTTTCTTTTTTTGTCTAAATTTTGCGTATTTTTTTTTTAAATTTACAAATAAAAGATATATCAACTTCGGACTGTTTGTATTATATTTATTGACACATGACTTATATATTTAAATTTTTGTGCGTAAAAAAATAATGATACGTCTTGTGCGACAAGAAGTACATACATGTGCGCGCCGTGACCTTCCAATCGGCTCGGGTCACAAGCCTCTGAAACAAATTTAGCCGCCAAATTATGAAATTGCATTAATTTCTCCAACATTTAGTTTAATAAGATAATGTTTGAAAAAATGGACGTCATTTAAACGAACAAGGTCATTTTTTCGTCCTTTTTTTACCTTTTGTAAGATAGAAAAAATAATCGATCAATGAAAATAATACTTTTCGGTGGTATAAGCTTCTGCAAAAACGATTACTTTCGTAAAAAAAAAAAAAATAAGGAAATCGGTCGAATAGTGTTGAAAAAAATGGTCGCCCAATTTTTAAAACATGGTATCGAAAAAAACACCCCAAGAAATTGAAACCAAGTTTAACTCTTTAAATCCCAAGCTTTTAAAAACTGAATGACCTTAGAATCCCCACAAAATAGCCCAAAATATTTGCTTTTTTCGTCCCTCCCTCTTTTTCACTAAATAAGTAGTGGAAATGACCTTACTGCCTTTCCTTTATTCAAATTTCGATTAATTGTTACACCCCTATGTTTATCATTGCTCCAGTTATTGAAAAAAAATCTTGTTTTCCTTTCTGTACTGTAGAGAAATGCCAACACATTATCCCATCCATCACTGAGAAAAGACCACCCCCTTGACAGGACCCCGACCCATTTAAGGGGAAGGAAAATCTTTTCAGCTATCCAGGGTTATTTTGGGTTTCACAGCACTGGTACGATTATGACTATTGTGGGATTCAAAAGGTTAAAATTTTACATTAGTGTTACGTTTCAACGAGCAAAAAAGATTGTAAGGAATTGGAATGCCACGAAACCGTTCTAGGGCAACAATCTATAAGCTTAAGGGATGCGCAAAACTCCAAAAAAATTTTAAATGGAAAAATGTGACCCGAAGAAGTAGAACTTCTTCTTAAATAAATAATTTTGAGGGAGTTTCTAATTTAATTTTTATAATTTTAAGAAAAATTAATACAAAATATGATATTTTTGGAAAATGTTCGCAGAACAATAATAGTTATAGTTTAATGGCTTTATTTATTAAATCTAGCATTTGAGGTGCTAACAATGAAATGTTATATAGACCATAAAAAAAATATTATAGACATTCCCATTCATATCATCTCATTCTCTTTGCTGATTTTTCATACATTTTCTGTATGTTAATTTATAAAAATATCTGAAAATTTTAAGAAAAATCTCAAATATGTTAACCAATATCTATTAAGCACATAACATCACATAAATTTTGCGCGTTAGATTTAAAAAAAGATCAAACCAGTTTTGGAAGATAAAGTTTTGGAGATAGAAACTTTTTTGTAACTAATTGTTTATTTATTTAAAAAAAAAAAAAAAAAAAAAAAAAAAAAGGTTGTTAGAAATATTTATTTTATTTTTTTCAAAATTCTCCATATTTTTATGTTGCAGTTCCTTAATATCAATTTTATACATTATTGTCTTTCTTATGAATCTTATACAGCAAATTTAAGTTACTAAAATATGTTTTCACACAAGTGCTAACTCAAACTAATTTCTTAGTTTTGCATGCTAATTAAAATCTTATCTAATACCAACATTTGAAATTTTAAACGCCAGACAAGTACCAGTAAACTTAAAAAATTAATTTACCAAACTATTTGCAGTGAATTTGCGCTTTATTACTTTTAAAACTTTTACAGATCTTATTATTTTACAAACAAGTGTCAATTGTCGTTGTTCACAAACCGTGAAAATATTTAAAGAACTATGTCAAAGAAGCTTTAAAATTGTAAAAACACGAAAAAAAAAAAACATTGACTTTGCAGATGTTTTAATAATGATAATTAATGTCATAATTTTTTTAAAAATATCTCCTAATTAGAAAGATGAAAACAAGAAACTAATTGCAAGATGAATTTAGAAATTCAAAGCTATTTCTTAATTAGTTGCTATACTAATAACTGTTTAAAAAGAATTATAGAATTGTTTTTCACATGAGCGGTAAAATATTCTTTATTTCCTTATTTTATTTTTTGTTCATGCAGTAAACAGTTGCAGTTTATCAAATTTTTCTCAGCATTCTTCATCCCCCCCCCCAAACCCAAAAGGGAAACCCAAAAGGGAACCAGGCCCTAGGCCTTGAGTCGGGATGTTCCAACCCGTACTTGCTTTGCCACAACTCGAGGGGTGTGAAAACCTACAGAGGTAGTCACGTTCCCTCTCGCAGTGGATTTCAAAATGATAAAATAGATAAAAACAAGCAGCTTTAACAACAGCATATATTACGAAACAGATAGAAACAAGTCAAAAATAATGTACATTAATAATAAAATACAATAATTAATGCAGCATTTACAATATGGCGTTAAAATTTCAAGAGCACATATAAATATAAAGGGATAAAATGAAAAGAAGCACAAGCAATGGGGTGTATAAAAATGTAATGTACATTAGGAAAAATTTAAAAATATGTAATAAACTGGTATATTAATAATAAAATACAATAACTAATGCAACATTTACATTATAACATGGAATTCTGAAAAACACTACAAAGGGTAAATAAAGAAATATGTAATAAACTATTACAATTACAATATAATGTGCTGTCCAAAGTTTTGTGTCAAATTTTGAAAAAAGTTTTTACATAAAGTGGTATCGCACTTTACACAAAAAGTAAGAGGTCTTCATTGACAACATGCATATTGGCAGCATCTTTGCAGTATTTCGCCGGCCTATATTAGGATCTATCCTGTCTATGACAACGATTGCCACCACTGACACTACTTTTTGAAGTTGAAAGAAAATTATAAGGAACTTCGTTTTAAAAATTTCCTCCTTATTCGAAATTTCAAATATTTTACTGAAATAACTCTTTGGATCTCTTTTTTTTAATCTAATAATCTGTTTCACTTGGAAGAGAGTATGGTAGTCAGAAAATATTAAAAACCCTATCAATATCTTTATATCCTCTGTAATAATATTAAAATCATGGTCGTTTTTAACATTTTTAGTGTAGTGATTCGTATTGTCAACAATTAAATCACATTCATATTTTTTTTTCAAACATATAGACTGGAGATGCATTTCTGAAGTCTGTTTCCAGTTTCATAAGACAGTTCTTATAATTTTTTTTTCGGACCACTTGGTGTTTTTGTTTTCCAGACTACTTCTGGCTTTTCTGTTTTCAACTTTTTAGCCTTTTCCTCAGAAGTTAAAAGCATGTCCGTTTCCTGATATACATCATGAGTTGATATTACTTCTACTTTTCCAGCAATGTCTTTTAAAACTGGAGCATCTAACTTATCATCATCTATATCCTCTTTGTCCGCCAATTCATCAACTGCAGATGGTAAAGAAATAATGTTATCTTCAATTTCTTTAAAAATCGAATATTCAACCTCTTATATATTACTGAATATTTTCCTATTCATATTGTAAAATAAAGAAATAACGAAAAATCACAAAAAAATATAATCACACGGCCAGCAATAGAAAAAAAAGAAGGCTTGAACGTCCAGCGATCTATTTCTATTACATTAATATTTGGTAGCGAATTTCTACTAACTGACTTCATTTTGAATACAAAACGCGTCATGGCGAAATATCTATATCTATAATTATAAAATAAAACCAAATAAAACTCCATTTACCTGTACTACTTTACTGTTTTCTAAAAAAATATGAACAAAGAGCGAAAAAACGCATTACAGAAAACTTATACTAACTGTTTTCCCCCACTACTACATAATCGCTCCCACAATTGAGTTAAAAACGTGTCATTTAATCTCATTGTGACATTTGACCTCATCAAAAAATTGTTTCTACAGTTTTGTATACAATATTGTAATTTTTTCATTGTATTAACTCATTAACTTAAAAAAAAAATTTTTGTTATTGAAATACATATTTCTAGTAGTTTACATTGTATTTAATGTTTTCTGAAAAAATACAAAAGTGTCCACTATGGGAAGAGACAGGTGTCCAACACGGGAATAAAAAGGTGTCCATTACTGAAATATTTTATACTCTCCAAAAAAATTAATTTTGAGTCGAAAATTTTTGAAGCAGAAATGTTTGCACCACAGACTTTTATAAAAAGAGATAACTGAGACACTGAATACACGCTGTGTGTGCAGTCACTAAAACAAAAAACGGTACACTAAAAACAGGCAAAAATGTTTCTGGCACAGTTACCTTAAATTTACTTCAGACCTTTATATTTACTTCTAACTCTCTATAGTTTTATTTCTCTATATAGTTTTATTTCTTTTCAGCGATTGTAAATAATCACAAGCTTCTACAGATCCAATCTGCACATGTTCGAGTCAGTGATGGCTCACGACTGTCTTTTTGGGGGGCACTAAATGCATGCTTGAAACACATAATAATTTTATACCACTATTTTTTACAAAAAAAAAAAAATAAAATAAAATAAAAATAAAAATTTCCCTGTTTAATTTTTTTGACAGTAAATGAAATAAAGTATTCCTTTTTAATGATAGTGGTACGAAAAGAATAAATTTAGAAATTTAGAAGCCCTGCAATTAGTGCCCCAAATAAAGCCAGTCACGAGTCGTCACTGATTCCAGCAGTGAATCCGTCCACAAGTAGGAGTCGATGTAGTTGTGAGTATTTTAATATTTACCTTTACAAATTCATCCTTGCACTATTTCGCGACGAGCGATATGTACATTTCTTGATTTTTTGTAAGTAATTTTTTATCGTTGTTTTTTGGTTTAACCCTTTGCACTCTACCGACACCTATACGGTGACATACTAAGTTTAATCCCAAATGTTACATTAACACCGGAATTTTCGATCAAATTTATTTAAAAATAAGTAAATGAATTTGTTCGTGCAAATAACGAAATGAAAATTTTGTTTCAAAATACCGCTATCAATGTGACACTTGGAGATTAAACTTAGTATGTCCCCGTATAGGTGTCAGTGGAGTGCAAAAAGTTAATTCTTCACCTAACTTCTACAATTGAATAAAGAAAAGACTTCTATTTCAAAATCGTGGTTCAGAAAATTAAAAATTTGTACACAACACGCTTGTCGGGAAGTGGTTAGCAGTAATAGATGGTGCTGTAAGCGGCGTAACGAAAGTGGATTCGGCTACAAGTGATATTTTTAATCGAAATATGACGGCTTTGGCATGAGTTTTAAAGTAAGCCATCCGTACTGTTCAATGTGCATAAGTGTTTCGGTTGTTTGACGAAAAAAATTACTTCCAAATCAGTCAACAGTTGTGGTACTGTTACTGGAAAGCCCATCCACCATAGCCTGGGCCAAGACTCCCTTATCATAGATCAGACTTGACAATCCGGAGAAAGTCTATGGGAGAAAATGTCCGCGGTAATTGCCAACTTATTAATTCACTTTCTCCGGAAAGTATCGCCGCCTGGTGGATACTACCGCACAGTTGCCATGTTTCGGGCTTTTTGAACACCAGCATATTTTTAGAGAAAATGTTGTTCTTTTAAATCCCAGAATTCTCCCATCAAACAAAAAAAAATTGTCTCTACTAAAAAACTGGTATCCAAAAATATAATAGAAAAATCTATAGAAAAATCTAGCTGGTCTGCTACCGCATAGCTGCCAACTCTTACGCTTTTTTCTTACCACTAAAATTTAATAGAATTTTTTTCGTCATGTAATCACACGATCTTGTCAATTTAATAAGATAAAATTTACTATAAAATTTTAGTGGTAGGAAAACTACTAGTTCATAAGCAAATGCATAGAACAAATGGAGCTGTGAAAAAATTTCGTGTGATTTTGTGTCGTTAATACTATTACTGACGATTGATGGCGCTAGTAGCAGGACAAGTATAGCGGTCAAAGGCAACTTGCTGATTGAGAGGTCTGATACTATGATAAGGAGGTCTTGGCCTGGGCGTATCACATTCGATGGGAAAAATCTGTTTTTAATTGTCCTTGGGCCAAAAACCGCAAAAAAGCACATAATGATCAGGTTTTTAATTGCGCCTAAGTGTGCTTTAATTTGCATAGTATTCCACTATGCCGCTTAGAACGCCATCTATTGAGACACTTTGTAACTTTTTTCCTTATGCCACACTGTTTCCCTCTTCTTCCAGTATTTTCAGTTCAAATTTGAAGTCTTTCTGACCAGTCGTTACTTCTTTACAGCATTTTGAAGGTGGGACTTTTATTATAATCACACTGTATATATTACTATTACTTATTTTTTGCACAAATTCTGAAAATTTTCATTCATCTGGATTTGTATTTCAAATTTTTAATTAACTTAATATATTATTTCTCACATAACGTCAATTTTATCAGTAGAATAACTTCGTCCTTCTGCCATTAGACTCAAATATTTGTAGCCGTAGAAGATAAATTTACTTTAAGTCAACTATGTTTACAAACCTATAGGACATTTTTTTTTAAATAAAATGTTTTTTTAGATCAATTATTTTCCCATTTTCTGCAAGGTACAACCACTGGTGGTCCACAGGATCACAGGTTGGCGACCTTTGTTTTAGATCGTAGTCGCTCACACCTGTCAAAACTTGTCAAAGTTGGGCCACAACTGGCGCGAACCGATCGGTGCGCGTGCAGATAAATTAGCCGGCTCATCCTTTATTTCGTACTTTTACCAAGATGAGTCAATAACTCTTATCATCTACTGAAGAGGATTGGTAAAAGTCCGAAATGGTAGCTTTAAGCAGTAGAATCTCGGCTTTCACCAACTGACTTAGGTAAATTTCAGGATTTACTTGTAAAAACTAGGAATTACCAGATTTCGCGATTTTACAGTAACGATAGAAGAGTCCTCCAAATACGAAACAGTTACGCCCAAGGGTTGTCTCCCCAGACCATTCCAAACATGGATACATTAATTTGAATCACCCGTTAATCACTCGGTATGGACATTTGACTAATGAATAAAATCCTTCATTAATTAAATTTTCTTTATTGATCTATTTCTATGAGAACTTTTAAATATTCACATAAAGCTCCACCAAACTACAAAAAATTATATTAATTAAATTTAATGTCGCGTTATTCCGTATTAGAAATATTGTTCAAAAGTCTATATATTTTAATGCTACAATTAGCTGCTTCTAATTAACAAATTTCTTTTAACTCTGCATTTCCTAAGCGTATAAAAGAATCATACTATTAAAAAGTAAATCAAATAATGGAGCTAATCAATTAGTAGTTCGAGTTAAAAACTGTTATTATGCGACAAAATATAATGCGATAAATAGAGCACTGCTTGTAAAGCAATCTCTGTCAAAAGTAAAGTTAATTACTCTTTAGAAATGCAGAGAAAAATGAGAGACATTAATAACTATGATCAGTTACTTTAAAAAAAATTCTAACTATATCGAAATTGAAACTTTCTGCAATGATTTCTCTTTCAATTTCCCTCTTCATATAAATCATTTAATTTTAATATACTGACATAAAAATATTACCCTTTTCTCGCAAGTGGTGTTTCATACTATTTTTTCAGTTTTGCTCTCTAGTTCGGTTTTGAAAGTTAACTAATATTTTATATTTATTCCACTAGAGATATTTTAATTAATTTTTAATAACAATGGAACAAAAATTTTACAGTGAATGTACCACTAATACTTTTTAAACTATTGCAAATCTAATGGCTATAGAAAATAAGTGTCAGTTGTGGGTTTTCGCGAACCGTAAAAACATTTTACAAACCTTGAAATAGAAATTTTAAAATTGTGAAAATATAAAAAAAAAATGCATTTGTTGCAGATGTTGCAATAAACATAATTAGTGTCATAAAGTTTATTTAAAGTGTCTCCTAATTAGAAAGAAAAAATAAGGAAGCTAATTGCAAGATGAATTTAAAACTTCAAAGTGGATCTTAATTAGATGCTTTAACAATAAATACAGAGACAGAAATATTTTGTACTTTACTTATTAAAGATAAAATTTAATTGTTTAATTATTTTCTTCTTTTTTGAGCACCTAGTAAAATATTGTATGCTTGTAAAGATACAAAAAATTAAAATATTTATGAACCTTATTGATGTTTATTTTTCGCATTAGTAGTTCATTACTGAATGAAAAAATCACTCATTACTGCTATAATTGCAGAAACATTTTTCTATTATCATTATGTATATGAAATTAAAATAAAAACATGCAGTAAAGCTTTATTAATTAAATGGATAAAAATTTACAAATTCACCAATTTTGAAAATTTAGATATTTTTAAATCGATTTTCAATTTCAAATTAATTTTTTCCCTTAAAAAAATAATGAAAGTAATCAAATGATTAAGTTTTTGCTAGGGAAAAATTATGCTTATAAGACATAATCATAAAATAAAGTAAATATTACATTTTCCAAAACATTTTTTTTCAAATACTCATATTTTCTTGCGCACGAATAAGTCCCAAATTAATAGATATCTGTTAGTGACAAAACTTTTTCTAACTAGTACTAAAATATTCTATTAAACTCTTCCGACAACAAATATTTTTTATTTGTCACCATTAATATTAGTGTAGAAGTAAATAAAAAATAATCCTCTAGTAAATGTCTAAAAAAATTCCATTTCTTAATAAGAGAATATTCGTAAATCTGAAAATGTACCATCTAAATAACTGGTGGGATTGAAACAATTTAGCATCCTGTTTTCTGTGTTAATGACTCTGTCAAGTAATAAATAAGTATGAAAAATGATGTTATAGTCGTAAATTATGAAACACTTGCCACAAAACTTTGGACTTTTGGTGCAATAAAAAAAATATATCCAATTGTCTCTGAACATGTTACTTTCAACTCGACGCATGCAGTTTTTTTAGCGAGCGATTCTATTGTATATGGCTTCACACTGCACTTACTTTCATTTGTGTCCTTTATCACATTTTGGTTTTCCTCCGAATTCTGACCCAAATTAAATACGTATGTTCTGAACCATAAAATGTATTTAAGGAAATGTGTATTTATTTCTTTATGGTGGGTATCAGATTTCTAGTTTAAAACAAGATTAAATTGAGTCAGACTCCGGAGGAATACCGAAATGTTGGCGTCTGTGTTTGTAGCTATCAAATACTTTTTAAAAAAGAAACAAAAATAATAACAACAAACGGAATCTCAGAACTTCTTTTAGAATGGATATTTCTTATTTGTTTACTTTATTTCAATGATGTCTATGATAAAGAAAAAAAGAAAATGTGCGTAAAATGTTTCTAAATGCATATATCCACCATAAATTAATTATTGCTCGAATAACGAATGCCACTTATATCGTAAATGGTAGGATAATAATGATGAAACTTACAAAGAGAAGATGTTTACAAATTATCTCTTTTCAGCATTGCTTGTAATTGAAGGAATTTAACCTTTTGAGAGAAGATAATTTTAACAAAAATTGTCAACAGAATTTCCAATAAAATTTTATTTTTATAATATAACTACAAAAACTTAAATTACATTTAGTCATATCCAGATGAAACTGGTCATAAATTCTAGTGCGCTTGTAGTATTATAAGAATAGATGGGCTGAGAAGGTGCTGTCGCTGTGGAAAGTGTTGAAAAAAGAAAAACAAATTTAATTTGTTATAGAACATATTTAACCCCTAAAGCGAGAAATCTGTAAAATTGTACTAAAGAGACCGCTAAAATAAACAAGTTGGAAATTGTACGTTAAACGTTACAAACGAGGTGCGTTCGTACGCACGTTTTAGAATTAAATTCATGATATCCCGTGCGTAGAACGGGATAAACAGCTAGTTAAGTATATATTTTATGACACTCTTCATACAAATATCTTAACTAGTTATATAAATATTCAGATATATATGTATCAGCTAGTTATATAAATATTCAGATCTTGATGATTTTTAATTCTGTGAAATAAATTATATCGTCTGCAGATTAATTTCTGTAATAAAATAAGTATCTCGGTCGCTTGACGATTTAACATCCATCGGAAGTTCCTATAACAAAAAAGCACCGATTTAAAAAAAATCAAATTTCTTAATAAATATTTTTATTAATATCTCCTAAAGTTTTGATTCGATTTTAATAAAATTTGAAATGTCTCGACAAAATTCTGCAAAGATAATATATTTTAAATTGCAAACCATTTGGTTGGGTAGTTTTTGCGTTGTTATATGCGGACAGACAGACAGACGGACGGACAGACAGACGGACAGACAGACAGACAGACGGACGAACAGACGGACGGACCAAACGACGACTATAGGTGCTACGTATTTATATAATTACGAACGCACCTAAAGATATGTAAAAATTATCAATTAATTCAGACTAAAGATGAGCAACTTCTTTAACATTACAGAAGCTCTACCGGCCACGGGGGCAAAGATAGATATCTTGAGTAACTCGATTTTGAATGATTATCATAAGTTAAACAAAAACAAATCATTTAATACTGAATAAAATTATTTCGTTATTTTTCTGGTGTTTATTTTCAATGTTTTTCTTCTATTAAACATGTTATAGATCTTTCAGTATTGTTTCTTTTTTTTTTCTTCACGCATAAGGAAGGAATGCTGACTAGCTGACGTTATGCCTCTTCGGTTGGTGAGAGTTCAAGATGTGCTGTTATTATTAAAATTTCGATTGCATTAAATCGCGTCAGACCAGCAAGTTTTCACGTGTTTGTGACTGTATAGATGTATATTTGAGACATTTTACTATTATTCATTTCTTGATTCTCGGGAAAACTCCAAAATTAAATAAGTTCCTAATTACTAATTAAAGATGCGCATAATTACTGTGTTACTCGGCTATTTATAGATACGAACCCGAATTACATAACAATTCTCGAATATGTTTCATTACCCTCCATTATTCAGATTCTTCAGAAGCGATACCATTCCTTTTTCTGGATAAAATATCCAAGGCTTATTTTCGAATTTCCTTCTAATATTATTGATCATTGTATTGTTGATGTATGTTTATATATATGTCATTCGCACGTGTTCTTCAAAGTGTGAAGAAGAGCAGACGATAAGGGTTCACGCACAAAATAATGCAATCTAGAACATTTTTAATGTAGTATGTTGTATTTTAACAAGCAAAACATTCTGATTTTACGCCGCTTGAACGTCGCATCGGTGACTGGTTAGCACGTTGAATATTTGGCCTATTTATATGTATTTTGAGTGCATTTCACAATGTGGTTGGATTTATATTATTAGTAGGTTTATTATTGTCCAGATTTCAAATTCGTTGTTCAAGTAATTTTCTGGATGTTGATGACAAAGATTTTGATTACGCTTTGTACATTGATTCGAAGTTGATATCAAAGTTTCAACATGTTTAAAAAAATCATAATCTGTTTTATTTTTTTATTATTACAGTAGTACAACTTATGATCCGTCTTCGGTGATGTTCTTAGTACCTTCTAGTAACAATAATGATAAATCTGACCCTGTTTTCTGTATTATCGCTTTCGATATTAGTATGTGTATAGGAACACTACTACATGTATCTGGTGCGTGTTTTGAACGCAACACAAATACAAATTTATCAAGGTGTTAATCATTAAAACGCTGTTGCCAATGATGAACATTTAGAGAATATATGAAATATAAATTTATGACTTTTGTTTTGCTAGTCCCATTTTAACAACCGCTTCGTCGAATGCTACAAAACATTAGCCACAGGTTCTTCCAAACCGATGCGAACCGACGAAGTCCCACCACTAATAAGTTAACTGTGCGGTGTTCGGTTTAGACACACTGTTACAAACGCAAGCTATTTCATAAAAATAATAAAAGAAGTATCTTCGAAAAGCAATTATACATATCAATAAATAAAATTAAATTTTAGTGATATTTGCAAGGGAAAATATTTTTAAATGTACAGTTAAAGATGGTGAAAATAGCGTTAATAAATGATAAAACAATCAGAATATTCCAATATATATATATATATACAGGGTGTTCCGTTAAAGGGGTCCAATATTAATAGGGGTAATAGAGGAGATCACATGGAGCATAAATCAGTATATAAAGCCTGGTCGGATCTCAATAGTTTTCAAGTTACAGCAAATAGAATGAAAATTCGGAAAATTGTAAAAGAACCCTCATTGCTAAACTATCGATAACGCTACATAAAAACGAAGCACATATTTAGAAAGAGCAGAAAAAAACCTACAAAATGACATCAATTGTATTAAAATAGCAATATTTATTGACGAGTTACAAGCCCTGAAACAGTGAAAAAAGTACGAAATCCAATATACATCAAAATAGTTAATCGTTAATTCCAAAAAGACAACTCTAGCTACAACAAGGAAAATGTAGTAAAATTTGGTCCATTCCGAAAACTTTCGAAAAAGCTTACAATGAACCATATCGGTTTAATTGTGTGAGAGAAATTAATCAGTTTCTTAGTTACAACTCCGCTTTCTTTGACACTAGCAAAGGTTAAACTCCGCCCATCACGATTGGAAACACCGCCTTTTTAATTACTCTCAACTATACATTTTCGATCATGCTTCTTCTGAGATGCAACATTTTTAATTATTCAAGAGTTGAATGAACCAAAATAACTTTACAATAATAGTCTACATTTTAAAGTGGTCTTTTATTGATATAAAGCTTAAGTTAAATTCCTTAAAATTAAACTGGTGGTGAAAATTCGGAAATAATTAAAAATATTGCGATTTGTAACTATGCAAGAAGTTTCAGTACATGTTTTACATGGACAATTATTGTATGTATATGTGCATCATAATTTATGATAGGAAATAATAATAACAAATAGCATAATAATTTTATTAATTATAAATTTAAAAAAGACACTAAATTTTAAATTAATTCATACAAACTTTGTAATTTACAATTTGAGTACACCACAGTCTGTGACTTACAAAATACTGTGCCAAAAAGTGTTGAAAATAAAAGAAAAATGACAAATAAAGAATTACATTCCACGTACTTTATGACATATGTGAAGCATAGTCTTCTGGCCTGCGCTGCACAGTTCAATGTCGGAAGGCAGACGAACGGACATTATTATAATAGGTGCTCGAAGTTGCGCCCATTAACAGAATCGCACAGCCGACAGCGACGTCGTAAAGATTGGCGAACACGCCGAAAAACTCCGACGGAGTTGGGAATGTCTCCTGCAGCGACAACGATTCGCGCTAGTAAATCCTCCGGTGTATCCACAGGCGTTTCATACACCAGCGATTTAAGGTGTCCCCAAACAAAAAAGTCTAACGGATTGAGGTCTGGAGAGCGTGCAGGCCAAGCAACAGGTCCACTGCGTCCAATCCATTTCCCAGGATATGTTGAATTGAGGTGATTGCGAACACCTATGAAAAAATGTGCCGGTGCGCCATCGTGCATAAACCAGATATTGTGGCGCAATGTTGCTGGCACATTTTGCAGTAACTGTGGTAAGATATCCCGTAGGAAAACCAAGTACGTACTGCCATTGAGTACATCTGGGAGTAAATATGGTACTATGAGATAATCGCCGAGGACACCTGCCCATATGTTCACACTGAACTTTTGTTGTGCGTTCGACGGGAAAACAGTGTGCGGATTTGTATATGACCATGTGTGCATATTGTGCGTGTTTACCACGCCCTCTCTCGTAAATGTTGCTTCATCAGTAAATAAAATATTCTCCAGAAATTGTGGATTATTTTCTGTTACATTAAGCAACCAGCGTACGAATTCTGTCCGCTGAGCACAATCTGTTACTGATAACAGTTGTACCCGCTGCACATGAAAGGGGTGCATGTTTTCTGCACGCAGAACACGCCACACACTTTGGTGAGAAACACCGACTTCAGACGCAGCAGCTCGTGTACTCGTGGAGGGGTTATCTTTAAAAATATTCAGTACATCTTCTTCCATTGCAGGTGTTCGTACATGTCGAGGTTTCCCTGCATCAATGCTTGCTGTATTAAACGATCCAGTCTCCCGTAATCGTCTATCGATTTTTATGAAGAGTTTCGAACTTGGGCAACGTCTCCTTGGAAATTGCTCACGGTACATGCGCTGTGCTAGACATGCATTTCCATGAGCTTGCCCGTACATCAGATGCATGTACGCATATTCTTCGTTAGAGTATTCCGGCATAATTATTATACATCAACTTACTACAATCCCACTTACAACAGCCTCCCTTTAACATAACGCCCACTGATGACTGCTGTTTTATTACACATTTCTTCCTATACACATAGAAAATTTGCATAAAAAGTACTTCTTCTTCATCATCCTGAAAGTTCATGGAGGAAACGCAGCAGTCACGGAGTTTGCTTTAAGACAAGGCGAGAGCTGCACAATATGTCATTCACTTGACCAGACTGAATAATGAAAGGGTATTGATAGAGGTTGATCAGAAATGTATAATTGAAAGATATTAAAACGGGGTGTTTACAATCGTCATGGGTGGAGTTTCGCTCTTTCCGAGCGTGCAACAGTACAGAGTTGTAACTAGGGAACTGCTTGATTTCTCCCATACAATTAAACTGATATGGTTTATTGTCAGCTTCTTCGAAAGCTTTCGGAATGGACCAAATTTTATAACATTTTCCTTGATGTAGGTAGAGTTGCATTTTTGGAATTAACGATTAACTATTTTGCTAAATATTTGATTTTGTATTTTTTCACTGTTTCAGAGCTTGTAACTCGCCATTAATTCTCAATATTCTAAAACAACTTATGTCATTTCGTAGGATTTTTTCTGCTCTTTCTAAATATGTGCTTCGTTTTTATGTAGCATTATCGATAGTTTAGCAATGAGGGTTTTTTTACAAATTTCCGATTTTTCATTCTATTTGCTGTAACTTGAAAATTATTGAGATCCGGCCAGGCATTATATACTGATTTATGCTCCGTGTGATTTCCTCTATTACCCCTATTAATATTGGACCCCTTTAACGGAACACCCTGTATATATATATATTTACAGGGTGTAACTGAAATGCTTCAACAAACTTTGAGGGATGATAGTACTCATGAAGATGAACAAAAAATGCAATAGAACACGGGGTCGCAAATGACATTTAACCCTTTCAGGGACAGTGGTATGTCTAAAAAACCACTTAATTTTAATTCCAAAACGCCACAATGGCACCAGAATTTTGCTAAAATCTTTTCTATTTAATATTTATGTGAAATATAGCCTTTTTCTTATTTACAAACGATTTTTTTTATAAATTCCGGTGCCAGTCCATTTTCAGACGCATTTTCTCTATTTTTATCCTTTAAGCCTTTTAGGGGCAAACTACTTTTAGTACTAAAATGTTGAAATAAATGACTGGCACCGGAATTTATAAAAAAAATTGTTTGTAAATAAGAAAAAGGCTATATTTCACATACATATTAAATGGAAAAAATTTTAGCAAAATTCTGGTGCCATTATGGCCTTTTGGAATTAAAATTAAGCGCTTTCATAAACATACCACTGCCCCTGAAGGGGTTAAACGTCATTTGCGACCCCATGTTCCATTGCATTTTTTGTTCGTCTTCATGAGTACTATCATCCCTCAAAGTTTGTTGAATCATTTCAGTTACACCCTGTATATATATATATATAACAAGCAGGATTTTAAGGAATAAGTCAAAGATAAGAAAATCTAATATGTAAAAATATATATATATATCTGTTATTTTTAAGAAAAATCCGATCCATTTTCATCTTCTATACATTAAGCAGGCATTTTTAGGACTGAAAATTGCTGCCATAATATACAACTTATGTGGTTTTGAACACTTGACATATTCTACTTTACGATTTTTTTTCTTTTTACCAATATAAACAAATTTTATCTGCAAGTAATTCTTCTGGATTGTTGTCAGATATGTATTTACTATCTTCCCACTTTACCAGTTTTGATGCCCCGATGCTAAAACTTCTACTAAATATTTTTCGTTTGACACCGTAAAGCTAAATTAAATAATAACTCAGCATAGCATATATGAATTGCATTATAACAGAAATTAAAAGAATTAATTAATATATTTATTTGCTACAGTATCCACCCAAAGTTAATTGATCAAAGACGAACATTAGAGCAAAGCTTAAGAAATATCATTTTTGCCGTAAAATTTGTGCGCATGTGCGCACTGAACGGCTAAATACAGTTTAAATAAAAATGAATTAATATTTAGTTAATTAAAGATTATTTTTAATTACAGTTTTTTGTTTTCTTTTTAACAAAAAAGAATAAATATAAAGAATTATTAAAAAAACTGTCTTACTGATGGATTGTATTTATGCACCAGCGTGTTTGGTATTAATATGTAATGTTAACGATATTGTCGTTAATATATTGTCATACTATTCCTATCATATCTCATTATTGTCATTAATATATCGCCATCATGCTAAATCCTCCGTGATTAATAATTTGTCTCCGTATTTGCATACATCCTTTCCTTTTTCAATGTTGAGATACATGCAACATATAGGCTTTTATCCATCTTATATTATCTGTATCTAAGTTCATACATTTCCATATATACCTTTTAGAGAAAGGTCCAACATTTTGACTTCCTCAGGCCATACTTACGGCGAAAATGTTTTCCTGGGACTTACATTACAGTGACCTCTCACTTATACGCGATGTTCAGTAATTACTTTTTCGTACCACTATTTTAAAGCAGTAAAATTTGATTTATAAATTCTGCGATTTAATAAGGCGAAATTACCTTTAAAAAAAGTTGGTGCTGAAAAATAATTTCCGTGTATCGCGTATAAGTGAGAGGTCACTGTATTTGTATTAGAGGCTCACATTTTCAGGTCCATGGACCTATACGGATTATGTTTTGCAAAAAATATCGATATTAACCCCTTGGGTACATTTGACGACTGAGACTCGTCATCAGTATTGTCCACGTATTATTTTTTTTAATTCAGAAATTTCGAATTTATATAAAAAAATTCAAACACTACTTCTCTCTTCTTTTTAATCAGGGAATATCTGTCAACAAATAAAGAAAAAAACACTATTCCAAATTTCTGGTGTGTCTATTCTGTATGTTTTTTTCCCAAATAAATCTGAACCCAAAGGGTTAAGCAACATTATCCAACAAATAATATTATTTTAAAAGTATATTATATACATATTTATAAAAAAAAATTAACGTAAACCATATTTCAGATAATAAATCGGCGTAGTTTAGTTAAAGGCATAGCTGGCAACTTTTACGCAACTATACCACAAAACGCTATATAAATTTTTGTCTTATTTCGAGCAAAGTTTAATAGAATTAAATTTTAAGAGTATGAACAAATCCTTTATGTTGACAGCTATGCAAACTATGTTTTAGTGGCCATGGATGAAACATTTTTCCCTTCTGGTTGCACAAAACCGTGCATAACTCGTTTTAAAATAATCGTAATTATTATTATTTATTTTTTTTTGCAATCGGAAGCAGTGATCAGAAATATTTTTATTATGATAAAAATATCAAATTGACATTTTGAAGTTATTTTTGCGAATTTGAAAGCTCAATCTACTCATAATGGCAAACCAGTTCATGTCTGGAATGTTACTTGAGTTCTCCCGATGTATAATACGATTGATTACTTGTGATAATAGTAACAATAATTATTCGAAGTTCCGTTTTAAACAAAACAAATATAAAAATAATTCAAGGTGAGATTTTATAAATAAAAGTGATGCAGTAGGTCATAAGACATCATTGACATAATAAAAATGAATATAGTTATTAAAAGTTCAACAACAAGATCATGATTTTATTGTATATTCAACTTAGTGCTTGAAAAACGTAAAAAAGAAACTTTTCGTCAAATTGAAAATTTTTTAAAACATAAAATGAACTAATAAAAATAAAATAAACTGATCAGACTAAAAATAACCTAAACTGTTTGGCATAAGTAGAAGAATACATTTTATGCCTTTTTTAAAATCAGCATAACGGAGAACCTTGTAAAATAAATTTTCTTTATTTTCTAATGTTCGATTGCCTCATAATTTAATATTACGTCTAGTAAGTTAAATCTAAAAATCACATGCGCCCGCTGAACAAAATCCTTAGAGGGGCAATATTTTAACAGTGTCTGTAGTCCTCTGCCAAGACCCTTTTTTAATTGTAGAATAAAACACGAGTTAAAGTAAATTAAATTTGCTTGTCAGAATCTCTCACATGAAGACAATATTTAAGCCTATTGATATGAAAACAATGTGGAAGGTAACATATTTGTTAGACATATTAAAAATAAAATGAAATAAATAGGATTCAATTCGCCTTTTTCAAAATAGAGAATTTAAACAATTTGATATTTTGTTTCATCTGGGAGTTCCAGAATCTGTAATCACCCATTTAAAATCAGTTTTAACACATAATTTTAAAACGAAAACAATGTGAAAGGTAACATATTTGCTAGACATTTTAAAATTAAAATGAAATAGGTTTCAATTCGCCTTTTTCAAAATAGAGAGTTTAAACAATTTGATATTTTGTTTCAGCTGGGAGTTCCAGACCCTTTAATCACCCATTTAAAATCATTTTTAACACATAATTTTAAAACGAAAATCAGAACTAAAATAGACTTTCTTCAGAGGGACTGATTCCCGTGACAGAAAAAATGGCTCCTTCTTTTCTTAGAGCTTTTTTTTATTATTATTTTTGTAATCATTTCAATTTTTTTTAAATATGCGAGAAAAAGAAAATTTAGTTAATTAAATTGGAAAATTCAGAGAAGAACAATTGTCCTCCACTTTTGCTTGCGCTCTGCAGGCGCCCATGTCGTAAATCCTTTTCGAAACATTTAAGTTAATAGCAAGTCAACAGTTTGATGAAACACTTTACGATACATGTAAATGATGCGGCTACTTGTGCTATTTTATTCAAGTTACGCTTCTCAATATTGATATAATCTCAAAAAAAATATTTTAGTCCCTTTTTTTCAACGATCGCATTCTCAATACAGAACACAGAAATTTTATATTTAGATTATATAAATCATAAAAAAATGAATGTTAGAAAAAATAGCAAAAGGTTTTTATTTAAAATTTCCAAGTTCGAAGAAAAAGTGATATTCAGAAAGCCCATCGATGAAACAAAAGAATCACATAGAAAATTATTAGCAAAGAACTTTGAAAGAAACAACTTTATTCTGACATTTTTAAAACAGGACTTATCAGTTTCGTTGTTGTATACAGTGTGATTATATCAAACTGTGCTGATGTATGAAGATTTAGTATTTGGCGAGTTTAAGGAATCGGAGTGAAATTTAAGATATAAGTATTTCAAAGTATGCTGTTGAGATTGTGGTGAAGAAAAAAACTCGATTTCACATATTTAGTACAACGGGGGCAAGATTTTGAAAATTCCAACTAGCAAAAAACATTTTTTCGCATCGTCAAGGGATCTGCAAGGGGACATGCTGAAAAGTTATAAATGGGTTGAAATGTTACATTTGGCAGTTAAAACGGTGACAAATACAACATAAGAACAGTGAATGCCAAGCTTGTGCTGCAAGAGCGCTTTTGTGACCTTGATACCAACAACCTCTTTCACGTTTCCGTAGTTACCATGGTTACTCGAAAACATTCAATTTCTGTCTGTTCTCTTATTTAAGATCCAATCTTGATAGTCAGAAGACTATGTTTCATTCATTCTTGTTGATAATCTCCTGTTTGTATTGCGAGCACTCGAAAAGGGTACAGCCAGTTTTCATAGTAAAATATGCCTTTGAGTCAACCAAGTCGGTTCTTTCATGAATTGACAGCCCTTCAATTGAGATGCCTTTCTACCAAGTTTGAAGCATATATATCCAGCCCATGGGCAGTTAATTTAATAAAACTTCTTTTGCTCAAACAAATCTGAAAAACATATCCGCTATTTGTGTTTTAATATTACATATCTCTGATTTTTTTTCGGTGAAATTCGACCACTACTTTCATCACAATGCAACATTTATCCAAAATGCACATTAAGAGTGATAACTGCCCATGGGTTTGAGATATATGCTTCAAACTTGGCAGAAACGCATTTTTATTGAAGGGCTATCAATTCATGTAGGACTCGATCTAGTTGACTCAAGGGCATATTTTTTTATGAAACACGGCTATACCCTTTGTATTATTGTCCCCTGTCTGCCGTCATTTGCTGTTCCCACTGCGTTTCAATGTAATTGATTTAAGTTTCTATAGTTTAATTCTACAGGTGCAATGCAATTTATAGTTTTTACTGTGCAGATCATCTGTAGATCACTTTGGGATATGAAGAAAAGGGTTAAACCTATTGAGATTTTCGAACTTGTCTCACTGTAACTTAATGTTGAGAACTTCATTCTGGTCATTTACCGCATTTGGTTGCATACTTTGAAATACTAACATATCAAACTTTATTCCGATTCTTTCAAAGCTTTGATCTCCTACGATCTCATATGTCTCCAAAGTTATTTTTATCGATCACCACCATCAATCATTAATCATCATCATTATCATATGTTCATCATATAAAAATCCATTTAAGTCAAAAAAATAAATTTTTTAAGACAATACGAAATTAAAATTTTTATTTGGCTTATGAATTCTATAAATAAAAAAAAAAACTTTCTTTATGGTCAAATTATGGAAGAAATACCTTCGAAAATTTGCCGAGTTATGATAGTTTGAATTTTATGAACTACTGGCATTTTCTGGAACTGAAAACTGTGCTTGTTTGTGTCAGACTATGAGAAAGCTGAAATTAATCTGTAGATTGAAAAGCAAACATGTGGTTAGCGTTATAAAATTACATTTATTTAGAATTATTAGACTTGAAACAATGCAGCACTATGATTGGTGCTATTTGGAACTTCACACTTTTCTCCCCTGAAAGAATAATTGCTATAGTTTACACACTATAGAATTTTAAAAACTCTTGGTTTATTTTAAGAGGCCTTGTATTGTATCTATCTATCTATCTATCTATCTATCTATATATATATACTCGTACATATAAATGATGATTTTCTTCAGTTATTATGCATTAAAAAAGTTAAAATAAATAAATACTCATTGGTACACTTTATTAAACGTATTAATATAAACTTTAATAAAAATACTGTAATAAATTAATCTAATACGTCAATCATTTCCTGAATTTCATCTTTTTTTTTGTTACAGAATTTTGATATAAAAAATCATCACGATTTAGTAGGGTTTTAAATATTTTTTATGGCTTTCATAATTTAAAACTGTCTATCAAAAGTTTAATTAGCTGCGATAAATTTAGAATCCAAATAAAAATATCCCACCGAAACACCCTCAAAAATTAATGAAATTTATTTTGACGGGAATATTTTTAATCAGCATTGCTATATTTTCTTTAATTTGTCTTAAATATGTCTTTAACTTGCTTATTAAAATTCAGGTATTAAAATGAAGTTGATAGCGATTTTTAATTATTATTTGCAAAAATATCTTTTTACTTTCAGTTATTAGGCGAATAATTAAACTGTGTTAATTTGGAAGATATTTAATATAAAATTTAAAGCCAAAACCTGCACAAATGAAGCAAATTGTTTGTACATTGTAACATAATTTTATTGGTTGATTTAATATCTTTTATTTGCAGTCAACGAAATTCCACCTTTCTTGGCTTTCACGTTATCAAGATATGCTTGTTTCGTCAAAAATCGAAAAGTCATGTGATCAGGGTCGTCGAAAAAGCAGCTGAGATCGGTGGAGTACCGCAGCCTGTTATTTTCGTTCGCCGCGTTTTTACTGAATTTTCAAGTGTGATGATTGTAATTGTCTTTGATGTCCAAACTTTTTATTGACGCAATGTATTCTAAGAGCGATGAATGTACACATTTTTAAATTAAGGCTACAGTTAACCCATTTTAGGCCAAGCATAGAAATTTTATAAAATGTGGTATTATTTGCATTGAAATTTGCTTAAATTACATTCATTAAACTCCAAAAAAGTTTCGTGCATGAAAAATAATATTTTATTTAATTTGAATTTACCATTAATAATTTACCATTAAATTTAAATAAAAAAAAATTAAGTTTTCTTATGGCGTTTGTTTTATTTTTATTTTATTTACCTAACTTGCAACTTTACTCCATTATAAAAACATATGATTAATCTCAAGTGGAATAATTATAAATTTTCAAAAAGTCGAATTTGTCAATAGTAACTGTTTCAAGTAAAAAACCAGCGTATTTTGAAAATTTCTCAACAGAAAATGAAATTAAATCACAATTCTGATGAATGAAAGAAAAATGAAATTGAATCTCAGAAAATGGACCTGAATCTTTAATTGAATTACTAATATTTCATAGATGTCTCAAGAACCCTTAAAAATAACAGAAAAATAAAATTAGTGAAAAATATACGTCACAGTGTTAATAAAAATATATTTCTGGAAATGGTGCGTTTACGCACCTTTGGCCGAGAATGGGTTAACCCTTTCAGGGGCAAAGTACTTACGTTACTAAAATGTTGAAATCAGTGGTTCACACCGGGATTTAAAAACAAAATTTATTTCAAAATAAGTAGAAGCGTTTCTTCACGATATTATAAAAGTAAAATTTGATTCCAAAATTCCGGTGTCAATGTGGCGTTTGGGAATTAAAATTAAGTGGTATATATTATATACCACCGCCCCTGAAGGGGTTAAACTTAATAGAACTTGTAAAACGATATTGTTAGGCGAACAAGAACGTTAGTATAGATTTTGCTTGGATGGGACAGAATTCTTTTGTTAAACATAGTAAATCCAGATTTTCTGTTATTCTATTTTATTTATTTTATAAATTATTTTCAGAAATAATTTCATTAATTTTTGGTGTTAATTAATTTTTATGCATTTAGTAGTATATTGGTAAAAAAAAAGACTTACTAATAATAAGAAATTAAAGAAATAGATATTCATTTTAAGGAAAATCAAACTTAGACGGGCGGCAATTGCTCTATATCACCCTCCTTAATTTACGCCCCTAAAGATAAATAATCTTTTTCAGAACTAATAGCAGATACATTTTATGAATACTTACAAACCAGGTTTCTATAGAAAGGGAACATCGCTTAAAGCTTTTTATTGTTATGATATACAACAAAATTGAGATATAAGAAATATTATGCGAAATTTTGCCCACTAGGTAATACATAGGCTTTTTTTTTTTTACTTTCTGTTTTTTCTTTGTGGTACACATTAATTAGTAATGCAAACAAACGAATAATTAAAATTATTTTGTTTGCATTACTAATTAATGCAAATTATCATTAATTAATAATAATTAATAATAATTAAGCATATTAATAATAATTAATCAACATAATAATTAATCAATGTAATATTTAAAATCATTATAATAATTAATCAGTTATCAATAATAATTAAGTATATTATCAATATTCAGAAAAATATTGAAAGTAATTATTCCACGTAAAACTGTCCGTTTTATTGAAACGTACTTTCTAATAATTGTAAGTCCCCGCAGAAAACAGTACATTCAACATAATTCATTTACACTTCAATCCCAATACAATAACAAGAAATGTGTCAGTGGCTTTGAACTATCGTCATCTTTCAGAAACTTAATAATTTATGGGTTTATGGGTATATTTGCAAAATTATTTTGATATCAACTGTGAACAGTCACATAACAATACACCAATTAGTTTTTTTAATTAATGTGACCCTAATTCAATCTTTTTCTCATACTTAGTATGATTTTGAAAGGTCAATCAAATATAAATGAGAATTCTGTAGATACTAGGAGTGTGATAGCAAAAAGGAGCGTGTTAGCTGTAAGGAATGTCACGTAATTGGTCCAACAACGGCTAAATCTTTCAACACGTTTTTCACGGCAGTAAGACGAATAATAAGTAAATATATCATTCCTTTGCACAACGCATATTTATGGAATTTCTTCTGAAGGAAAACGCAAATCTCTCCACAGTTTTGCACAGACTTAAAGTACGATCTTGAAACAAAAGAAAACTCAAGTCTACGACTGGCATACAAATATCTTGGTAAACTGATGAGAACGAGGTTTACAATCAATCCAAGTCTGCCAGCAAAATCCTTGCAACCATATTTTGGGATTTTAAACTTGTTTTTCTTATTGTCATTATTCACGGTATAAGTACAGCCTATGTAGCGTACTATTGGTAACTGGTCCATCATGGTAAACTTGCATATCGATGGAAAACCTGCAGATTTCTGATGAGGAATGTTTTCATCCTCTATGAAATTGTTACATTCCGTAGGACAGCTTCAAGTCACGAAAATTTTAAAGAAATCTACTGGGCAATTTTGGTACACCACGCCTATGAGCCAATCCTGATTATCACATGTGGGGGGCAATAAAAGAGGCATTTGCATCATTTTCAAGAAAATACAGACGTTAAGACATTTGTGTGCAATTGGTTTTGGAGCTATCCTTCTTTATTTTATGCTAATGGAAAAAGCAACTATACATCACTTTGGGTAAAATTTGTTTTCGAATAGGGAGTGTATGTATAAAGAAAATATTGAACCGATAAGTTGGAATCATTTGTCATATATTTTGAAAAATACATTGTTGTTTATTTATCATTGTTTTTGTCTGTTAGATATTTTTTTAAATAAAAATTTTACTTTGGATCTCAAAATTGTTTGGATTTCTTAGGAAATATAAAAAAAAAAATATTTTTCCTCGAAATTTAGCATTTGCATCTTTTATTTTTAAAACGTTATAAATTCCAGGCAGACATTTGTATAGTACTTAGAAAATGTGTTTGCCCTAGCTAATTTATTCCCACTAATTAACATAAACCTCAAAGAGAAGATGTTATTAGAAGTAAAAGGTGTTATAAGAATAAAAATAAAGTTTCTACAAAGTTCAACATCTAGGCGACCATTTATGTTAAAAATGCGTTTTTATTCACTAAGAAGACGTTACTCTTAGTTTAATGACTCCAATTTTGCAATTATATCGCAGTCGATTCTCAGAAAAGTTAGGTGTAAATTTTGTTTCGAAGGAAGGTATACAGAATGAGCCCAAATTCCCTTTAACTCGTGGAAATATTTGGTGGTATACTAGCATGTTTTATAACACAACTAAGTAATTTAACCCTTCAGTTCCCAGTGCAGTCCTATCTCCTTTCAGTGCGCGTAATTCTTTCCCCCGTAAATCTTGAAAATTTTACCAAAGGCAAATTCAGACCTATTTATTGGCTTTTTTGGGAAGTAATGAAGGTGTTGCTATCTAATCAACATTTGCTGTTATAACGACATGCTTTTATAATTTTCGAAATTTCCTCGCACTCTTTGGACTCGAGATTCTTCGACGTTACCCTTCGACCCTTCGACGCAAGTTTTGTGATTACCATGATTTGTAAAAGATGAGTACTGACATTTTTCGTCGTTTATCGTCAGTAAATATAATTGTTTTAGAAATATTGAATATGCTAAATGTCAAGACATCTATTATGCATTGTGTATGCACACTGTGTATGTACCCAGTACACGCTGCATTGTGCGGTACTATAACAGTGAAATAAAAACGAAAAATATTAAATTGGGGAGAAATATTCATCACCTTAGTCTTTTCCAAATTTATATTTAATCCCACATTAATGCTAGCTTCTGCCAAATCTTTTAGCATATTTTCCAATTCTTCAGGGATATTACTGAAAATTAAAATGTCATCATCAAACCGGCGATGGCTTAAATATTCCTCATTTGTTCTAACCCCTTTGTTATCCCAATCCAGCTTCTTGAAAATATTTTCTAAGACAGCAGTAAAAAGCTTAGGCGAAATGGTGTCTCTTTGTCTTACTCTTCTTCCAAGCTTGACCTTTGCTTTTCCTTTGTTCAAAGCTGTTGCTTTCTTGTAAATCTTCTTTATGATATTGATGTTTGTCTATACCAATGTCATACAGACATTCAACTACTGCTGGGTACAGTGGGTTATATGGGGATGAGCAGACTTTTAATTCACCTTGTATACTACACTAACACAGAGTACAGATTACACCTATACAGATACATCTACACATCTATTACACGGTAATCTCCAATAGAACAACTGTCAACTGTACCACTATATTTTAAAAGTAGTTTACGCCTTATTTAATTTCTGAAAGTTTGTGATAAAATGAAACAAAAATTTTATTGTAAAATAGTAGGAAAAGAAAAGTGTAAAAGTTGGTAGATGTGCTATAATACAGTAAATAATTCACTCAAGTATATCAACAAAATCCTTCTTTAGAAAATTCAGAGAAAACTTTTTACTCGGGTCATGCAAGTTTTCTGTGCAACACTCAGTTTTAGAAAAAAAAATAGGTAAAATATCTTTACAACTGTTACGAAATTTAATATCTATAATTGATATATTTGTTAATTACCAATATGTTCAGTGATTTTTTATATAAAAAAAAAAATTCGTTTACTTAAAAATGAAAGAAAAATACATCTAATCCAAAATAATTTTTAATGCATTGCAAGTTGTAACATAAGTTGTTACAGAATGTGGATTAAAGTTAGATAGTTTCTCGCAATTTATTTCCCAGATGACTCTAAATTTGGAAAAAGTTTCGCTCTAAATTTTCTGAAAGCATTTATTTTATTTTAAATGCCTTTATAAGTAAAGACGTAAAATTTATTTCTCCTTCTAGAACAGTTTTCCAGAGCAGATGTAATTAAACTAAGAACTTTCGAGATTAAAAATAACCATCTGGGAGAAAAGTGTTTTAAATGAATCATGAAAATTTCTAAATTACAATGGCTATAATTTTAGCTTTAAACCATATATATGACACACTAGCACATGCAAAATCATTTCGATGAAATGAAAAAAGAAAATTGAATTTTTAAGTATATAGCATTGTTTTTTTTAATATATTTTACACTATAAAATTCGAATTATAGAGGATTTTACGATATTGTAAATTTTCTTCGGCAGATGTGACGTAGTTAAACTTGTTTTCTGATTTTTTGACTACATTCTGGGAAATTACCTCATAGGATACAATAATACTGTAAAACTCCAATTATCAAATTCCAATTATCTGAATTTCCAAATCACTAAATCGATATAGGAAGTAAAAATTCAATTAAAGTTATGGAATTTCGAACTTTATGTATTCGTTCATAAAAATAAATTTCCATTGAAATCTATATTGATGCCAACGTAACGCAGAAGATGCGTTTAAATTTAACGAATAAAACCCAGAAACATATTACTAAATTTATTTGATATATGGGATATTGTTTTAAAATATACCCACTCCTCAAACATTTTAGTTCAAAGTTAAACTATTCAATTCTAGAAAGTACAGTTAGATGAATCACAGTATTGTACTTCTTACCTTAAAAAAAAATCTTATTCGTGTATTAACATTGAAAACAAGTAATATAATTTTTTTTTAAAAGTCAATTCCTACTTTTTAATCATAATATATAAAATTAACCCATGCAGCATTAATGTCCCACGTTATCTTTATTGAACATTATTTTATAATCATCGTTGCGGTATTTTATGTTTTGTTGGCATCACTAATTCGAGATAAATCTTTCATTTCATTTATGAAAACAATGGGAGATTTTTTTTCTCCCATATAAAAATTAAAATTAATTAATCAAATTTAATTAATGAATTAATATTTGAAAAAACTGTATTAACTTCAATTGTCATCCAATACAAGTTAAAAAAAAAATTATTTGAACTTGAATAGATGAATAGAAGATATTTTATTAACGATTGAAAATTCCAACAAGATATATATATAGAGAGTGTGAGCTAATAGTAGGAATTTAATAATGATTTATTTTTTTTACCAGAAAATGGAGCTATTCAATAGCCAATTAGAACAAAAATTTCTAGTCACCCTCTTAATATGGTTGTAGAGCAAATAGATACCCGCCTACTTGTTTAGTTGTTAGCATGATGGCTACAAGTCAAAAAATGTGAAGTTCGAATTGTGGTTCAGACTTGGGAGTTCATAGCGTAGTGGATTTGTTTTCAAACCTATATCTCAAGTCTCTCTCTGATTAGCTCTTATTTGTTATACAAAGGGCATTCCATAAAAACTGAGAGTTATTTTTTTTCGTAGTGGCAACACCGCGAAACTAAAAAATAAAACTGCAGGCGATTTTTTCAAACTACTAACTGTATGTTTATAAATATTTTAAACGAAGCATACCATTTTATTTTCCTAGTTTCGTTGCATATTTAAAGAAATGTTTTTATTTGCCCTGCAGAAATGGAGGTGAGTGATTCAAAGTTAAAAAACGAAATCCGTTGTACAATAAAATTTTGTTATCGTTTGGACCAAACAGCTCCAGAAACAGTTAAGTTAATGAAAGAAGCATACAAAGACAAATGTTTTGGTGAGTCTACGGTTTATAGATGGCATGATGATTTCAAAAAAGGACGTTTGGTACAGAACTGGCTCCTAAGCCTGGCCGAGCAGAAAGTGTTGTGGATGATCGAAATGTTAACACTGTGTGGGCAATCTTGCAAGAAAATCGTCAAATGACATGTGAGAGATAGCGACATCAACTAACATTTCGAAAACATCAATATTTCGCATTCTATGCAACAATTTACAGCTTCGCCATGTTTGTTCCTAATGGGTCCCTCATCACCTTACTAAAGAACAAATGTAAATAAGAATTCACCAGTGTTGTGAGTGGAAACAGATACTTTAAAATGATCCGAATTTCCTAAAGACTGTAATAACAGGTGATGAAACTTGTGTGCATAATTTTGATCCCCTTGCCAAATCCATAACAAGTATGTTGAAGCAAACGGATTCTCCGCCTCCGAAAAAAATCCGACAAAACAAATCTGCTGGAAAGGTTATGATGATTATTTTCTTTGATCATAAATGTGCAATCTATGAGCATGCTGTGCCTCTAAAAACTACTGCAAATGGTGAATATTATGTTTCAGTTTTGAAAATTTTGTGACAATACATATCGAAAAAGGCGTCATGAACTGGCAGGGAATTGGCAATTTATATCACACAATGCTCGCCCGCATGTCGCTACTTCGATTCAACAAAATATTAGTAAATGCAATATTAAAATCCCGCTGCATTCCCCTTACATCCCAGAACTCGCACCATGCGATTTCTGGCTGTTTCCAACATTGTAATAGAAGCTCCATGGCAGAAAATTTAATACAGTTTCTGAAGTTATTTTAGCAGTGCAGGGTTCTTTAAAGCAACTTCCAGAAAAAAGGCTTCTCTACTTGTTTTGAAAAGTGGGTTGAACGATGGGACCGTTGCATATCATCTGAGGGAATGTATTTTGAAAAATAATAATGTATTTTTTACTGTGAATATATTTCTTGATTTTTTATGATTTTGCTCTCAGTTTTTACGGAACGCCCTTTGTAGATTATTCCTATCCAGTTTTATTGTAAAATACATTACACATTTATTTCCAACATTTTGAAAATTGTTCATTTGACATTTTACCAATTGATGGATCGACATAAAACAAAATTATGTTTCAATATTGTACCATTTTATGATTCATGTAAGGTACTAATTCGTGTTAAAAAAATTAACCATGTTATGGTTTCAGTTTTAAAATATAAATTTAAAATACAAAATGAGCATGTTTTGGCTCAACCTATCACGAATTTTTCAACATTGTCTATTATCCATACATACATTGCAATTGTTAGAGGGGTGTTGCTGTAAGATGACTGCCTACTACTTTCGCATATTAGAAGCAAAATTTTTACGTTTGCCCTATTTCTTTCGAAACACACAAATTCGTGAACCTAAGCTCAAAATTACCTCGAATTATCAAGTCAAAAGGCTGATGTTTTTAATTAATAAAAAAAATCTCTTCCAACCACAGGGGGGTTTCCTCAACTTTATGCCTGTACTTTTAGCATTTTTGACGAATGTTTTTTTTTTTTAATTTAAAAAAAAATTTTTTTAAAGAATATGCGGGAGTTAGTCTGTTATTTCATTACAGACTAAAAAGTAGAAAAATGGGCTAAAATGAAAATTTAAGTTATTCATAGATTGCAGCGTATTTAAACTTTTGTACCTTTGGTATCACTATTACTAAACAATAAACGTTTTGGCATACTTTTATTTCAAACGTAAAAGGTATCTACCACAAAAATTGTTATTTTAAAATAGTGGTAAAAAAATTTAGGAACGCTGCAATCCATGGTTAACTAAGTGCATCGACTCACAGTTTTTAAATAAACCAACAATATATAATATTGATTGTTTCGAATAAATTACAATTTAGCTTGTTAGTTAAATTAGTTTGATGTAATTCTTTTTTATTGTCAAAGTTTTATGGAAAAATAATTTGATATTTACCAATAACGTCCTTGCGATTTTTTTACACTAAAATTATTTCCTTAACACTGCATTTACATCAATAATACACATTTACAAATGTTCATATTTTTTTCCAAGTCTAATATATATGATTTTATTTAGAAAAATTATGTAATGAAACATATTAATCGTGTAATTGGTTATATATTAAGTTCTTTTATTTAATAAATTTTCTGGTTTAGGTGGATTTGTTTTTTTTTAAAAAAACAAGGTATGCAGACATGATAAAATGCGTAATAGTATATATCTGATTTCAGTTCCTCCCTTCGATGACCCTAGTCTGTTTGAAGAAAAGTCCGATTATGAGCTTGGGGATAATGTCTAAATCCTCTGCAATTCTGGAAAAGCCAAAGATGTACCGGAACTAAAGTGGTACATCAATGATCAGCTGATAAATGTTCCTTTTTTTTATGTGAATTTAGATCATGAATTTAGAACGGCTAGTTATGTGACGGCTAATTTTCATCTTTTAATGGAAAGCCCCACCTACATATGTTACATTTGCATATTGCATTATACACTGCTCAAAACAATTAAAGGATATTTGAAGTTTTATATAAAATAAAGATATAAACGAAATTTTTTTTTGCCGAAAATAGAAGAAGAGAATCACAAATACAAATTTTTCTGGTTTTCAAACTGTGGAGTATGCAAATTTTGAGTTCGACGTCAAAAACGTCGCTTCAGCGGCAGCGAATGAAATTTGACTTTCAACTGGATAAAAGAGAATGAAGACAAGGATTATCGGCATTCAGTGATTGCTTTGTTTCGATGAGTACGATGTCTCAGCGAAGTCATTTGACAGATTCAGAAGCTTGGAGAATTGTTGGTAGGTTAGAAGGGGGCCAAACTCAAGCCGAAGTAGCGCAAGCCATTGGAGTGTCACAAAGTGTCATTTCCAGGATCTGGAACCATTTTTTGGAGAGTGGATGTGCAGGCTGAAGACCAGGGCAAGGTCGTAGACGGGCAACAACGCCCAATGAAGATCGGTATTTAGCGTTAACAGCTCGGAGACACCGAAACATGAACGCTACTCTTCTCCAACAACACCTTCGCTCGGCTACAGGCACCACGATTTCAACTCAGACTGTCCGAAACCGGCTCCATGCTGTAGGTCTGTATGCTCGCCGACCGATGGTATGTGTTAGATTAACATCAAGGCATCGTCGCGACCGCAGGGAGTGGGCAACCGAGCATGTCAACTGGAGGAGAAATGAATGGAGCAATATTCTGTTTTCTGACGAGTCCCGTTTTTCTGTGCATCCGGATAATAGGCGTATTTTCACCTGGAGGGACCGTGGCAGTAGGAATAATCCTGCGTTCGTGCACGAAAGTGTCAGATTTGGCGGTGGAGGAGTGTTGGTGTATGGTGGCATCTCCATTGACGGGCGCACTGACCTCTACATCATTCGAGATGGAGCTCTGACTGGTCGCCGATATAGGGATGAGATCCTCAGACCTATTGTAGTCCCTTACGCTGCAGCAATCGGAGATAACTTCATTTTAATGGACGATAACTGCAGGCCACATCGTGCAAACCTGGTGGAGGATTTCCTTTTCGAGGAAGGAATCGTTCGAATGGAATGGCCAGCGTGTTCTCCAGACATGAATCCAATCGAGCACGTTTGGGACGCTCTAGGAAGACGAGTTTCTGGCCGCCAACAACCCCCACAAACTCTCCAAGAACTGGAAAGAGCTCTTCTGGAAGAGTGGGGCAGAATACCCCAACTCGTCATTAATAGCCTCATTGAGTCCATGCCTCAAAGGTGTTCAACGTTGCTGGCCACCCGTGGAAACCATACCCCCTACTGAAAATGATTTTCTTTGAAGAAAACACCTTTTCTTATTCTTTTTTTCCATATGCACAAATTGTGTTTTTTTCCTTTTGTACACAAATGCGCAATAAAATGCATTTTTTTCTGCCAAACATATGTAATTTATTCTCATATAACCTACTATGTCTGTCGACCATGTATCAATCAGCTAAAAAGTTTCCCAGATACAAAATCCACCTAAAACTGCAATATCCTTTAATTGTTTTGAGCAGTGTATAACAAAATTTCTATATTCATGTTTATATTACAAATGAATGTGTATAATAAAAAGAATACTGTTTTAATTGGATCATTTATATACAAAACCAATTGTATAAAAACTAATAATGTGTATATTTTGAAAAATAACGCAACATTTAAAATGCAAATTATCTCCATTTGTTGAGTTACATACATCCAAATCCTGCGAATTCGCGTCTTCCATTACGAATGGGCAAAATGTAAATTTCCGTTTGTGGTCCATTATAGAATGCATAATTTATTAATTAAGATATACAAGGCATACTTTAAATAATTAAAGTATATTGGCATTTAAAACTTGTTGATGGAATTTCTTGTAGCAAATCAATATTAGTTATATCAAGGCTTAAAACTTTTCAGATATTGCAAGCATCGGAAATTCTTTAAAGAATTACCTACAATGAATAAATAAATATTGATTCTGTGTGAGAAATATCTATAATTAAATGCATTATTACAGAAATTTTGTTTTTATGTTGGAAATATTTGCAAGATAGCACGTATATTTAAAAAATATTGAATGCACATTGGAAACATTGGCAGAATAATGTTAAAGTATCTATTTTTTAAATTGCTGTAATGATAAAAAAATATATAAGCACTTTATTTCTTGTAATTATTCCATACCAATAATCACAAGGTATAAAAAAAACAATGTTTGCATAATTTTGTTTTACTACTAGAGCAGGTAACATGAATTTCCAAGATTCAAATTATTAATTGTACGACAAAATTTAGAGTGTTTCTGAAAATATAAAAATAATTAAAAGAAACCTAACATTCGACCAAAATATTTCCAGTATTCGTTTAATACTTAAATGTTTCTGAGACCGGTAATAAACAAATAAAATTTTATATAACTATATGAGCCATTTACTTTGAAGACAACAGAGATCCTTACGAAAGAGGTGGAATATCTGACTGACAGCACACCTTCGATTCATGTTTCGCTTTGAATCAGTATAAGAAAACAACTGTTCAAAAAAAAAATTTTAAGCCGGGAGAAATCGCGCATACCCAGGTTACAGCGCCTAGAATACATGGTGTGGAAAACGGTTTTAGCGATTTTTAATTCAAAATTTTCGAATTCAAATCGGAAATTCTAAAACAAGAATTTTTACTTTAAGAAGTCACGAAATATCTGCCATTAAGTAACCAAGAAAAACGTTATAGGGAATTTCTGGTATGAATGCGAAATTTCGGAATTTCAAAAAAGCTAACTGGTAATGCTTTAAAAAATGCTAAAAAATTGTACCCGATAAACGTGCAACAATGCGGTACAATAATAGGGCGATCGCAGCGACATCTGCTTTTAAAATAAATTTACCTCTAACAAAAGTAACCGTTTCACTATTTACAACATGAACATAACTTCTGTTAATAAAATCTTCTGGTGAGTGTACATCTCAGATGTAACTGATTTTGAAGTTAGCTTTTTTTATCATATCAGGGATGTAATCTTTTCCACTTTTCTAGAAGAGATTCATCCTTTGGTATGCTAAATAGGGCTAGTTTCTAGTTTGCTGTCTTGTATCGACTACTAAAACCAGACACAAGAGAATGAGTATTACGTTTTTTGGCCATGACCAATATCATTAATATTTTCAAAGCTTATGAAAATTACTATCCAAGTCAAAGGATATAGGGTATAATTTAATTGTTTAAAATATTTACCACCAGCTGAAACTTTTTCTCAGTTCGATTCTTATACAATGTTTGCGTTTAAAAGATACAGTGGCGCTAGCCGACAGAGAGGGGGAGTCCAAATACTCTGGAAACCAGTAATGTTACAATGTTTTCTTCGCCTTTAAAATCGCAGAGAATTCTGCGATTAGATAAGGCAAAAATATCTTTATAAAATTAGTGGTATCCATACCATTTGGACCTCCACCCTGTCTACGCCACTGCTAGAAGATGTCGCTGCGATCGACCCGTTATCTTTTCAGCATCGTTCTATATTTATCGGATTCAATTTCTTAGTACTATTTTGGAGCCGTTTCCCCACACTATGTATTCCAGACTCTGTACCCAGGTTACCCAGATTTTACTTTGTCATCAACATATACAAATAATAATATTCACCTTACTTAGCCGGATGCACTTGTTACAAATTCGGCGAAAAAGTAAGTTGAAGATTACTTTTCGACAAATAGTGGTGACAATTCTAAATCCGTACGCGCCCTGTGTATGTTATACATGGCGCGACTGCTCCCGGGTTAAACTTTGATTGATATTTACAGTTTTCACGGCATAAAGTTTGGAAACATAAAATTTACTCGCATTTGTACATTGCTTTTTGGTAACAAGCGGATATTTCCTACACTCAATTTTCATAAACAATCTTTCACACCAAAAAGTGCGTCGGTGTTGTTTCTTTCACTAATCCGATAAATCTAAGAAAGCTTACTAATTATTAACATCTATGTTCATCACACACTTTAAATCATTCCATCTTATGAAAACTATTTCTGTCTACAACATCTATTTCTTTCATTAATACGATATGTCTAAGCATAATTATTAAGATTGTTAATTATCAACAGATATATTGATCACAGTTTGAATTACTTCATTTGATGTAAAATGTTTTTAATATGTATAGCAACCGTAAACATTAAAATAAAAACTTCTTAATACCACTACTAAATAAGCAATAGCAGGTGTGGTATAAGTATGTAAAAGCTTCTTATTGAAGCTCAGCTGAACTTGCTGAGAGATGTTTTATTTAGAGTGTTTGATTGCCATCACATTTATGAAATAATAATAATCTCCTTATGTAACCACAGATTAAATAACGCGAATTATACTAATTCAAAAATATCGTAGCAATTAAATAATCTGAATAAAAAAAAGTAGCGAGCTGTCAACACTGTTGCTTTAAATTTGTTTTATCTTATGTTACACTTGTCTCTGGGTCAACATATTAAAACTCTAGACTACCAAATATATTTTAGATAAGCATAAAGAAAAAAAATCAAAACAGATTTATTCTTTTCACACTCCACAAACTTTTAGTTATTTTTTTCCTGGTTTGTTTCTCCCGTTCTAAATGGGCACTTTTTTAGAGTAATTTTTTTTTTCAAAAGTTAATGTTTTTATGCTGAGCTTTCTATTATTTAGCTGTTTAAATGTTTGTAAATGTTTTTATTCATTAGATGCATATAAAAAAATATCATCTCATACCTTACAGTGTTAAATGCATTTCGAAATTGTGCACTTCATACAAGGTATTGTATATAAGTAGATCATTTCCAAACAAGGAACAGGAACTCTAGAAACAAAAATGCATGCAATCTTAAAATACAACATTTGCGTCTAATTTATTATTATCTCTAAATTTAAAATGAAAAGTGCATTCTGTCAAATTTCTACACGGATATCGTCTCATTGCGCATGCGTCAACTTTTTTAAGGCTTCTCCGCTCAGAAACGAGAAATCTGACTGATTAGTTTTTTACCTTAGGGGGATTGAAAAGATTTGATTGAAAATGTTTGGAGGTGTACCATTGCATTGAAAGCATAGAACGTCTAATATATGTTTGCTCTCAGGTTGAAAGCTAGAGCTTGTTTTAAAGAACTGATGTTTTCACTACTAAGTATGCATATTTTTTCGCAAAACGTTTAAGAGAGCTTGGACACACGGGCTGTAAAACCGTTTTATTTATCACCAATAAAGATTTCAAAGAGTTCGGACAAAAGGAACTTTTTATTTTAAAACTGTGAAATAACCTTACATAAAAAAAAAACAAGAAAATGAGCTTTATCATTTAATATCGATATTTTTTCACGAACTTTTCATTTTAAAATATAATTTCATACAAAATTTTAAAGAGAGCTTGGATACAGTTATATTTATAACCGATTGAAATGTCAGAGAGTTCGGAAGATGAGAACTATTTTTTTATTGTTATGTTAAAGGAGCCGATCCGAAAACAAACAAACAAACAAGAAAACGAGAACCAAACATTTCTTTTACAACTGGATAATAATTTTTTGCACGAAGTTTTCACACGGGCTGTAAAACCGTTTTATTTATTAACAATAAAGATGTTAAAGAGTTCGGAGAGAAAGAACCTTTTATTTTAAAACTATGAAACGACCCTACGTTAAAAAACAAGAAAATTAGTACTTTTATCACTAAATATCAATATTTTTTCGCGAATTTTTCATCTTAAAATATAATTTTATTCCAATTGGGTTAAAGATATAAAATAATAAAAACTTGATTTAAAAAAAAATTATTATCACGGGTCCGGGCAACGCCGGGCGGGAGTCAGCTAGTACGTCGTTTATGTTAATTATTTCTATAATTTTTAATATTGTTTTTTATTAAGTATTATTTTATATACGGTTACAAATTTGGATTCAAAATAGGTGATTTTTTTATAAATTAAAAGACAAATCAATCTCTTCACCAGTACAGTAGAGACCAAATATAAAATATTTGAATTAGCTCAAAATTTTGCCAGCAGTTTACAGCACATGTTACAAAGTAAGGTTTTACGTGTTACGTCATTGCATAGTTTATATTATACATATGATTCCATCATATAAGATTTATTTAAACTGCTTAAACTATGTGTATATTATTTTGTTTTCTCAAAGCTCTCTACTAGTCATGTAAGCTTGAATCTCAGTCAACTTGTAAAATTCTAGGTTAGGGTTTCCCAAACTATCGTACACCTGCAAGTTCATGTACGTGAAGCTACAGAAACCTATCGTATATTATGTGCGCCAGATGGGAGCGCAATCAAGAATACCGTTTGGAAATTATTGTGTGCACGCGTAGACACAGACATAACTTTATTTTGACACGAATGGCTATAGAAAAATATAAACTAGTATAATAAAGTGACTATAGAAATTTGTATAGAAAAGTGAAATATTTAAAAAATATATATATATAAATAGAAATAAACTATCATTATTTGAGTGTAGAGGTTTAAATTATATTTATGATAATAAATAGTTAGATTTAAACTATATATTTAGCGAAATTTTCTCTTCAGTCTTGATTTCAAACAAATATAGCAAAAATAACAAATCTCTAAATAACAAAAACTAATTTCTAATTAACTTTTTTTTTTTTTTTTTTGCAAACAAAAAATTCAAAGTTTGCAAAGAAACAGTCTTTTATTTACTTATTTATTTATTTTTAATTTTCTTTATTATATAGCATAATGAATCATTATCACATATTATTCACGAATATTTATAAATTACAAAGGCAAATTACAAATTACAAAGGTAAATTTTCCTAAAAATTTATCTGTGATAGAAATACTTAGAATTTTGGAAACATTTCGACACAGATCTAAATTTCTCGAAGATGTGGTCGAAATTGTGTTTAGAATACTTAAACAATGTGATTAATTTTATGACGGAAATCTATTTTATCAAAAATATGTTCAAAACGAAATTACGTATAATGTCATTGCTAACAAATCCCCCTCACACACACACAAAAAAAATAATAATAAGTTACATTTTTATATAGTTAAAATCTAAATGTATATAAATAAGTAACAAAAAACAAGACATTATTATTACATTAAATTTACAGATATATAAAAAGAAATAAACTTCAACTAAGAACGATATGTATTTTTTTTTACCATTGAAAATGATATATGATTGAATTTTCATTTAACGAAATTTCTGTTTTACATTATGCTTCATTACCTATAAGAATCGTTTAACAGAAGTACCACTGTATAGAGAAAAGAAGATAAGATGAAAACTCTTCTTTTTACGGCAATTAATTTTGGTTAAAGAAAATGTTGAAGAGAAAGAAATTGAAAATGCCAGTTCTTTATCAATACAATGGATACCAAATATGAAAATCTGAATTAGCGCAAATTGTTTCTTAACAGTTTACTACATACTTAAATAAGTAACATTATTACCCATTTAAAAACATTCATTCTTCTTATGCAATTTTAAAGATTATTTTTATACTGCTATTAGAGTATTTTCATTCTTTTGCTATTCCCAAGTCATTCTACTTCAATCTTTTCTCTTATTTTAATTTTGGTTCTGAGTCAACTTGATAAAAACATAGACCATGAAACGTATTTGTTTTGACAAGGCTCAAAAAGATCAAAACAGACTTATTCTTTTTAAAGTTCTTAAGCTTTTTTATTCTTTTGTGTATGAATTGTTAATTCCATTTCAAGAAACACTTTATTTTAGCTTTATTTTATTATTTTGTTTTAAATAAACACTTTCTTGTGGATAGTTACTTTCTCTAGCTGTAAAATATATGTAACACATTTTATTCAATAAATGTATCAAAAGACTTTTAGCTGACGGTTCAGAATCGTAAATATATTTTAACTACTTGCACGCATAGGTTAATAACTTATTTAATAAATTCTCATTATTTCATTTTTTAATGTACGTACGTACATATTTACATATTACCCATTTGAAAACATTTATGCTTCGTATGCAACTTTAAAATATATTTTTTAAACTGCTGTAAGAGTATTTTCATTCTTTTGTTATTCCCAAGTCATTCTACTTCAGTCTTTTCTCTTATTTTAATTTTGGCTCTGAGTCAACTTGATAAAAACATAGACAATGAAACGTATTTGTTTTGACAAGGCTCAAAAAGATCAAAACAGACTTATTCTTTTTAAAGTTCTTAAGCTTTTTTATTCTTTTGTGTATGGTTTGTTAATTCCATTTCAAAGAAAAACTTTATTTTAGCTTTATTTTATTATTTTGTTTTAAATAAACACTTTCTTGTGGATAGTTACTTTCTCTAGCTGTAAAATATATGTAACACATTTTATTCAATAAATGTATCAAAAGACTTTTAGCTGACGGTTCAGAATTGTAAATATATTTTAACTACTTGTACGCATAGGTTAATAACTTATTTAATAAATTCTCATTATTTCATTTTTTAATATACGTACGTACATATTTACATATTACCCATTTGAAAACATTTATGCTTCCTATGCAGCTTTAAAATATTTTTTTTAAACTGCTGTAAGATTATTTTCATTCTTTTGTTATTCCCAAGTCATTCTACTTCAGTCTTTTCTCTTATTTTAATTTTGGCTCTGAGTCAACTTGATAAAAACATAGACCATGAAACGTATTTGTTTTGACAAGGCTCAAAAAGATCAAAACAGATTTATTCTTTTTCTTCAGAAGTTCTTAAGCTTTTTTATTCTTTTGTGTATGGTTTGTTAATTCCATTTCAAAGAAAAACTTTATTTTAGCTTTATTTTATTATTTTGTTTTAAATAAACACTTTCTTGTGGATAGTTACTTTCTCTAGCTGAAAATTATATGTAACACATTTTATTCAATAACTGTATCAAAAGACTTTTAGCTGACGGTTCAGAATCAAAATATAATTTAACTACTTGTACACATACGTTAATAATTTATTTAATAAATTATCATTATTTCATTTTTTAATATACGTACATATTTACATATTACCCATTTGAAAACATTTATGCTTCCTATGCAACTTTATAATATATTTTTTAAACAGCTATAAGAGTATTTCCATTCTTTTGTTATTCCCAAGTCATTCTACTTTAATTTTGGCTCCGAGTCAACTTGATAAAAACGTAGACCATGAAACGTATTTGTTTTGACAAGGCTCAAAAAGATCAAAACAGACTTATGCTTTTTAAATTTCTTAAGCTTTTTTTATTCGTTTGTGTATGGTTTGTTAATTCCATTTCAAAGGAACACTTTATTTTAACTTTATTTTATTTTATTATTATTTTTTAATAAACACTTTTTTTGTTGAGAGTTACTTTCTCTAGCTGAAAAATATATGTAACACATTTTATTCAATAACTGCGTCAAAAGACTTATCTGACGGTTCAGAATCGTAAATATAATTTAACCACTTGTACGCATATGTTAATAATTCACTTATTTTTAATAGGTTCTCATTATTTCATTTTGTTAATGTACGTACATATTTACTTTTATTTATTCATTTGTGCATGCCTTTGACACTAAAACGTCGAGAAAATATACACAAGTTTCATAAATATATTTTACACCAGAATTTTTATTTAGGACTTTAAACTTATTTTTGTGTGGTGCGTATTTAACTTATTGTATGAAGAAATGTCCGGTTCAAATCGACATTTTTTCTTTTGGTAGGGGTAAAAATGGCCCCTCAACGTCGTTCTAGTGTTAATTTATGTATTGAATTAATTTTAATATAGGGATTCAAAACATTTCTTCTATTGACTGATCTAAATGTTATATTTTGTTATAATACCTATATTTTTCATTTATGGATATTTTTTTAATAAATGCTAACTGAAAATTAATTTTATTATTTAATTCCAGAATAAAACATTATTCACCAATTAATAGTATTATAGTTAAAGACTGTGATGGGAAGTTCTTCAAATGTTTAAAGATATTAATTTTTTTTTCATTAAACAGAAACGTAAATATTTAATGTAGTTTGATTTTATTGTGAATTTAATATATGGATGGGTGTGGGACAATTCTTCAACGGCAGCCCAGACATGTTTATGTTTAAGAATCAGCTCCCCTGCAGAACATTCTGGAGTACCCGAAAAAAAATGATAATCACACGGCGAAAGGTCAGGGCTATTACAGTACATCCTCTCAAAATCGGTGCACACGGCAGTCACGTTAGTGCAGACGTTATCAGGCAAAAGAATAAACAGTTTAAGCAGATCACGTAGAGAATTGTTGATTGTTGTTTTAATTTTTTGTAAGATAATTAGAGTTGCAAAGGCTACAAAAACCCGGTTTAACCTTCCTACCCTGAATGGGTCTAATCGATCCGTTTGAATAATTGATTTCATTCGATTCGAACCAGAAAAAATTTCATAAAGTAGGTTAAATAAATGATCGACATAACTAAGTAATATAAATATGTTCAATAGTTTTAAATAAGATTTTTGGTGTGAAATGTTTTTATCAAGGTTGAGTAAAATTTCAACAGGGTAGGACGGTTAAACCTGGGAATAAACCGTTTTTTTTTTTTTTTTTTTTGGAATAAAATGGTCTTTTGGCAATAAACCTGGAAATAAACTGGGTCTATTGGAAGTAAACCTTTTTTTGCAACTCTAATGATAATGAAGGCGGTATTGAGAAAGTTTGGAAGTATCCATGATAAGAACTGTTCCAGTCACCTTGCTACCAGAATGGCTCACATCCAACTTTTACGTTTTGCTGATACCGCCCACATTTGTCACATTCCACTATTGCCACAAGTGTAGCTTTCTGCCTTTTCAAACGTGAATGTTTGCACTTGTGACAGTTTCACTTTCATTTGAGTGACCCTTATATATGATGCATACTACACATGGGGCGTTGAGAACCAGAGTGGATTATCCCACATTTTTGTTAAAAAAGAGTTAGAAGCATCAAAGCATTGTACGACCTGCTATCTATTGGCTGTATAATGAATTTTGTTATTTTCGAAACTGTTCAAATGATAGATCAAGTTATTAGTTAGTCCAACGTAACTTTGATATCAAGTTGCCTGCTCAAGAGAGCATCAAGTGGCTTGTTATACTCTGTCACTCACAAGTTAATCACGATAAGCTTGCAGAAGAAGCTTGGTTTCCTTTGGCCCTGGTAAAATTGCCCTAAAAGAGCTTGACAAAAATTTTTTACAAATTTTGAAAGGCATTTTTCTCGAATCATAGCTAGAGAGGTTGGTCCATTCTCGTTCTCAGCGCCTCATATAATTTTTTTTTACATTTTTTTGTTGTCAAGGTTGACTATTTCAGTTTAAAATTGAAATGTTCTATAATAACCTAGACACAGCAACATGAAAATATTTTAAAGAATTATTCCATTATGAACATAAACGGGAAATATCACGAATAACATACTATGTAAAAATAATATATTATAGTAAGTATAAAAAAATAATCATGTTTTTTTTCTTAAAATTTGCAGTAACTTAAGTTGAAGAATTGTTCTGCTCTTTTCACTCTTTAGTAATATATTTCCTAATTGGAACAATGAGTAAATAATAATTACAGTAATTATCATCTTTTAAAATGATTGATATTGTTTAGTTTTCAAAGTTTCCTGCCTTCTCGCGAAATACACTGAAAATAATAATTCCAAGCATCAATTAACATTTACAGTTTGAAAATGATTGATCAAGCAAAGTTTTCAAAAGCAATTTTTCAATAAAATTTAACAAAACTCTGCATGCAGAATTACGTAACAGGGATAAACACTACAGAATAAAAAAAAAACTTGGTATTTTTCTTTTAGCCGGGCGCAAATCTCTCCATTATTTTTTTACTTCTTCACCAATTACAGCTTTTATTTTTCACGTGTGTAAATCAGAAACGATGATTTCATGCTGAAATAAAATATTTTGTTTATGGTAATATATCTTATTATTATTATTTTTTGTATTTTAAATAGTCGAGGGTGTCTTATTACAAAAAATTAAGATATGTATTTTAAATGTATGTAATGTATGTATTTAAAATGAAAGTTGTGTTTTCAAATAATGTAATACAAATGTTTTAATGTAATACAAATTATGGCAATGAAAACAATATTTGGCATTTTATCACCTGCTTCCGACTAATATAAACGTAGCAAATTCTTATTTGTTTAGTTTCGTAAAAGAAGAATGTATTTAACTTTTCTGTTATAGTTATTTCGTTTTGTTGTTCAAATATTATAAAATCATACAGCTGAAAGTTAAATTAGAGTAACGAAAAATTATTTTTCTTTTCACAGAATTAAATCACTTTCTGATGCTAGAAGCTGGTGCATTTTAGATATTATTATTATTATTATTATTATTATTATTATTATTATTATTATTATTAAATTTTCCTTGTTAAATCGTTTACGTATACTTATGTTATATCATAGCAGTAAACATTTTAATGAGTGTTATAGTATAGATTTTAAATTCTTGGAGGAGTTAAGAAAAAATTAGAATGTACATATTCAATAAAAAGTTTACAGTGAAATTATAAGGTTTTTATTTGTAAAACAGGGCAGTAATGGATTGGATGGCTCAATATTTTATTTCAGTTATAAACACGTGTGGTTTTGGGGTCGCCATTTTGTTTGCTGTTAGTCTTGTTTCTGAAAAATACGCCGTTAAGAAAATTTGATGTCGAATTTATGGATTTTATGATTATGTGAATAAAATAAAATGTAGTCAATCGAAGTCATGCCGGCATACAGCTGTAGCAAAATACCTCAAAGCTTTAATAATAATAATAATAATAATAATAAACACGTGTACTTTAGGTATAACATAAACACATAATTTATTGTTTAAATAGTTTATACTGCCTTCTGAAATTGACAAACATTGACTGGAGATAAATAACATAGAGAAGCAGTTCGAAAATTATGGATCGTGTTCGACTAAATGTTTTGTTGGGGTCGTGAAACGATCGGCTAGATCTTCCAGAATATATAATTAATTTTATCTGTTTCAATAATATAATAAACCCAAAATGTTACAATAAAACCGATTTGTTAATATAATAAAAGCAATATATTTGTTTAAATTAAAATACAGTAAAATATATTCATGAATAATTTTGTGTAAAAAGACAGTGAACTTTTAAACTGGTATATTTCCGACGCATTCATTCATCTTTTCATTGTAGGCGTCTTTTAACGACAATTTGTTATTTTAATACAAGTATTTTTATAAAGCGTTTTTTGCATTAAAAATTAAAAGAATTCTGAGATTAGACAATCTAAGATTTTAATATTAAAAATATAGATTAAAATATTCTGGTGCAAAACAATAAAAACTATACACACTCCTTTTGGAGCGTAGACATGATATACGACCTGAATGGGTACATATACGTATTTTTTTACGTAGTAAAAGTTTCGAAAATTCAAATTAGAATTACTTAATACTATTCTCTTGTATATGGTTTGTGCAACAGTTCATATGTTTCCTAGGATAATTTTTTTCCAATATATATATATATAACTACATATTAGGCGAGTCAGGAAAAAGTTTTGAACTTTAAGGTGGGTCGCGAAACAATAAAGTTTAAGAACCGCTTGCATTGAGGAATTAAATTGCTTAGTTTCCACAAGGGGTTAAATTCAACAAATTTGGCATAAACAGTAGCGATGTTGATATCACTGTGAAGGTGGTTTCAATGGTATCAAGCACATGAGAGTAGTTAACTATTAAGTAATGTTCGCATATTTACAGAATATTTAGGAAATATAACCGAATATTTAAGAAAATATTTAACTTCATGAAATCAATTAATTTAGTAAAATATATTATGGAAAAAATAACTGAAACAATCAAAGAAAAAACGTATTTATTACTAGTTTTATAAATTTTGCATTTTTTTTTTATATCCGAAAGCAAACTGTCACATGACATACGATAACGTAAATATATTTTAAAAAATAATCACTAAAATGCATTGAAGAATTACAAAAAAAATAGGTTTTATTTTTGGGGCAATGTATTTTACAATCGTCTGAAAATAAACAAAAACGAAACACATTACAACAATGAAATTAAATTAACGTCAAGGCCAAGCCCCGTTCAATAAAATACAACAATTGTAGACATACTCACTTATAAAAATTTTCCAAATTAAACCATTCTTTCGATTATTTATAACTTTCTCCGATCGCAAAAATAATATTATTAAGACGGCAGAACAATTTCACTGACTGCTCCAATTACATTTCACCAATAAACGGATTGAAGTTTTCAGCCGCATCAATTTCATTTTACCCCCAATTAAACAAAAAAAAATATATACATTGCAGGTGTTCTTTTTCCACATAACACTTAACTTTCTTTACTTGCGCAAACTTACCACATTCTTTTCTCAAATTCTATACATTTTAGGTGTATTTAGAAGCACAACAGTTCAAATAATGAGTGACGTCAAAAGAATTTCTAACACTGCAGAGTTGCTACACTGAATTTTTTTCAGTACTGAGAATTCTTTGAACTTATGCGTCAAAACAATATATTTTCTAATTAATTCATATTTATGCTTATCAGTTCAACAGCGTGAAATTTAGAGGTTTATCGTACTGCTTTGTAAAAGTAGGGTATATCTCTTGCGGGGAATCATACAAAAAATGCAATATACTCGTTTATTGCAATCTTGATTAAGATTAGTCGCACAGACGTTAATTTTAAATACTATAAAACCTCGGTCTTTATATCCAGCTTATAACACTTCAGTAAATCGGAACTAATCTTAAAACTACACTAATAGTTTCTTTTCCTAAAAAACAGCAGCTTAGAAAGGCACAAGTGATTATCTAGTCTCTGAAAAACCAAAAAGACAGACGTTAATTTTAAATATTATAAAACCTCGGTCTTTATGTCCAGCTTATAACACTTCAGTAAATCAACACTCATCTTAAAACTACACTAATAGTTTCTTTTCCTAAAAAATACTAGCTTAAAAAAGCACAAGTAATTATCTAGTTTCTGAAAAATCAGAAACTCCAATCACAAATATCTAAAATATGTAAAACACAATTGGGTATCATATTTTCATAAAATCTACTAATTAAATAATCCCAAAAGTCGAAACCATCTCCATCCGTTAATTACTTTCATACTTTGACAGTTACGAGATTTATAGGAAAGGAAATCTGTAGCTCTGCATCTTAAAATTTTTATAAGCTAACTGGAATGGAAAATCACCCATACACAACCTGGAAAGTTTCTCATACTGTAAGAAAGAGACATGTTTTTTTGATATATCAAGAGGGTTTATGAAAACATAAAATAACTTATTCCGAGTTGCCTGCGATTCTAAAACGCTTTTCTTTATCTGCAAGAACATCAGAAACCATTAGATTTCAGTATTTAAAGAAGTATAGAAGTATTTCTGAAAAAAAAAATGTTTCTGTTGCTGCCAGTAATTTTGGAAAACTGTCCGTGTAGATTTTAAAGTGTTTTAATCAGTTTTCTCAGAAGAAATATCAGTTTTTCAGGTACTCTCATTTCGCTGGTAAATACTTTTAGCTGCGTAACAAGATTCATCACTTGTAACAGAACAATGTTCATTTTACACTGTTAATTGAGCATATTTGTCTGTTGAATATGCTTGTTAAATACGAAGATGTTTACTTAATAATTGATGGCATCTGAAACATCAATATTTTGTGTTGATATCGGGTTAAGAAAATTTATTAATACACTAGGTCATTCTACAATAAGCATTATTCTTTCGGTATATGCTATTTAATTTTTGGCAGAAGAAATGTTTTTGAGGTTTTAAATAACACATTCAAAGTATATATTTAATTAAGGATGATGATTTAAGAATATGTTCCTGTTTTTATTTTTATATTTAATAAACGCTGGTATACATGTATACCACCATTACATGTCACACCTAATTGTCTTTATTTGCTCCGTCACATATTTGTGAATTTGATATTTGTATAAATAAAGTATTTTTCTCTTTGAAAACATACATGAATATTAAACTTTATTATGAAGAAAAAATAACATAATTTGTTTTAAAACTATAGTTGAACTACATTTACAAGCTTTTCTTTTATGACCGTTGCAATACAATTCTCTGCAATATTTTCAAAAATATAGCTGCATTCGTCACTCAATAAAATATTGAAAGGTAGGAGACATTTCCTTTTAGTTTCAGCTGTAAGCATTGAATGTTCACAATGTTGTTTGTTATTTATTTTCAAATATTATTACTGTACTAGAAATGGTTATAAATTTCATAAGACCTCCGTTCTGGATTTAAAATGCAAGAATCATTTATTTAATAGAAAACAGTTTTTAATTCATATCCATGAAGCTTTTTTAAAGATATTTACTTTAAATTTTATTACTTACCCTAAATATGCTTGGCATCATAATACAAAATATCATATAGGGGTATTATCCGTGAATGATGTATTCTTCGTTAGAATGTTATTAAGGAAATTGCCCCATAAATTCTTAGATAATAAATTAAGCACAAAGTAATGAGAAGAATATAAATCTTAAAAGAAATTAAAGATAAACCATGAAAATTAATCTTTTTTTTTTTTTTTTTTTTTTTTCTCGTTTAGATATTTTTATTGAAAATTTTACGCCTTTTCAGTAGAAAGACACACACTGTAAAAACAACTCTGAAACGTTTCCGAAAATTACGGCTAGCAAAGGAACCTGGTTGTTTCAAAAATAGTTCATTGAATCTCTGAAATTTAATGTTTTATGAGGTTTATGAAGATAAACGAACATTTTTCGGAATCGTGTACAACACAGTAGAGCTATATTGTATTTTCGTAAACCTTCTTTGTAGATGAGGAAACATTATTCTTTTTTAATAGGGTACTTACGTTATAGTCCGGTAGCTACGGACATTTTTTACTTAATCATTTTATACCAGTTGATCTTCAAATATGCAATTGATGTTACTTAGACTATCACTAAAACAGCCGTTGGATATCTAGCTGTGTATGATAGCTGTGGAGGCGATCTCGGGTTCCGCAACTTCTCCAATCAAAGAGAAGTGAATATCAACCTGATTATAGAAGATCGCCTCTGGTCACGAAGATATGTGCGGCGCCCGAAACATAGCCACTACTATAGCGACAGTTGACGGCTGTTTCCGTGAGTGATTAATTAACATCAATTACATATTAAAATAATTGCTTATATAAAATGGTTACGTGGAAAATGTCGCTGACTACTGGACTTTTTCAAAGTACGTACCTCAGTAAAGCATTGTAACTTGTTTTATTAATTCAATTGTTTTCTCTTATCTTTTAGGCCTCATCTACCTTGTCCGAGCAAGAGACTTTAGTGTTCCCGGACCAGATGGAAAGCTCTCGGCTTGTCCTTCACTTCCGTCTCCAACCTGCAGTTTTGCACAATGGGAGAATGACATTGACGTTCGTCTCGACTCTCAAACATCTACACGCGGAAACAATAAAAGAGATCAGAGCGAATGGCTATTTCTTTGTTTTATTATTGACATTTACATGCTTTTTTAATGAGTGGGACTATTTGGTTTATTTTTAAGCAATTAACTTTCGTCCGAAGTAAGTTAATTTTATCAATGCGAAAAAAAAAATAAAATAACAAAAGTATTTCTGGAAAAACTGCTTTAGTGAACACTTTAATATTTTCATATTTTTATTAAATAGGTTTTACGACATGGTTTCTTGGTAGGATGTTTAAAACGAAAAACCGGTTTTTAGCAGTAAAGCTCTTTTAATTATAAATGAATGTTTCACGCAATTTTAATTGATTCTTACCTGCAGAAACGACTGATGTTTTTTTCTGTTCTTAGACTAAACGTTTTTAAAATGTAGTTGAATTTTGTTAGGAACAAACTTTAGTAACATACATTTGCGCATGCGTTTTAAAATTGACAAAGACTCAACTGTCAGGTGTCAACTGACAAACTGATATAAAAAATTACTCTCGATAGCAATAAAATGTCAACACAGTATTACATTTAATGCAAATACCGTATATATATCATTATTTAAAAAAATGCATGTAAAAGTTTTTATAGTTAATGCGTTTTTACTTTAATCTTCATAGAGCTTTTTTGTAATCTGTTAGAGCTTTGTCCATAAATTCAAAAAAATAAAATTAAGATATTGGGAAAAGTACCAGGGTTAATTAATTAGCAACCAGAAAAATGTTCAGGAAATCTGATTATATAATTAGTTAAATTTCTTAGGCTTACTGTGAAGGGTCTGTTTTTTGAGAAGGTAGGTTTCGCCTGTCATCTTGTATCTAATGAGAATTTTATTATTATTTTTTTATTATTTTACTTTTTTATTGTTAAACTTCTATTTCATTATTATATTTTTATATTTAATTTTTAAAATTTTCACGGCTCCCTATTTTTTTCGCAAGTCGATTACCTATGAGCTGAAAATTCAGTTGGTACGCAACTAGGTATTCCATCCTGTTAACTACATTGTTCCATTGTTCTTAATGTAAATCTTTCAGTTACTTTCTAAGATTGACGTCTTCTATGTCTATAAAGGTTTCAGGAAAAAAAAACAAATTATATATAAGATGTTTTGTCGCATTTAGGTCCTTTTTGTCTCATTTACGGTAGTTAAAACCTAGATTATTGAAACTACTTAATATACTAATAATTTTATTTAGTAATAACGTAAATAATATAAAAAAATAGCTGAGATATATAATCTTGAATATATTATAATAAAATAACGCATACTTCATGCACTTTGACTTTACCATGGAAAAAATCAAGAAGGAAAATATTGAAAATACATTCGAAAAAGAAGCGAAGGGGGAGGGGAAATGCAAAAGTTTTTACTTTTAATGTAAAGTAGTCTGTTATACAAAATGCATAGGTGCCAACCTCTCATTAATATTCCGTAATATGCGGGTTAATTTGACCCAATTTAACAACGCTTCAAACCAGAAAAATTATTGGATGAATCTTTATTTAATATCAGGTTTCTACGTGGAATTTATTTAATTTCATTTCTTTAAAAAAATTTCTGGTGGGAAACGTGTTAAACTTGGGTCAAATTACCGTAATTTCCGGCGTATAATCCGCAGCTCAAAGAGTCGTTTTTCGACCCAGAAATATTATTTTATAAAATGTAACTTAAAAGATCGCTGTAAATATTTAACTACAATTATTGAATAAAATTTCTGGGTCGAAAAACGACTCTTTGAGCTGCGGATTATACGCCGGAAATTACGGTAACTCGCATATTACGGAATTTTAATGAGAGGTTGGCACCTATCCAAAATGTCAACTTAGCTGGGTCCAGTACGTCAATGCAAGGTATTCATCATTTTCTAATGGCATTACTTTCTACGAGGCTTCAATAAAAAAAATTCCGTTTGTGAGAAGGGAGGAAGGGTGTTGAGAAAATTTCAATTTAAATTAAACAATGAATGAGTAATTTCCATTAAATGTTACTTTATTTATAAAAATAATTTCAGAATAAATATGTATATATTAGAAAGGGCGGGTGAGTGATTACAGATTTTTCTTGATCCGATTATTACTGCACAGCACCATCCTGTTTCTCAATTTTCCCTTACTAATATCCGAAACCACCGTTTTATTATTTGAATGCCGCGTATACTCTTTCTCTTTTTAATATAAAGCAGTCCCACTCCTCTTCCTCACTGGGCTATGGCCATCGATCACAAAAGTTAAACTCTTGTCGCAAAAAACATCGGTAAAAATTTGCGGCATTCGAGAATGAATATGAACCCGTAAACGATACACTAGTACGATTTTGGTTTCTGTAACTTCTACTTTTGTTGCAATATAGTGATAATGAAATATAACCATATAATTTCCATACGAAATTTAATAAGGAATCTAATAAGGAATCTGTGATATATCTATTTTTTATCAAAAATTTATTTATTTAACCCTTTACTGCTGTGGCAGAAAGGTTCAGAATTTACGGTTTGAATTCGAAACTTTTGAATTAAAAATGGTAAAACCGTTTTGCACACTATGTATTCTAGGCGCTGTACCTCTGCTTACATGAATCAATGATACATAATCTTTTACATAAATCAACACCTCAGATTAAACGGTTAATTGAGTCATCTATATACATGAATCTTTTGATAACGAAACCATATTAAATAATGTGAAATATTGAAATGTTTGACACTATTAATAAAAATAAAATTTGTCAGATCTCCAAGTTATACTTACTCACCCACACGCTGAATTTATAAAAAAATATTTAAAACTTTTAATTCTGTAGAACTATTTTTATTTCAAATTTTTATCTTAGCCACTATGGCGCTCTTTTATGAATTTACTTATTTGTTCTACATTTAGTTTTTCCTGTCTACTTTTTGTGATACATCTAATTTTAGTTAAATACAGTTTAAATTCATTTTATCTTGTATTGATTTATTTTGCAGTTTAATGATAAAACTTTACAGAAGAAAATTACTTTACACAATAAACAATTAAATTAGAATACATATCAATGTTGGAAAAGTACAAAAAAGACACTAAATTCATTTCTGATAACTGATTGTATTTTTATAGGTTCGTAATCCTACTTTTATCTTTCACGCATTTTGAAGATAATCTTTCAAAATTTCCCCAACGATATCCCTGTTAATTTTATTCTTAGACTCTTTAAAACTATTTTTTATTTTATTATTCTTTACGCTTAATCTGTAAAACAGTGTCCCGCATTAGAAATTAATAACCTATAAAGGTGAATTTAAATTTAAATGTCAAAACTATGTAAGCAATTTGAATTTCTGTATGATAAATTATGTCTTCCAAAATATTGTTAAATTTTGGTAAATATTTTTATAAAATAAAAAATAAGATATAATAATGTTGCAACGAGAAATTAATTGGAAATTTAAAAACATTCAGAAATTTTTGCAGCGAATTGATAGCGAATAATCGATTGTTTAACATTATTCTTATAAGTAGAGCGTAAAGGATTCGATTAGATATAATGGATTATATATGGTTATCACTAATTTTGTCTTACTAACTGGCTAAAAGGCACAGTTAGGCTTCTCGATTGAATGCTTATGTATATTTTACATGTATGCATAACAATAAATATTTTTTTTTATTTAATATGTTTTGCTATATCTTTTCCGATATATAATCAGATTATATTTCAATGCAAAGTATAACAAAGAGTAAAATTTGGTTTATTCTTAAGTTTATTGTTATGCATTTTTAAGTTTCTTCTGTAAGGAACTAAACATAGTATTCTTAAAGGAGATGAGATCTTCAGCAATTCACGCAGAGAGGCTGCGTAGCTTGCACACACCTGGGAAAGAACACATAAAATGCAATAATGGCTGCAGAATAATTCATTTCTTTTTATTTCAATACTTGGGATGTTTAAAGCGACTGAACAGAAGAAAGACTAATTTTAACGTTTTTTTTTTTTTTTTAAATTTTAAATATAACAATTCTTATTTGATAAAATTAAAACTTTTTTAATAAAACATATTCTTTCCACATATTTTCAAATGTATGCTTTACCAATAAGGAAATATGCTTAATGTGTTCCTCTGTTCATAATTAAACTAATCATTGTTATCAGGTTTTAATCTTAGAACAATGAACGAAATTTTATGTCTAAAAGCCAGAGCCATATACTAGTTTTCACAATATTATACGAGGTTGAACATTATTTGCTTATCGTTTGAAGATGTATTTCGGATTTTTTTTTAAATAAAAATTGCTATTCATTACTGCAGTTTATTATTGTCAAATATAGATTATAGATTTCTATCTAATATATAAAAATGAAAATTTCTCTGTCTGTCTCTCTGTCTGCACTTCTATACAAATCAACAGTTTTAAAGCCATAATTGTGAAATGTTAAAACACGGCGGAGGCAAATAAAGTAATCCGGAGACGAAATGAAGTATAACTAATTTTTATATAATTAAAAACCAAAAATCTAACATCCTTTTCTAATCAAATTTAAACATTTTCCGTTATAACAGTTGTCAACAATTAAAAATCCACAATAAAATTATTTCTACAATAATTAATTTTCTATTGAAAGATTTCTACGTGAAAAATGAAAATTAAATTTTTAATAATTGAAAAAAATATGAATATGACGTCATATTGGTAATATAACGGAAATTTTCACACATTTCTCAATAACACAATGAGTATGAGCATGTGTAAGTACAGAAATCAGGTTAATACGAAGCCATTAGATAATTAAAAAGAAAATTAATATGACTTCATATTAGAAGTTTAACGGACTTTTTCAAATGTTTGAGAATCATGCAAAGAGAGTATAAATATGAGTAATAGAGAAATCAAGTAGATATGGTGTCAGAAGGTGAATATAACTTCATATAAGTTCTAGGATCGTATTGAATCGTGATGGTAAAAATCCAATTATGGAAATACTGGCATATTTTAATAGTTTGAAGTTCTGTATACAACATGTTTAATTTTGAAATTGATTTTTCTACACAGACATTCTTAAAATCCCGAGCAACGCCGGGTACTTCAGCTATTAAAATATAAAAACCGGCATTTGTCAATAAAAGCTATTCAACTTCTATTTGTTTTATTGTTTCTATTACTTTCGGATGAGAAAGATAAAAACATAAAATAAATAAACAATGCTGATGATAATGAAATACTCCACTCATAAATTTTAACGCATGTTGAAATTTTTAAAACTGTATAAGATAGGGGTTTGAAAATTGGAATAAATGCGCAACATCATATTCTATTTAAGAAATTCTAAAAATCGAAAAAATCGACCGGTAAATTTTTATTTGAAAAAAAAAAATCTGATTTTTTTTTAATGGAAAATAAAATTTATTTGGATTTATTAATTAAAGGATAAAGTTTTTTGAAAGGAATATTAAACGAAACCTTTTGTGCGATCTTCGTCCACACTCCTCACCCACTTGTTTAAAGCTACTTTAGCCATGCTTAGGGGTGCAAAAATCTAGGGCTAATGGGCTGATTCCCACCACTAAATTTTATTAGTATTCTTCGACAAATTTTATTAGTATTCTTCGACAAATTTTATTAGTATACTTCGTCTAAATTTTATCAGTATTCTTATTAGGCGTAGAATACTAAAAATTTAGTGGTGGGAATCGACCCATTGGCGCCTAGATTTTTGCACCCCTGGCCATGCTCCATCCAGTGGTGCTACAAATTTTCATTTATCATCAGACAGGTACTTATTAAAGCCTGCGTTAGTAAAACCATACACAAGAACTTTTTAAGGTTTTGGCAAGCCGCCAAATAGGTGCCCCCGGGAGGACATTGACATTACAAAATTGAGAAAAAACTCTACTATCAAGAAAAATTCGAGCAAGAGTCATAGTCAAGAATCGATGATTTCCGCCAGAGTCAAATTTTCGCATAAAAAACGGCATTTATGCGTAGAAATTAACTGTGTTTTATTTCCCCCTAAAGTACAAACGACCTCCTGTTTTGGATCGTAAAAACTCTTCAAGACAATTTAATTTGCATCTGTCTTATTGTTGCTACATCTTAACCAAACATATAAAAAGTTAAAATTAAAAATACACATTTTAGATAAAAATTAAACGTATATTGTCTGCCGTATGAAGTATGCTATTTGAAAACCACATCCAAGGATGAAGAATTATATCATGTAAGTTTTCGTGATATGCAAAAAGGGAAAATTTGGGAAGAAATTCATGATTGGGGTGTTTCTAACGCCCGAAAATTTTATTTAACTGTTCAGCCTTTTTGCCTTTGCGACAGATTCATCAAACTTTTGTCCCAGTATAGGATAAAGTTTAATTATGTATCTATTTATATAAATGTGTGTTGTTACAATACAATTGCTTCTACAATTGGTGAAATTAAATTGAAAGCTTCATATCCGGTACAGCAACAACCTATTAATATTAGCGGTGATAGGAAAACAAATGTTGCATATGTGGGCCCATTAATGGGCCAAATTTCTATGATAGTTACGGATTTCTAGATAAGCAATTTTACTATCGATGAAAATTTTTTATTATACTTTTATTTTAATAGTCTAAATATCATTTTCCTCAAACTTTCAATTCCCGTTTTGCAATATTAATACAATCATTGCATAAAATACGTTTCACCATATTTTCAGCGCATTTTTCTTAGGTAAATTAATGAAAATCTGTATTTAGTGTAAATCAAAAACGGAAAATCAAATTCACAATTAATAATACTGGGTTTGTATAGAAAAGAGAAAAGTTTAAAGTTCGAAATAAAATACGTATGCAGATTGTTCCTCAAAGCAAAAAAAAAAAAAACTATTATAAATGTAGAAAATAATCAGTGTTGTCAGATAGTCAAAAGTGAATTTCCTCAAAATTTCTTAAATTTTCCCCAAATCAGTGACTTTTTCCAAAAAAGTCCTCAACAGAGTTTTTACTCAAAAATGTAAATTTTCAATTTTCATTTTATCACTATAAAAAGTATTTAACTAATTTAAGCCCAATACTTTTCCCGAAATCAAGCCTTTTTTTTGAAAGAATTCCCCACTTACAGAAAATAAAAATGTAAAATAGTACTTATAATTGATTATCGTAAAATTTTAAATCTACGCAACCTACTCAGCATAGTTTCTGAATATTTAGCAATTCGGAATTGAAAACGGATAGCGGAAAGTCATGTTTATTTGTGTTTATCAAATATCTAAATCTAAATTCTTACTTTCTTCCGTTACAATTTATTTTGATGTAAATACAAGAAAAAATATTATATTCAAAATGACATTTAGTTTCGGAAAAAAAGGCAACAATGCTTTGTGATATTAATTATTCAGAATTTCGCTTACTATATTTGTTTATTGATGAAATGAAAAGTTAAGAAGAATTTAAACTTAAATTAAAAAAAACCCTGAGATAAAAAGTAATAATAGAACTTCCGTTGTCACAATGTTAAAGATGTACACAAATGGGTGAAAATGATACAAAGAAACATGTACACTGCAATGTTATACACGACGAGCACAACCATGGGAATAATGATTGATATTAAAAAATTCTTAATTTTATTTTCATCATGAAGATAGAAAATAAATTCTTTGTCTTCATGATTTTCATTTTCCGAATCAAAATGAGTTTGAGACAGATCCAGTTTTGAAAAATGACTAAAAGCAAACTTTGCGTAAAGTGATGAAAAAAAATTGCTCAAGTTTTCCCCCAAAATATTGATAGTCCCCAAACTTTTCCCCACTAATTTCTTATCCCAAAAAATCCCCCAAAAGGTTCAAAATTCCCCAAAAGTAGGACAAAATACCCAATTTGGCAACACTGAAAATAATAAACAGATTACTATAATGTTAGCCACTTTACTCTGTGGTTTTTATAAATTTATTGGTAATAAAAAGTATTTGATATGTTTGTGTCTTTTAAAATATCGTCCTCATTAGGTGTCTTAACCCTTCTTTGCATGAGTTTTTCTTTTACAACTGGTTTTTTTTATACATATATTAAATATTAGACACCAGACATTTTAAGATAGATTTTTAACTTTGTTGAGCAACATGGTTCACGGGAAATTTACTAAATTAATATTTCTATATAAATAAAGTGGTGGCGAAGAAGTTGATTTATTTATTAAAAGTTAAATAAACAGTGATGGAAATTTCCATCACAATGCAAAGAAGGGTTAAAATATTTTTTAAATGCTACATTTTACGTATTTTTGAACTCTCTGCTTTTTGCATAATCTAATTCCACGAGCTAAATGTTTTATATAATTGATATTAATCTAACGTTATTATAGTTATCCCATTCTGTAAATGGTATTTAATGAAGCATACATTTGACAATATTAGATGTTCATTCAAGTGTCATCTTGTAGTGAAACACGTGAAGAAAATTTTGTCGAGGACTTTAGAGATCTATCTTACAAATCTATTTAAGCAACCGAAATGCCTATTTACGCATCGCAGCAACTAACGTCATAATTAAATTTGAGGAAATTTCCTGCAGCCATATTGATCATTTATGTGAGATCTCATGGTTATCTGATCGTACGTAATAAACTAAATCTTTAGAGAAATGACTTTACACGCCGATAAAGCATATTTAATATATATATATATATATATACACACGCACGCACACACACACACACACACGCATATATACAGGGTGTTCCGTTAAAGGGGTCCAATATTAATAGGGGTAATAGAGGAGATCACACGGAGCATAAATCAGTATATAATGCCTGGCCGGATCTCAATAATTTTCAAGTTACAGCAAATAGAATGAAAAATCGGAAATTTGTAAAAAAACCCTCATTGCTAAACTATCGATAATGCTACATAAAAACGAAGCACATATTTAGACAGAGCAGAAAAAATCCTACGAAATGACATAAGTTGTTTTAGAATATTGAGAATTAATGGCGAGTTACAAGCTCTGAAACAGTGAAAAAATACAAAATCAAATATTTAGCAAAATAGTTAATCGTTAATTCCAAAAATGCAACTCTACCTACATCAAGGAAAATGTTATACAATTTGGTCCATTCCGAAAGCTTTCGAAGAAGCTGACAATAAACCATATCAGTTTAATTGTATGGGAGAAATCAAGCAGTTCCCTAGTTACAACTCTGTACTGTTGCACGCTCGGAAAGAGCGAAACTCCACCCATGACGATTGTAAACACCCCGTTTTAATATCTTTCCATTATACATTTCTGATCAACCTCTATCAATACCCTTTCATTATTCAGTCTGGTCAAGTGAATGACATATTGTGCAGCTCTCGCCTTGTCTTAAAGCAAACTCCGTGACTGCTGAGTTTCCTCCATGAACTTTCAGGATGATGAAGAAGAAGTACTTTTTATGCAAATTTTCTATGTGTATAGGAAGAAAAGTGTAATAAAACAGCAGTCATCAGTGGGCGTTATGTTAAAGGGAGGCTGTTGTAAGTGGGATTGTAGTAAGTTGATGTATAATAATTATGCCGGAATACTCTAACGAAGAATATGCGGACATGCATCTGATGTACGGGCAAGCTCATGGAAATGCATGTCTAGCACAGCGCATGTACCGTGAGCAATTTCCAAGGAGACGTTGCCCAAGTTCGAAACTCTTCATAAAAATCGATAGACGATTACGGGAGACTGGATCGTTTAATACAGCAAGCATTGATGCAGGGAAACCTCGACATGTACGAACACCTGCAATGGAAGAAGATGTACTGAATATTTTTAAAGATAACCCCTCCACGAGTACACGAGTTGCTGCGTCTGAAGTCGGTGTTTCTCACCAAAGTGTGTGGCGTGTTCTGCGTGCAGAAAACATGCACCCCTTTCATGTGCAGCGGGTACAACTGTTATCAGTAACAGATTGTGCTCAGCGGACAGAATTCGTACGCTGGTTGCTTAATGTAACAGAAAATAATCCACAATTTCTGGAAAATATTTTATTTACTGATGAAGCAACATTTACGAGAGAGGGCGTGGTAAACACGCACAATATGCACACATGGTCATATACAAATCCGCACAATGTTTTCCCGTCGAACGCACAACAAAAGTTCAGTGTGAACATATGGGCAGGTGTCCTCGGCGATTATCTCATAGGACCATATTTACTCCCAGATGTACTCAATGGCAGTACGTACTTGGTTTTCCTACGGGATATCTTACCGCAGTTACTGCAAAATGTGCCAGCAACATTGCGCCACAATATGTGGTTTATGCACGATGGCGCACCGGCACATTTTTTCATAGGTGTTCGCAATCACCTCAATTCAACATATCCTGGGAAATGGATTGGACGCAGTGGACCTGTTGCTTGGCCTGCACGCTCTCCAGACCTCAATCCGTTAGACTTTTTTGTTTGAGGACACCTTAAATCGCTGGTGTATGAAACGCCTGTGGATACACCGGAGGATTTACTAGCGCGAATCGTTGTCGCTGCAGGAGACATTCCCAACTCCGTCGGAGTTTTTCGGCGTGTTCGCCAATCTTTACGACGTCGCTGTCGGCTGTGCGATTCTGTTAATGGGCGCAACTTCGAACACCTATTATAATAATGTCCGTTCGTCTGCCTTCCGACATTGAACTGTGCAGCGCAGGCCAGAAGACTATGCTTCACATATGTCATAAAGTACGTGGAATGTAATTCTTTATTTGTCATTTTTCTTTTATTTTCAACACTTTTTGGCACAGTATTTTGTAAGTCACAGACTGTGGTGTACTCAAATTGTAAATTACAAAGTTTGTATGAATTAATTTAAAATTTAGTGTCTTTTTTAAATTTATAATTAATAAAATTATTATGCTATTTGTTATTATTATTTCCTATCATAAATTATGATGCACATATACATACAATAATTGTCCATGTAAAACATGTACTGAAACTTCTTGCATAGTTACAAATCGCAATATTTTTAATTATTTCCGAATTTTCACCACCAGTTTAATTTTGAGGAATTTAACTTAAGCTTTATATCAATAAAAGACCACTGTAAAATGTAGACTATTATTGTAAAGTTATTTTGGTTCATTCAACTCTTGAATAATTAAAAATGTTGCATCTCAGAAGAAGCATGATCGAAAATGTATAGTTGAGAGTAATTAAAAAGGCGATGTTTCCAATCGTGATGGGCGGAGTTTAACCTTTGCTAGTGTCAAAGAAAGCGGAGTTGTAACTAAGAAACTGATTAATTTCTCTCACACAATTAAACCGATATGGTTCATTGTAAGCTTTTTCGAAAGTTTTCGGAATGGGCCAAATTTTACTACATTTTCCTTGTTGTAGCTAGAGTTGTCTTTTTGGAATTAACGATTAACTATTTTGATGTATATTGGATTTCGTACTTTTTTCACTGTTTCAGGGCTTGTAACTCGTCAATAAATATTGCTATTTTAATAAAATTGATGTCATTTTGTAGGTTTTTTCTGCTCTTTCTAAATATGTGCTTCGTTTTTATGTAGCGTTATCGATAGTTTAGCAATGAGGGTTCTTTTACAATTTTCCGAATTTTCATTCTATTTGCTGTAACTTGAAAACTATTGAGATCCGACCAGGCTTTATATACTGATTTATGCTCCATGTGATCTCCTCTATTACCCCTATTAATATTGGACCCCTTTAACGGAACACCCTGTATATACTATTTCTTTGTTTTATTAATCGGCTTTAGAAAAAAGTTTGTTATTCGATTGGCTTGTATAGTATTTATTATTTTAATGTATGTGAACGATAACGTTTGAAATAATTTTACAATTTTAGTAATTTTCTCTTTCTCTTTGGTAGCAAGTATTTGGTTTAAAATCCTTTCCGGCACAGTTGTCCCACTCCGGGCACACCTAATTTTAATTCCAAACTTGCATTCGACACCAAGAATATTTAATAAAAATTTGTTTCTACAATGAAATCTTAAAATAAGGAGTTCTTATTTTCTAAAAAAGTCGTTTGTAAATTCCGGTTTCAGTGAGTAATTTCTAATTTTACGAACAGACATTGCCTGTGCCGGAAAAGGTTAAAGGTGAGTTTAAAGATGATCCCGTTTAACCCTTTCGAGACGGACGATGCATATATGCATCGTCTAAAGTTGTGTGTGGAATATGTTTTTGGCACCACTAATAAATAATTGTAATATTTGTCTTTTATAATTAGAGTGTTTGTTGTTATTTTACATTTACAGGAAACTGTTTAAAAAAAGTGGTACCAAGCAAATAAAATTTCTGTAAGGGATGCCGTCGCGAAAGGGTTAAATTGCAGCAGAGTATCAAAATGGTATGGTTATCTGCCAGCTTGTTTCCTTTTTTTTAATTTCTAGACTCTAGTTACATTACGAACACATAGTTTAACGAAATTATTGTAATCATAATTTGTATTGCATCTGTAATTTAACACGATAACTCCCAAATGGCATTTCCGATCTATATTTAATTATTATGAAATAATTAATTAAAGAGTATTTTTTGTAAATTTCACTCTTCATTTTGTTTTTATATTTTATGCCTTTAGAGTTTAAAATATTCCATTCTTGCACTTTCACAGGAGTTGGCCTTTTTGTAAGGTGAGAGTGGGTTTTAGCTTAATTAAATCCATTGTTGTTGTAACTCGTATACAATTGTAACCATAGAAAATATTTTGCGATTTATCTGTTGTGACCGTCTAATA